>JAHLJT010008446.1:48132756-48251404 GCA_031308135.1 Acheta domesticus
CAATCAACGTTCATTCATTTACCCATTCGTTCATTCATGCATACATACAGTGGGAGGCCATTAAATTAGGAATTTTTTCTTTTCATTTATTCTATCATTTTATCTGCTTTTTAAAGGAAGTTATGTTTACAAATTTACGTATATGAGATTCCCCTTTGATTTAAATATCATTTTAGATTAAATTTGTCTCTTAGTAGTTTGAAGCACATCCTTTTACTTTTATAATAGCTTGAATTCCTCTTGGCATGGTACAAACAGCTTCAGTTGCATGTCATTTCCAGTTCTTTGTCTCGATACCATACTTCCTCTATTCTCTTTATGAGCTCAAATTTGTTCTGCACTTCACTTCACTGTCTTTTTCTATAAGTGTCTTCCAAATACCTTCAATCGGGTTGATATCAGAACTATTTCCTGGCCATTGTAATACCGTAATTTTATTTTGCTGAAAATAAATGTTCACACCCTTGGCAGTGTCGCATGGAGTTCAATCCTGCTGAAAAATATAATCATCTCATTGAATCCACTTCTTTAATTGAGGAACTGCACACTTTTTTAACATTGAGACAATGTTCTTTCTTCATTATCCCATTCACAAGATATAGTCCGTCAAATTCTTTCTGCGAAATAATACTCCATATCATTACTTTTGTACAATGTTTAATTTTTTCATTCGTACATTCGGGGAGCAGTTTCTCGGTCGGTCGTCTTCTGACAAACTGATGTCTGTCTTCAAGAATTTCAATGGTGATTTGGTCAGAAAATCACACCTACAAAAATTACAGCAAAGAGAAATTTGTAATTTTGTTACTTGCGAAATTGTTCACCATCGATCTAACTCATTAAATAATAATCTAAAGTAAATTAAATAAGAGAAATCATATTCAGAGTGCTTACTTTGGACCAGTCATCCATTGTCCATCGTTTGTGTTGAAGTACCCAAGCATTTCATTTCTTTTTCATAGCAGTAGTTAACTTTGAGAGTTTCACTGGCGAACAAGTTCTGAAATCCATTGCTTTCATTCGGCGTCGTAATGTGCGTATACTAATTTCACATTCAAGATCTCGTATCATGATATGTAGTTCCTTATTTGTTGCTTTTCTTTTTTAACACTAGCATTTTTACCATGAATTTTCTTTTTTGGAAGATTTCCTAGGTCATTTGCAGTTTTGACAATTTGTGGAATTTCCATTCAACCCTAAATCAAGTCTCCTCTTTATTCTTCCCACACTTTGAGGCGAAACCTTTGTCAATTTTTCAATTTGATTGTTTTTCAGTTCAACACGCTTCAGAGTAACCTCAATCTCCCTCTTCTTTTGCGGAGAAATGTCACTTTTCTTACCTATGACTCCTAATCATGTTTACCTCCATCAACAAATCTCCAACAAAAAACTCCATTACAAAACCATCGATCTATTGCTCTCTAAAATGACGAATATGAGCTACAATAGAACTTCTCACTATCACGAACACAAATAACAAGATACATACGAAACTCGCCACTTGTCAGATCGAACAACTCCTCAACAACTGAAAATGCGCTGGAAGCGGGCAGTTGCGCAGTGTCTGAGAGCTATCAGTTGATTTGGTAACTAAAAGGGCAACAGATTACAAAAAAATATTTTCCAGCATTGGAAGAATGCTATTCTAACTTATTATGAAAGTTTCGAGCATTCGTATATCCATGAAGTGATTCAGAAAGGACATTTGTAAAATTGAAAGAAAATTCCTAATTTAATGGCCACCCACTATACATACGTACGTACGTACGTACATACAAACATACATACAAACATACATACAAACATACATACAAACATACATACAAACATACATACAAACATACATACAAACATTCATACAAACATACATACAAACATACATACAAACATACATACAAACATACATACAAACATACATACAAACATACATACAAACATACATACAAACATACATACAAACATACATACATACGTACATACGGACATTATTGACTATTATTTGAGTCGAGGCTTCACGTGTACTCCTACTGAAAACGCCGATCGGAATTCCTGTCGATATTTAAACCCCTCCACGCATTTCTCGAGTTGTATTTAAGTGATCTTCATTTAATAAATCTGTCTGCGTGCTTCACTTCTTTAGGTCTCTTGCCAACAACTTTTTCCTTGCAAGATGGTCGTTCCTAACCTTTCTCTATAAATTGTTATAACAATTCCCGGAAAATTTGATTCATACGACATGGAGACTGCTCAACAATTTTTAGTCCACTCACAAACAAAAGTAAAGAATGCATTTCTTAATGTATTTTACAAACGCCTCTCGGTATAATAAATTATTATTTCAGTTTTTGAACAAAAGTGTTCGGAAAATCATCTGCACTCGTATTAAAGTGGATCTCTTTTAATGCCGGTAGCTAATAGATAAAACTACATTAGGTGTATTGCATGTAGAAAAGTAAAAGAGGTCCATATTACCGTAATTAAACACTTTACACAAATGTTTTCTAAAGGTAAATCCCATTTGTAGGTTTTAATTCAATTCAATTCTACAGCAGACCACCGACAATCAACCAAATTTCCCAAGAGCCAGTTTCACTGAGGTCACAGGAATTATTTTCATTTCCTCACGTTTACCACACACTGCTTAATACAGACATTTATATGATTTGCTATTTGAGTATATCTCACAAATAATGTATTATCCTTTTCCGAAACTTCTATATACATATTACATGGACATTTTCATAATTTGTAACTACGAGAAATACATGTTAAAAATATTTTTTCTTATATATTACGTAAATTCGTGTATTACTACATATGACAGAAACTGTTGGAAGTTATTGTATTCAAGCACTTTACGACGCACTTCATAAAAGCCCAGCAAGTAACTTCATTCCGTAAAGAGATCCATATCGATGTGGTGAGGAAGAGACAAGTGGGAGGAGAAGAAGAGGGAGGAGCGTGAGGTGGAGCTACAAAACGAGAGGGGAGATGGAAAGATTTATCTCGACCTCTTCAAAAGGGGCTGGATCTCTTTCACGAAGGATAGTGCGCTTACAGCGGATCCGTAGGCAGTGATATGCGGTTGTCAATGGTCTTAACCGTTACGAAGCTCTCTCCGCCACTAAGACACGCTAATCATTATTATTCCCTTCCGCTGCCAGGGCGTCCTTTCATCGTCGTGAATATCGATGTTAATCTGGTTTCGTCCTTGTTTGCTTCCCGTGCGTCCACCGCCCCACGACGCACCTCAAATCGCGCAGGTTCCTTCAGCGTGGGATCAAATGAGTAGAGCGCCTTTCACTCCCTACATTGGTCAAGGATTGGACACGCTAAAGCTGTGAGGGCCAAAATCGACATTTACGCTGTTTTGGCAGTTTGGGCGAGTCCGCGCCTACCGCAGCGTTTCCCACGCATCGCCTGATATGATCTGGGCGACAGGTCATTCAGGGCAACTGTCCCAAAGAAAGTCACAGTACGATGCCCGATATCTCTGCTTACGACGTAATGAAGCTCAGACAACCAAGACTCCATTGAATCCGGCCACTGAAGTAGATATGTATATTCAACATTTACAACGTTTACCTGATTCAGGAGACAAGTTTCAATCATGACATCGTTATCTCTTTGAACAAATCTTCAGAATTAAAACAAAATTTCTCGTTGTCTGTCCCAGAAGAGGGGATGGATATGTCGTGTTTCCGGACGCGTCAACTACTGTAGTCATTAGTCCAATAAGTGTAATGCATGTTTCAACGTGGGAGGTGGCGGTGACTTCATCCCCCGAGAATTGAGATCCGGCGCCGACCTTCACGTCCGCTTCTTGGAGTTTCTTCTTTTAGTTTTCGTCCACCAGCGAGGCACCGCTCGAATGGGGACAAGTTCTAAGTTTCCGAGTGATCTACCGACATGTGTGGTAGTATAATGGATGTAAGAGAATATGCATAAGTGTAAGGGGAAGGACAAGGAAGACGAAGGAAAGATAGCGCGTGCGGCCCGTGGACCATTGGTTATTGTACTGCTTCGCATTCGTCTAGTATTCGTCGTAGAATTACAGAAATCTACTGATCCAAAGCAACCAGTCGCTAGAATTCTCCTCCAGACAGTGGCTGAATTCGATCAAGACATCTAGCTAGTGTCGAAAATCCTGCCACAGTCGTTATTCGAACCATAAGACTTCCAGGTCAAAGATACTGTAGTGACATAAGCTGTCATCCTGAGACATCTCAGCCTGTAAACAGAGGGGATATGAGCTACTTCGTAAGAAAGGAAATGTTATTTTTTTATTTAAAAAACAGTAAAGAAGGACCCCTTGCTACTGTATCTGCTTGCGGGCGTGCACAGTAGCTTTACTGGAATGAAGTTTTAATGCTTGAAGAATTTAGACGCACTGTTTAGAGTCCGGTATTTGATACAATATGATATTTGATGATTTTAATATTTAGAACGTCCACAATATTTAGAACACCTTTCTATTTAAGGAATTTTTACGCTTGTGTAGAAGGTCATGTAAAGGTCAGAAAACACAAATAAGACGAAATATTGAAATATTTTACTAAATAAAAAATGAATTTTATTAAACTTTTGAATATTGTAGAAACTCAATCTTATGAGAATCTTGGGAGCAAAGTACAATCCCCAACATCAAAGAAAATGAATATCAATACTTCCAAATAAATTAATATACTTATATTGAACAATGTAGAATAATGTGGTAAACTATTTTGTAGCACTACAAAATCTACACTAAAATAGTTAGTAACACAATGCATTAAATAATCTACACTGAAAGAAGGCCTTCATAAAGTGTATGAGAGTTTTAAGGAAGTACTGATTTCAGTATTATCAAATCTCTCCATTTGTGTGGGTATACTGTAATGGGCCTCCTGTAAAGGCGTTTTATCTTCCCGGTACTGCAGATGGACATTACAATATTTTATTTTTATTACAAAATTTAACTTCACTATCCAATAAATGTTCTATATCACCTGGTGTAAACACGCTGTGGTCTATCCTACCTTCATTTTCGTGCAAAACGTACCATTTTATTGATGCATCCCTCAGACTATAAAATGTTAAGTTCGTCTTATTTCTGCTACAAAAATGTAGACCTCTGGTCTGAGTGGCTAACATTAATTGCACTGCTTGAACCGTTCACGGTCAATACCCAATATTCTCCTTTGTTTGCGTCTTTATCTGAAGGCATTTCCTCCCTAATACCACTTTCTTTCATTGTTTGCGTGTAACGGTGCAGATGAGTTCTGATTATTCACTCATACAGCGATCCAAACCAGAGAATAAAAATCCATGCCAGAAAATAAATTTGAGAAAATGAGATGTTGTGGAGTGCGTTTTATTTAACACCTGTAAACATATACGTCAAAATCATTTTTTTGAGGTTTCTGATCTGCCCTCACAATAAAACTATAATATAAAAACTGCAAATATAATATATATTATACCTAAAATATTGAAAATATATTTTACATGATATATGTACACAGAGGTCCCAGAATAATTGTCACTAATTTTTCAGGGCACGTAGGTGACTCAACGAAGACGTTTTCCAATGGGCAATGTGATGAGGAATTTCATGTTACTAGAGTTACATATGTGACGGGTGCCCCTGATAGTGAAGCAAATCACCAGCTTTGGTGTTTGGTGTTGCTGGTGGCGGATCATGTCGTCGGGCAGTCAAAAAGATTTCGTAGACCTGCCAATCACCCAATCGTGATGGATGCCTGCCCACTGGGGAAAATGTCACATGAATTTCTTCGTTACATGAAATTTCCAAACACATTTTCCTTCTCAGAAAGTGATAATCTTTGATTCCCGACATGCCCTCGAAGTTTGTAACAACTATTATAATATATATGTAATATATTATAGAACCAGTTACTCATTAATGAAGTACATCTAAAGAAATTTGCATCAATATGTCAACTGACTGAAGACAATTTTGCTTCCACAACAGACGAGTTCAGCACTGAGCACTATTCGGTAAATAAAACGTCTTCTTCGACTGATCACAAAAAAACAACACTGGGTTATATAAACTGCAATCCCACGGAAACACATCAATTGGAACACCCCGATTACACACTACATTCAATGCAACTCTTAGACCCGATTTATACGCTTCCATTTGACGAACGACTTTCGGAGTTTTAGCTATGGCGTGAATGCACAGAGAGACACGAGGGAGCGGCATTACCACTCTTCTCAGACTAAAACTCCGAAATCGTTCGTTAAAAAAGGGTAAATCAGGTCTAAGAGACATTATAAAACTGATCATGCAGCACTCAGTGCTAATACGCGCTCGCTGGAGGATTAACAAGACTTACGAAAATAAATAATTAAGTGTTGATGTGTTCTTCGTGAAACAATGAAATTTCTATAATGTTACATTAAATCAACCATAGGACTGAAACGCGTGTAGTATTTCGTGACTGCATTTTGAAAATAGGAACCGCGTTCAACCCTTGACCTGCAGGACCCAGGTTTGAATCCTGACATACGTCGAGATTTCTACTTTGTGATTTCATTGAGGGAGGTTCCAAGGGCGAATCATCCTCGTTTTCCAAAGAACCACGATCATTCCTGGGGTTTAGGGTGGTCGGAGCGTTGTAATAACCACACAACCTCTTTGCGGCGACGGTGACGAATAGGTTGCCCCCTATCTTTACCTTACCTTTACAAATATTTTGAAAATAAAATTGAAAGTTTATTCGTGCATTGTGTAATTTTGTCTTTCTATAATGGTTTTATGACTTCCCGAAAAGACAATAGAGTACAAATCCCAAAATATGTTTTTATTCACCTCGGAAGCGAAAATATATTTGTTAACGCTCTACCCAGGGGTTCTTTATTTATTTGGTTTTTAATATTTACTGTCACAAAACAATAAAATTAAAGGATGTGACATATGGAAAAGTACACCATTGAGATGTTTGATTTAATGCTCTCTCTTCAATTTCACAAGAACGGTGAGATGGTAAATGAATGATACATTATAACGTTCATTCACTCACTGACCATAAAAAAATGATTTATTGTCCAATTAATGTTAGAATGTCAAAATTCCCTGGTAACAAGATTCAACAGATATTAATTTCTCACGACAATCCTGGATAATGAACAAGTAGAATAGTTTCTATGTTTTTCTATTAATTATTGTTTCAAGAGTGTTTTTCATCGAACATTTCTAGCAGCAGTCAATATCAAGCTGACGGTAAATCATAACAGAATTACGATCTAATTTTTTTTCTCATCCAAAAATGTGTGAGGATATTGAATTTATTCAGAACGGACGAGCACGATGAAATAATGGAGAGATATTTTAAAAGTTGTTTCTTGATAAATGGGTAATTGAAGCTTGATTATACAGATTAAAAAGTAGGAGAACAGGTTTTTTCATCCACCAGTTTGGTTGAACTACACAGCCCAGCAGGATATGTAACACGGTTTGGTTAATAACATTATCTTTCTCGTTTCAGTGAAAAACTCCCCAGTTGTGATTTGTATCGGAAAATTAGTAAAACAGTGCGTACGAATCGTTCCAGATTGCATCCGTTGTGTGATTTATCACATGGAATAAAATAATAACACTTTGAATGGAAATTAAATTTATTCCAGTAATCAGACTTGGCTCTCCTGGTTTACGTCAATATTTTGTAACATAATGCAGTACGCAGTGTATTCCATGCTCATCTCGCTCAGGGTTTCAAATGGTGTCACTGCAATGTCCCTGACCGGGAGGTCCGAGGTTCGAATCCCGACGGTGGCAGGATTGTCGATTCTAGCTTGTCAGCTGGGTGGAATTCAGTCGTCTGGAGGAAAATCTTAGCGGCCGGCTGCTCTGATTGGTAGTTTTTCGTTTTTTTCGATCAACATCAGGCCAAATGCGATGCAGTACTATAACAAATGGGCCACGGACAGATGGACACACGGAGAGACGGGCAGTCGGACAATCAATTCTTCGTTATCAAGCGCCACAACACAAAAAGTTGTATTCTGATTACACATGACAGAGGAAGCAATTTATATAAACAAGATTTATCCACTCTTTCGTTACCAGCACCCGGTAATAAGAGTTTTTCCATTCTAATAAAAGCCGATATCTGGCGCACTATAACACTTTTTCTGCTTACGTAGCAAATCGAGAAAGTAAAAGTTTAACCATCTGTGCCAAGACAGCGTCGTCCCAAATTGTTTTTTTTATTAATTTATTTTCTTGGTGAATATGATATATATATCAGTGAAACTTCCACTACACATGTTTTTATGCTTACAACTAACTTACGTACTAAACTTAATCTAATTCATAGGTTAGGAAACCATCTTGGTACCTCATTTAACTGTCAATTTCAGCGAATTCCCCAAATTGTATGGAAGAGACAGCACGTTTGCCGCCTATTGGGCTGCGTGGATGGAGGAAATCGAGAGGCGATAACGCTACCCCTCGGGCCGCGTAAGCATGCAGAGTGTATACAGGACAGGCCCGGTAGAGACGGATGGGGCTGGGAGGGGGCGGGGCCACGAGAGATGTGACGCGGGCGGGGGGGGGGAGGCGAAGGCCGGCGAGTGAGGTGGAAAAAATCGACAGCGCGGGGGCGCCGCGGGGAATGTTAGGGGCGGTCACGCGTTCCTGAATTTTATGGGTGGCCGACTCGTAAATAATGCGGCAAGCGGTAAAGGGGCGGGCCCGTCCCTGCCTCCCTTCCCGCTCCACTTCCGGCCCCGCCCCCCTGCCACGATCTCCGAGCGGAGCCGCTGCCCTGGAATGCGCCGAGCGGGAAGTTTGCCGGGCCATGATGGAATCCGAAGGCAGGAAATCGGGACCGCGCTCGAGCCGTGTGGCCGGAGCCGACTGGCAGAAGGCGCGTCGCAGTGGACGTGATGCATGCACGCCCCTCGCTTTGTTCCGATCGAGCGCCATTTCATCTGAGATTCACCTCAAATACTTTGACGGTTGTTATGATTGATTGATTATTAGTGATTTCGGGCACTTCAACTAGAGCGGTCATTTGTCCCGTAAGTGTAGTGCATGTTTATTCATCATGAGGGGGCAGTGATCTTTCCCCGCTCGATGGCGAGATCTGGCGCCAACCTACTATCATCTAGCGGTAGCGTCGACTAGCGTCGGGTTTTCCACAACCAGATACTTCCCACCAGCAGGGAACCACTCCACCCGGGACAAGCTCCCAGACCGATCTCCCGGCATGTGTGGGATTGTAATGCATGATAGTGCAAATGGATGAGGATAAGGCAAGGAAGAGGAAGGAAAGATCGCGCGCGGTCCGTGGCCCGTTTATTACGGTACTACCCCGGCAATCGCCTGGTGTTGATCGGAGAAACCACAGAAAACTACCAATCAGAGCAGCCGGCCGCTAGAATTTTCCTCAACGCAGCGACTGAAGTCGACCTAGCTGACAAGCTAGGTGTAGTGTCATTTTTTAAGAAAAGAAAACTGGTCTTAAACAAGCAAATCTTTCATGAAATGTTTCTAGTTTATATTAAGTTGGCTGTCCGGGTGACGCCGCGTCCATGGCAAAGGTGCCGACGTTTCGGTCGCCATTCTGCGACCTTCCTCAGGGCGTAATGCAGGCATTACGCCCTGAGGAAGGTCGCAGAATGGCGACCGAATGCCTGCATTCCTCAGGGCGTAATGCAGGCATTACGCCCTGAGGAAGGTCGCAGAATGGCGACCGAAACGTCGGCACCTTTGCCATGGACGCGGCGTCACCCGGACAGCCAACTTAATATTGACTCCGGCCGCGGAAGCCTACGCTCTCACTTTCTAGTTTATATTTTTAATTGTTAGTGATAACAGAATACAATATATCTTGTCTATGTTATGTAAAATATGAAATAAAGATATTTTTCCCTTCATGAAACCTGATTCTTTTTGAACCTGAAGATAAATTTTGAAATAAGATCATGTACAATTTTTCGAAAATTTGAGTATGTTCAACGTAATTTTGCATAAAAACACGGGCGAAAAAATATGTGCTGTTTTAGCACCACTAGTTAGTTCTTGCAGTGTGTTTGTGAGCCATTCTCGAGTCAAAGATATCAAAAACGATTCATTTCCCACCAGCCTAGCCAATTTTTCCATTAATCGATCTTGCGGAGCAAGTTCGGAGGCTTATGAGGGTTCTCTAATGACTGCGACAATTCTCCCGCCTCTATCAAGGGAGTCAGGAATATCTTAGCATAAGGAAAATGATAACAATTGGCCATTTCTTCACACGTTGGGCACGAACCGCGAGAGGAACATATCGAAATTCATAGATGAATTGTAAGTCATTAGATCATGAACGTAAAATGTCATCGCTTGACTGCAAAACTCCGTGAGACAGAAAGGAACAAATGATTTTGAAAGCTATTAAAATGTACACAATAACCGTAACCGTTTTGAGTTTACTATTTCCAGTGTTATATTAATTGTTTCTGGAGCCCAACTACATACGTCATTTTCCCCGTAAGTGTAGTGAATGTTGCATCCCGTAGATGACGGTATTCCTCTTCTGGTGGAACGTGAGATTTCGCGATCTACACATTGCTAGCGGGCTTCCGTCCTCCAGGTAACCCTCAGCAGGGTACCCCTAAGCCGGCATAAGCTCTAATCTTACCGATATTTTTGGTAGTGAATCTTACCGATATTAGTGGCTTTTGTAGTAAGCTTACCGATATTTTTGGTCCCCCGATATTTTTGGTAGTGAATTGCAAGTATGTGAATGTGTGTGAATCCTCTCCCTAAGGGAAGAGGATGGGATTAACATGAGAAAGTTAAGTTCTTGCGCGGTCTGTTCGTTAGAGTGTAACTCTCGCATTCGACTGGTATTGACGAAAGAAACCACGGAAAACTACCGTTTCAGCCGCTCGCTAGAATTCTCCTCCAGGCAGTTGAATTCGACCCCGCTAAGTAGATAGTGACAACTGCAGACTGCAGAACTTAAGACTGCAGAGAACGGAGGTCAGAAAATTTTCTTTCACAAATAGAGCGATAACGGATTGGAATAAACTGCCTGCAAAAACCTTTGAACCCTTTCCTCAAAGTGTTCAGCAGTTTAGGAAATAAATTTAGGAAATGAAGTATATAAGGAAGATTGGTACGTTATATAGCGATGCGTAAGGGTTCTCTTGTGTAGTGAGGTGTCGTGCACTGTTTAGCAGAGAAATAATGAAGGAAGTGTTTTAAAGGTCTTAGTGTAGTGAAGTGAAGTGAAGTGTAGTGCAGTCAAGTGAAGTGCAGTGGGGGTTCTAATTATACAAACATTCAGTGCGGAGTTAGATTGTAGAAGATTTTTTCTTAATGTAATTTAATGCTTAATGAATCAGTTTTTATTTTGTTGTTGTTATTGTTAATATTATTATTATTATTATTTTATTATTGTACCAATATTATTAGTCTTTAATTTGTTAGCTATATTACCTTATTTATTTAATTAGCCGTCACCGGCTTATTGCAGTTTAAATAAATTTATCTTATCTTCATTTAGAAATGACCAGAAAAGTACTAAAACAAAATGTATCATTGTTTGAATGTAATATTTTTCGATAGAGAGCAAAGCACTCGAAACATTTATTTTCAGTACTTTCTTTTCTTCATTGTTTCTTATTCTAATTTACAAATGGCCTTCGTTGTTTCTTGCTTGCCGTAAGATAGATCTAGAACATCTAATATTACTTTCTAGAGTTCTGCCATATTGAAGCGTTGTTTGAGGATCACTCACGACGAGACGCAACAAGCACTTAACGATCCATTAGTCCTCAACATTTGCGGAGTTGCACTCGTCTCTGCAATAAAGTGTTTGTACACCGAGTCCGCTAAGCGTACATACGAGTTAAATGTACTTAACAGTTCCGAAACACTTCGAAATAATCCTCAGTGCTCACAAAACAAATACATGAGCGAGCGATATGCTGTTGGAGTGTCCTCAGAAATCTGATGTCACAAATATAATTATTATATTCAGGTTCGTGCGTTCGTATGATGTGTAATGAAAATGATTGTGTTACATAAAATTCTGCTGCATATTTTTAAATTTAATTTATCCTAAAATACCTCCGTATTGTTTTTCCTAAGCAATAGGAAAAGATTGAAGAAATATGGGGAGTAAATTGTAATTATTTCAACAGTGTGAAATTTGAAGCATCGAAGTTATTGAAGAAGTCAAATTAGTTACGTTTTGTTTTCTAACTTATTTTATCATGAGACCTTTACGGTCATAAATTCGTTATTCAACCAAAAAGGGATAAGAGTATTTACGACCGCTTGTTCATCCCTACTCCGGGATAGCTTTGATATACCTTCAGATAGTGCCCGCAAAATCAACCGCAACACATTTCATGGACATGGAGCGCTTGGACCAGTTGAATGGATTATTGTGGTGATAAAAAAACAACACTCCTGGTTTCGTCAGTAATCATAACACTATTTGCGAAAAACATCACTATGTGTATTTCCATTTTCCATTTACTCTGGCTAATTCTGTTCCAAATACCAGTATGTACTTCACATCCTGTTTAAAGCGTATGTTCAGCTGTATGTCCTTCCTTTTCCTCCTCATGTGAATACATTAGTGGTTTGCCGTTTCTTTGCACTGAGTGAGTGAGGGGAGAGATGGTAATGTGGGGTACATGTTGAAGTGAGACGAATAGTTTATGATAGATTGATGTTTAGGATGTGATACGTGATCATGTTAAAAGACAACCAAGCCAACTTTCAAATTGTGAAAATAGCATTCCCTTTTGATGGACACGAATCAATGCCTTCGATTCCGCGTACTTGAATACAAGTCTCTGCGGCACCCAGACAGACTACATAACGGTAACAATCATAAAACGAAAAAAAAACAACTCAGAGTTGTAACAACGATTGAGAGAATGAGTATTTTGTGTTTCAGGACGCAAAAACTACCACAGTCATTCGTACCATAAATCAACGTACGATATATCTCTGGTGGAGGTGGCATTGATCCTCCCTACCAGAACGTTAAATCTCGAAGAGACCTACACGTTCAATTGTGTTTTTCCTTCATAATTATCTCCTAGCTATGAGACACCGCCGCAACAGAGGCAAGCTGTAATTACTTGACTTTCTACATCTATGATAATGTGTTGTATGTAAGTGTATATGTGTGTATGACCGGGAGGGGAACAAGGACGATTGATTGATTGATTGATTATTTATTTCGTTTTTCCTGGCACATTAAATGCTACGGTAATTAGTCCCTTACGTGTAGTGTAGTTTTATCAGTGGACGTGGGGAAGTGGCGGTGTTCTTTCTTCACTGTATGGCAAGAACTGGGGCCGACCTACACGTCGGCTTGCCCGGTTTTCCCCAATCAAGTATCTGCTCGCAGCGTGGCAGCGCCCCAGCCGGGACAAGCTCGAAGCTCCCGATACTAGTCGCGCGACTTTTCTTGACGTCGGAGCTCCATAGCGCTCAACCCAGCACGACTCGGCACGGTCTGGTCAAAACCTCACACGGAACGGAACGGCAAGATTATCAGTGCTGTCTACCGCTGCATTCCTCTGTCAAACCTCGCGCTCTCTGCCGTCCGCCACGGTCAATCGCGATCTCTGAGGACACTTCCGCAAATGTTGCGGGAACAAGAGTTTAACAACTCAGAAATGTATTGAGGTCGATAGTGGGCATTTGCAGCATCTGATATGACGGTTGAACCTGTAAAAGTCTAACATGATTAGTGCTCATCATTTAACTGTGTAAATACAGCATTGTTATGTTAAGACAGTTTTCATAGTATGCCTGAAGTGTGTATACATTTTTTGGCACTCTCTGTCTCGACGTTTCCTGGAGGTAGCTAGTTGATTTGAACGTGCTTCATTAATACGACAGAGAAAACGGAGCTTGAAACGGATGTTTATTTGCAGACATAATTCATGTAAGATTATGCTTTTAGCGAGGTATAGCAATGGGAACATATTTTTTTAAGTTCAAATGAAACTACAATTTTTAACTGAACTAAATTATATTATCCTTAAAAATGCTGGATATGTTAAGTTAGTGTTAAAATAAGTAAATGAAGCAAACAAAGAAAAATACATGCACTCTTCAGCGACTCAGGGATGAATATATTTATCGATTGCTAAAGAAGACATTTGAAGTCCCAAACAAATGTGGAGAAAAAAATTTCAATATCAAAGATAGAATTCTTACAAGACAGTTTTTTTGAAAATCTCTTCCAAAACACAATACTATTAAGAAGTACTGCGTTTTCGTGAGGATTTCTTTCTTTCGGAGGACGCTACCATATCTCATCCGAACGGATACACGATTGTCGTTTTAACCCGTCTTTAAATTTTCTCAGTAAGAGTTCAGAGATTTCCGACCCGGAAACGTTTCAATCCACTTCCAGCGCTCACGCAACTACCCGAATTCGGCGACCTTTATTGCGACCAAATTTCATGGCAACCGAAGACGTCTTCGCGACGTCGCTCCGACATTCATTCCTCATCCCTTCCCAGCACGAAATCTGAAATCCAATTCCGTAGTCCATGACGCTAAAATAATCTGCTTAACCATTATTTGACTCCAATTTATCTTCTTATATAAGTTTGTTTAGTCTTGAAATGCGGCTTTATTTATCAGCCTCCGTCGCAGCGCGCCCTACCCAGCATCGCGCACTCCCCCTCACGCCGCTCTGACGCGCCCATCCCCTCCCCACAATTCCCGCTGCGCCCTGCTACTCCCCACGCCGCGCCCCGCTACACCCACGCCGCACTCCGTTACTCCCCGCGCAGTGCCCCGCCGCGCCCCTCACGCCGCGCCCCGCACCACCGAGCACCGCCACGCCCACCCGTGTTCCGCTGCGCCCCGTCACGCCACGGTAAGCCACATTTTTTAATAATGTGAATTCTTCTTAAAATGCCGGACGCAGTAGCATAGTGAGAATGGAATCATTTATTACGCATGGAATTATATGCAATCAATATTAAGAATAAATTAGGTATTTTTTTAAAAGTGTTGGACGGGGTTTCGGGGTGTCCCTTTGAATCGCCACTGATGTGTGTGTGTTGTGCGTGTGTGTTGTGCGTGTGTGTTGTGCGTGTGTGTTGTGCGTGTGTGTTGTGCGTGTGTGTTGTGCGTGTGTGTTGTGCGTGTGTGTTGTGCGTGTGTGTTGTGCGTGTGTGTTGTGCGTGTGTGTTGTGCGTGTGTGTTGTGCGTGTGTGTTGTGCGTGTGTGTTGTGCGTGTGTGTTGTGCGTGTGTGTTGTGCGTGTGTGTTGTGCGTGTGTGTTGTGCGTGTGTGTTGTGCGTGTGTGTTGTGCGTGTGTGTTGTGCGTGTGTGTTGTGCGTGTGTGTTGTGCGTGTGTGTTGTGCGTGTGTGTTGTGCGTGTGTGTTGTGCGTGTGTGTGCGCGTGCGATGTGCGTGATGTGCGGATATGTTTGTGTGCTTGTGTGTGTGGGTATGGAACGTGTTGGAACTTTGAAGCCTGGTCAGCCATTAGCTAAAAGTACACTATCTCACCACCAGCCTAGTACGTAGTTCGAGTACGCACCGAAAAACACTACTATCCCTTCAATGCGGCTATGCACCGCTGGCCCACCCCGTGGCGGAGCTTCATGAAAATTTCACTCCTCGGGCAGGCAGCCGGCCGCGGGTGAGATGCTCGTTTTTCGGTGCGCAACAGAGAAAAGCACATTTCACAAACACAATCCACTTTTTCCGCGGAAAAAGTACCAAAAAACACGACAGACTCCGGGTGACTCATGTTTATGTAACGGCTGCGAGTCAGTGGTATCCATTAATATAACATGCTCTGTTTTTTGGTGCATTTAAAAAAACAGTGAAGTTAATATTATAAACTTATTATATGTATTGCATATTAAGAACAAATCTTTCAAAAATACGACAATCTTAATTCATTAGTAAAGCTATTTTTTAGAAGAGTCTATTTGTCTTTATTGATTAGAGTCAATTTGCACCATAAGACTATATTTTGATTACAGATAACTTGATAATCGTCTTTCTGAAATCTACATCTCCTACAACTCGTGTTCAGGTCCTTAACACCGACAAATTGATGAAAATTTGACTCGTCAACAATTAATTTAAAAATATGTTTGTCGTTTTCCTCAGAGACAACCCGTGTTAATTTCCACGGAAAGAAAACAAAGGACTTGGTTACATGAATAATGGAAGGCGCACATTAACTCGTAATTGGAATGGAATGGAATGGAAGGCGTTACATTAACTAAAGGCACACTAAAATTTTCTTCCAGAGCAGAAGTCCGTTTGCAGCCAAAATTGATGCACTTGTTGCGCCATCTTACTTTTCTCGATCAAAACAAGCAATATCCGCCTTTCTGTAATGTAAAACGGGAATTCCACAACAGTTCCACTGCTAGAACTGTTCTCGCAATATCTATTCACGTATCCATTGGAAAAATACATTGTTATTACAATGTGTTTTAACGAGAAATAATTTGAATGTCTCTGTCTAGCGATAAATTATTTCAGATACATTTTATTTAAAAAATGTGGATTTGTGATTTTCTTCCTCAGACGTCTTGCTTCACAATTTGAAAACTTCGGGGTCGTGAAAAACTACGGGGTCGTGATTACTGGGGCATTATTCCCAACAATGCCGGAATGCTCACAGTGGCGACACAGGTAGAATTTCTTCTACCCCGAACGGTCTTGAAATTTGCTTCACATACACACTCCACAAACAAAAAACAAAAATCAACAAAAAACACGCAGTGTGATGAATGTAGATTTGAAAATATGGCGTGTTGCCGTAAGATCGTTTCCACACATACAATTCAATCACCTAACAAAAGTCCAATCAACAGTGTACCAGTCCTAACAACAATCAACAGTGTAAATTCTCTGAAGTGTCAGTGACAATTTCCTTGATTCGAGAGTTCCTGGTTACGAAGCTGATATCGGACATGAGTGTTTATGCTCATTCACTGGGTCATCAGCAATCCTCTCGTATCCGACACGTAACCTTCACAACATGCAATCGTATATTTAACCCACTGACTGCCAAGGGCCCAATGGCATCTGGGGACCACGCTCTAAAGAAGAATGTGTTCACCGGGGGCCACATCATTTTTTTAATTTATAGGTTAAACCATTTTCAAATGCTCTTAAATATATTTTTAAAAATTAAATTAAATGTCACATATGTGATCCACACATGAGGGACACTGGTGACCCTCGTGGCCCCGCACGAACATATTTACATGAGGGTCACCAGTGGGCCACAATTTTATAAATGCTTCTCGGTATCCTGGTCGAGACCCGTTGATTTGTTTGCGAATCATGCCATGAAAATTCGAAAAAATTTCCAAAAACGTGTTTTTGCGTGTTTTAGCGCTGCGATCTACCGGTGCCCGTGCGAACCACTTACTTTATCAAGAGGCAGAGCCCACATTTTTGAGGCCATGCCCCGCACGTGACGCCAATGGGGTGATGAAATAACAGGTCGCTATCGCTGTATTGCGGGGACGATTTATCGCTTGGACAGCGCTGTTTACAGAACGCGGATTAGAGCTTGGATCACTCCGAAGGAAAAGGTTCGTCAGCTTTAGCACTCCGTTTGATACTTACACTATTTATTATTCGCGGATTCGATGGTGTAACGGTTAGTGTACCGGACTGTCACACCCAAGTTCGCGGATTCAAACTCGATCGAAGCCGTGGATTTTTAAGGGCGAAAAAATCCTTCGTACGCCTTCCTTCGGAGGGGAAGTAAAGCCGGCTGTCCCATGTTAGTAGACTTACTTGCATGTAAAAGATCCTCAAGCCTAAATGACGCCTCTGAGCTAATTCAAATCGCCTGTTTCGTCGCCCGAGATAATACCTTTTTTCTCCGCTAGTTGGTGAAAGTGGCGTAGTGAAATTTGCGTGGTCAAACGGAAGAGCGGGCCTGATGGCCCGAGTCTCGCCACGTAAAATAAGACACTAACTATTATGGGATAATTTTGTTGTGTTTGGTGTACGATATTGCAAATGGGATATGCAGCCTGATACATTGAAAGATTATACTCTTCAGAACAACACTTCTCGGAGAGATTAGGTTCTCCAACACAGTATTTTGGGGGTGTAGTGGCCGTAGATGGAAAAAATATCCAACAAAGAGAGTTGCGTCTCTCATTTTTGTATTTTTCCATTATTTAATTTTAATACTGAATAGCTTAATGTAACGCACTACGTCCGAGGATGAAAAAGAACAGCTGATAACTGTATGTTTGAAGTATCATTTTATTTAGAACTTGTACATAGTAGAAATATTTGAGATTTGAAAATATTAAAAGTTTAAAGCGCGGACGACCCCACATTCAGCTACTGAACAGTACTTTAAGTAACTCTGCCTGTTTTCTTTGCCGCCCCGCGGGCATTGCCGCTCAAAGCGACAGTTGCCTGTCTCCCGCACCCTTAGCTTCGCCGCAGGCAGTGTGCGTGGCGAGTGTGCGTGGGAAAGGGAGGAGGGGGCGGTTGAGGAGGGGCAGGGGGAAGGGGGGGAGAAAAGGGAGTCAAGGCGGCGAGCCCCATCCCGGGGGAAGCGGGCTCAGCTCAAGCGGCGCCATCAAAACTCCGAAATTGTGCTGCGAGGGCGCCGGAGGCCTCGTCATATGGCCTCCGCAGCGGTCGCCCTAAGAAGCAACACGCGCGCCAAGACAATGCCTTGCCCCGCCCAGCCCCGCCCCGCGCCGCCTCACGCCGCCCCGCGCCGCCCCGCGCCGCCCCGCGCCGCCCCGCGCCGCCCCGCGCCGCCCCGCGCCGCCCCGCGCCGCCCCGCGCCGCCCCGCGCCGCCCCGCGCCGCCCCGCGCCGCCCCGCCCCGCGCCGCCCCGCCCCGCGCCGCCCCGCCCCGCGCCGCCCCGCCCCGCGCCGCCCCGCCCCGCGCCGCCCCGCCCCGCGCCGCCCCGCCCCGCGCCGCCCCGCCCCGCGCCGCCCCGCCCCGCGCCGCCCCGCCCCGCGCCGCCCCGCCCCGCGCCGCCCCGCCCCGCGCCGCCCCGCCCCGCGCCGCCCCGCCCCGCGCCGCCCCGCCTCGCGCCGCCCCGCCCCGCGCCGCCCCGCCGCAAAGGCGAAACTCGAGATGCCTTCCTTCGTTCGGGAGATCAGCGACAATCGCCCGCACTCGAGTTGGTTTCGTTGCGAAACGTATACATTATCACAGACAACTTTGTTTTCTTGTAACTAACACTTTCTTGGCACATTCCTTCTAATTGTTTTGTATGTATATTTATATGTATTGATTCGATTTACTTTCTTTACACTATGATTCTCGAAACACATTTGTCGGCAAACTTTGTTGGTGAGGTATTCTCTCTCTTTTGTTTTGTGTACAGTAATCCCTCGACATCTGCGAATTCGGTATTCGCGAGTTCTGAACATTCGCGATTAGAGAAAAGCTACCGGTTTTAACATTCGCGACTTCAATATTCGCGAGTGCGTCTTCTGGTCGTACATTTTTTTTTTTTTTTTTTTTTTTTGGAAAGCGAGCACATTTCGTTTCCTTTATCGGTGTCATCTGGCAAACGAACTCGGCAGATGTCGGGGCACAAAGTATCACTTTCTGCAAAAGTTTCGAAGATGAAATGGCTATCTTGGAACTAAAGTGGTCTATGGTACTTACGGTACAATGTGCCTTAGACCACTTAAGAACTGACTTACTACATTAAAATCTGCTAATACTACAGCGATACTTTTATTAAGCAGCACATACAACGATAAATACGACAGACCACTTTAGAAAGTATAGATGCTAACCTGTTCAGATCAAATTTATCATAACTTGAATTTTAGCCAAAATGTTTCATAGACAACTTTAGTTTCAGGCCAGCCAAATGTTAATTCACATTTATAGAATAACACAATTGTAAAATAATTCAGTTGCGTCAAATTGGAGATAAGGAGTTTGGCCAAATAAACAGAAAATCCATTCAGGATTTGTGCAACTCTCGTCATAATGTGCTCAGTGTGGCGAAGCTTCGGGAAATCATCAGTGAAGAAAACCTCGACGACAATAATGAAGTAACAGAAACGAAACTGTGTCCTGGAGCAACTTCAATGACAAAACGGTTAATGACGTTCTAAAATCAATAAGCTCTGGTGGAACCGGCATTCGAATGTGATCTGAACATGGAAATAACTTCGAAATTTAGGAGAGAACAGAAGCAGCAACTTTTCCATATTTGGACGACCAACGAAGAGGGTGATGAAACAAACAAAAAAAAATTACCAAATCCTATATCCAATCACTTTGAACTTTGAAATACGTTTCATTTATTATCACCTTATTTTATTTCTTCATTTTGGAATGTTAATTGTGAATTCTGTATGCAGTAACGCTTACTCAGTTCTACTGTCAATGATTGTCAGATATTTTTTCTTTCTTTTTTAAACAGTTGTTCGATACCCAGGAACCTAACCTGCCTTTCTTCATAACAAGATAGGCTCAACATTCGCGGATTTAACATTCGCGATTCTCTTTGGGAACCTAATTCTCTCTTATGTTGAGGGATGACTGTATTTTGCGTCGACCGCCATCCCTTGTATGTTAAATCACTCGTTCTCCTTCACGTTCATTATTTTGGGGAAGAAATAGTTTTTTTTCTGGATAACGCAACACAATTTACAGAGTGGGCAGAGTTTCTGTACAATTGCAATGTTTAAGAAGTACTGAAATTTGTTTATTAAGTAATATGTTGTCTTAAGCAATTTAGGTAAGAAATAATAGAGCTTTACGAAAAAATCTAATAATGTCAATCACATTAAAACACTGATACTTTATACAATTCTAATTTAATATTAATTATTACTTTTCGAAAATCATTTTCTCTCTTTTCACGACACTATTTAAAAAAATACTGTTTCATGTCGGATATTTGACGAATCTATTATACTTTTATCTAAATCTTACTTTTTGTTCGACATAATAAATATGCGTTTCAAAGGATTGGAAATTACAAAAATACAAGCATAATTTGGGAATAGTTCTCAGCGATAGTACAATAATAATTTTTGAAATGCAAAATACATAGAAGTTTGCAACTGAAAATATCCGAGAACGATCTTTTAGTAACATTTTATACGTTATTTCAAAAGCAAGGTAAATAGTACACGCTTATGCATGCTGCTCTCATTACTTTCTCCTCTCTCCTACATCAAGAGATATTGTCGTTTGGCGAACTGCGTCTTAAGGTGAGTGAGTGAATTTGGGCATTGCGATAGCATGTACATTTTTTCTGTGTGTTGAAAGAGAGGGAGACCGAATGGGCAATAAGGGAAGAAAGCGGTGAAGATACTCGCAGTTGCTTGAAACTCGTATTGCAGGGGAATGGGTGTTGTACGATAAGAGAATTCCCTTATTACAAGACCAATTAGTTGACAAAAACACAACTTAAAGCTAGATACATGTAGTGTTATGCAATTGACATATTTTTTTCAGTTTACCAATAATTACACTACGCAGAAACATACACACACACACACGAACAATGCTGGGTTTTGCGCCAGGTTCAATGACAAGCTTTTGCTGCTCACCGTGGAGAGCAGCACTGAATGGTCCCGGCGTTAGCAGCAGTTTCGAAATTTCACGTTCAGGATATATTCATAATATTTAAAGCACTCGTATTTCTGATTAAAGTAGTTCCTTCACGACAGTAAACCACGATCTTCAATATTCATTCCGCCTCCGTCTTAAGACCATTGCTATATCAATTTGTTCGGCTACTTGTTTTCAGAAACATTTAAAAAAATCGTGCTTTCTTTTCATATATAGATGATCTACAATCTACCACTAGAGAACCATTTGGATTCGCACAACAAATTTATTTTGATAGAATTACGCATCGAAAGAGTAGTTTCGGCTTTTGTGCTGATGTCTAGTAGCACTTTTTAAAAGACTGCTTATCATAAAATTAAATATACCACATATCTACATAGCTTAAAAAGTTTATTCCGACGTAACTGTCCCCCTTAAAACGTGCTTCTGAAAGAGTAGTATACTAACTTCTTTAGGATCATTGTAATTTATTCAACACACGCACAAAGTTTCAAAAGCGGCGTTATAAAAATTCTGGAAGGTTTGGAGGCCCCTGAAGCTACGAGTATAATGCTCCGCTGCCAGAATGGCAGAATAACCACATTCGTTTTGGTTTTTGCAATAGATTCTGCGAACGAATTATGAAACGTGACCGATGTTTTCGTGATGTTATTTCTCGAACTACGAGATAATGTTATCAAATATACCTGCTAGAGTTTGAGAAATGTGATGTGATTAATGAGATCTTAGTAACAAGATCACAAAAATATAACACATTCCAAACTTTAAGAATAATATTTCGTGGATGTAACAAGAAAATTTTCAACCGGAATATCAATTCATTAATATTTTTGTAAAGCAAATAATCCTCTTTTTACAACTTCTGATGTTTTCGCAGCAATGCGCGTTTTCATTGAAACATATTTCTGGCAACCAAGAAAACCCGTCTGGCGTGTATTTGTCACGCCGCAATACGCTTGGACAGACACAATTTTCTTAAACATTCCTTCGAGCTCCACTTCGCACAAAAGGGAGCTGCATGGCCGGAATTCCAAGGCACCAGGACGTCCCTTTTGTTCCTTCGTTTGATCCACCTCTGAATAATAGACTTTTATTAGTTTTTCTCCGCGATTTTTCTCGCGTCCCTCTGGGTTTCGTGTTGCTCCGGCGTGCGAAGCCCGCAGACGAGAAATTCTCGGGCTTCTCGCGCTAACTCCCGCACCCCTCACCCCTGCCCGTCCGTTCGCTCGGCCCTGCCCAACGCAGACCCACGCCCCGCCCGAGCCCCTCTCCCGACCCCGCCCGCTCCCGCGTCACTCTCCGTCCCCACTCCCGCGAATCTCCCTCCAGCCCCGCTTCCGCGACGTCTCACGCATTCACACTGCCCGCCGCTCCGCCCCTGGTCCCCTTTTGCGCTCGCTCCCTTGTCACGCGCACACGCAGCCCAGTCTCGTGCCGCTTCAGCTTTCGAGCCCCGCTCCGCCCTCCCGCTCCGCACCGTCGCGTTCCACCTTTCTGCTCATCCCCGCCATGCACTCCTTCCTCCGCAGACCCTACTCCTTCCCCTCACCACACTTCTCTTTCCCCTCACCGCACCTCTCCTTCCCCGCCACGCACTCCTTCCCCGCCACGCGCTCCTCTCCTTCCCCGTCACGCGCTCTACTCCTTCCCCGTCACGCGCTCTACTCCTTCTCCGTCACGCGCTCTACTCCTTCCCCGTCACGCGCTCTACTCCTTCCCCGTCACGCGCTCTACTCCTTCCCCGTCACGCGCTCTACTCCTCCCGTCACGCGCTCTACTCCTTCCCCGTCACGCGCTCTACTCCTTCTCCGTCACGCGCTCTACTCCTTACCCGTCACGCGCTCTACTCCTTCCCCGTCACGCGCTCTACTCCTTCCCCGTCACGCGCTCTACTCCTTCCCCCGTCACGCGCTCTACTCCTTCCCCGTCACGCGCTCTACTCCTTCCCCGTCACGCGCTCTACTCCTTCCCCGCCACACGCTCTTCTACTTCCCCGCCACACGCTCTTCTACTTCCCCCGCCACACGCTCTTCTACTTCCCCGCCACACGCTCTTCTACTTCCCCGCCACACGCTCTTCTACTTCCCCGCCACACGCTCTTCTACTTCCCCGCCACACGCTCTTCACTTCCCCGCCACACGCTCTTCTACTCCCCGCCACACGCTCTTCTCCTTGCCCGCCACGCCTTCATCCATGCCCGCACGCGCTCTCCTTCCCCGCCGCGCACTTCCCCACCGCGCTACACGTTTCCGTCATGCTCCGCCTATCTTAACACCGTCATCCTACCCTGCCCTTCTCTGCCACACGGCCCTTTCCCAACATCTGCTTATTGTATCACCTGTTCTCCGTTCCCACTTTTCACTTTTCCTGTTTATCTCGCCCTTTCCATTCCTCTGCCCGTTATTCTATTTCCCTTTCTATTCAATAGCATGGTCCGGTCGACAGTACGCCATGTCAATCATACTCATTCAACCTCATCATCTTAGATCTCCCTCTCCCCTCCCGCCAAATTCGTTCACGCTCGTTCTCGCGGCACCGTCCACTACCCTCACGTCGTCCGTCGATGATCGAGGCAAAACACGGTCAGAGTGGCCGCTGAAATTACCTCCATCACCACTCCGTGGACATTCCGAACTCATGGGCCAACCCCACAACCCCTACAAAGTCTCCGGAAGTACTGTGTCTACGCGAATGTAAGGGCCATGATCACTTTGCTTTGTAGAGCTATTGGAAGAACATGCAGAAGTTAAGTAAGATGATTTCAGTACTGTTTGTCGAGCGTAGGCAAGGGAGAAGCCTTTTTCTACCTGAGCTAGCAGTGGTTTACTATTGTCTTCCACACCCTTTCATTTTCAGCTCCAACATGTATTGGAGGCAATGCTGATGCCGCTGTTCCACGCTGACGAAGTGGTTTTACCAACATTGTTGTCCTCCGCCCCGCCTCTGCCGCCTCCTCTCCTTTGACCCCGCCTCCGCCCGCACCGCCTCCGCCCGCCACGCCTCCGCCCCGCTCCGCCCCGCCAACGCGCTCCCGCCACCACCCGCTCCGCCACCACCCGCTCCGCCACCACCCCGCTCCGCCACCACCCGCTCCGCCACCACCCGCTCCGCCACCAACCCGCTCCGCCACCACCCGCTTCCGCCACCACCCGCTCCGCCACCACCCGCTCCGCCACCCACCCGCTCCGCCACCACCCGCTCCGCCATCACCCGCTCCGCCACCACCCCGCTCCGCCACCACCCGCCCCGCCACCACCCGCTTCCGCCTCCACCCGCTCCGCCCCCACCCGCTCCGCCTCCACCCGCTCCGCCGCCTCCACCCGCTCCGCCTCCACCCGCTCCGCCTCCACCCGCTCCGCCTCCACCCGCTCCGCCACGACCCGCTCCGCCTCCATCCTCTCCGCCTCCACCCGCCCCGCTCCGCCTCCACCCGCCCGCTCCGCCTCCGCCCACCCGCTCCGCCTCCACCCACCCCGCTCCGCCTCCACCCGCCGCTCCGCCTCCACCCACTCTCGTCCAACAACCTCTCCGCGCTTGAAACTCCACGCGCCAACGGAGCCGTCTCGAGTTACGGAAAGAAGAAATTTCACGGAAACCATGTCGAGCCGTGTTACTATTAACGAGAAAAAAGCAGATAGCTTTGAAGAACGCTCCTCGAGAAACGGGGAATCGCAAGAAAGGATCTGCGCTCCCTCCGAGCGATCAACACGGGATACCGAGAAGGTGAAAAGGATACTGCTGAAGCGAGGTGAGTCGACGGAAAGGAAGCTTTGTAAATATCGACAGCTCTGGTAGGTCGCCGTTTGGTTATCGGATAGTGTGGTGAGAACCCATCAATTATATTTTTAATAGTTATATACTTCCACCATGTTCTCTGAAAGTTTATTTCTTACACGTAAAGGAGTTAATTCATGTTTTGGTTCCACGTTATGTCACATCTTAAGTTATGATGATTATTTTGATATGAACTATTGATTGCTATTGATTACTATTGATATGAAACAGTGAACTCTGCCGAATTATGTATTAAATGAACAGATATAAAAAATTAAAAAGATGCTATTGTAGTGATTCAGCGTTAAGATACCCAGGATATTGAATGATTTCGGCACACGTTTTCTTATTGAATGATTGTAGTTTAAAAATGTAAAATACATTGTTTCTCTTCAGAAGAGATGGAATAAAGAATCGTGTTGTCATTTGTATACCAAAAAGAAAAGCAATTCTCTTTAAAAGCATGCTCTTATATCCAAATAATGACTATCCTATCACGTCAGAATCAATGGTTTTTGATGAATAGATAATTTGACATGAACACATTCTCTACACGCATTTTCACGTCGTGAAGGCACAATGAGCTCTTATGGATAATTTTACTCTTAGCGAAAAAACACATGCACTGTTGCCAAATCGTTTTGTTGCAAAAGTAAGAAGAAAAAACACAAGTCTTGCAGAGAAAATGACGAGGAACACGATGGTAATCATGAAAAGTGTGTCACTCATTTGCTTTTTAAATAAAATAATAGAAACGCTGGATTTCTCCGGAAATGACTTTTTAAACACTTTTTATTCACGGCAGAGATGCAGGATGTGTCACCCATAGGGCTGAAAGGAAGTGTTTGTTTATATGATGTCATCAGCAGAAGGGACCTTCCGAATCAATAGTTGAATGATCACCTGAAGCCCTTTCGACAATTTCATATTGCTGGACATTCTGGTCAGTCAATTTTTGCTGGTGGATGTGAGTGAAGATTGTGGATGTGCAGTGGTAAAGAAACTTAGGCGAGTAATTTAGTGAATCGTGTAGTGGATTCATTTTAAGAGAACTAAATAGGTCGCAGGGAAAAGGGTAAAATAGTTAAGTGGTAAATACATTTTCAAAATATTCGAGAACTTAAAAGGAAAATCCCCAAAAACGGAGTCAATCGTTTGAATGAATTTTGCAAAGCAATAGACATAAGAAGACATTCCTTGTTTAGGATGAAAACGGAAAATAAGAATGAAGATATACCGACCTCGAGAAAAATAAAATTAACTGGAATGAAGTATAAAATCAGTAGGTAAATGAAGTTTGACGATTTTGTAAGTATGGTACGTCTCAATTTCCATGCGTATCTAGTTTAAAATGTTCCTGCAACAATCGTGTATATAATGAAAGATGTTAATGATAAACATTTACCAAATTTCAAATATTCTACATTTTATCGCTTATTGATAGAAATGGGATTTGCATGTAAAAACCCAGAAAAAAAGACAAACGATAGAATATAATGATACAATACTGTGCCGATATTCATAACTAAGAGAAATGCAACACTTCAGAATAGAGACAAGGAACATAATATACTACGACGACAGTTGGATAAATGTTGGTCTCAGTGTTTCGTTTATTGCGTAAAGTAATTAATCAATATTTGACGGCAGAATTACAATTTACAATCTTTTCTTTTATAACAGTGTATATAAGTAGGGTGCCTTGTATTTGATATTATCACTAATAAAAATATGACTATAATAACAATAACAATAATAATAATAATAATAATCTCGAACGACACAATGAAAGAGAGAATTCGCAGGGAGTATTATAGACTAGTGAGACTTGTCCTGCAGTCCGCTCTGAACTCGAGGAATAAAATATCAGCAATATGTAGTTTGGCGGTGCCTGTAGCCGAATACAGTTTCGGACTAGTAGACTGGACTGAACAGGAAATTCGCATCATGGATCGAAAAACCAGAAAATTGTTTACAATGCATCATGTTGCCCACCCCCGAGCTGATGTACATAGACTTTATGTGTCACGTAAGGAAGGAGGAAGAGGCCTGAGACAAATTGAAGCCTCCTGGCACAATGCAATAACCGGGATGGGAAAGTATGTAGTCAGCCATCAAGATGACCCACTAATGAGGCAGGTCATGAAATCTGACCGAAGAATGGGAAACAGTGACATTGTAAGTGTAGCAAGAAGCATTGCGAACAAGACTATGCAAGACAACCAGAATGACAGAGACACTGAACTTCTGATGCTACTTAACATGAAATTTGAGACACAGAAAATGTTAAAGAAATCGTGGAGAGACAAACCACTCCACGGACAATATCTAAAAAGAATGGACAAGTTGCAGATCAATAAAGATCAATCATTTATGTGGCTTAAAAGGGGAAGAATGAAGCCAGAATCGGAAGCACTTGTAATAGCTGCCCAAGATCAGGCCTTGAGAACACGACATTATGATAAAGCGGTTCTCAAAATTTCCCAAGATGATAAATGCCGCATTTGTCAGGAACACGTAGAAACCATCGATCATATTGTCTCAGCTTGTCCAATCCTAGCAAAGACCGAATACTTGAAAAGACACGACAGGGTGTGTAGCTACCTCCACTGGCAGATCTGTACCGCCCTCGAAGTTCCGAACACATGCCCCAAGTGGTACGAACACTCACCGAAACCGGTGACGTCTGTTGGATTGTGTACGATATTGTACGACCAATAAATTCAAACTGATCGCACGATAGCAGCAAACAAACCGGATATAGTCATCCGGGATTTGGAGAACAAATCGTGTTTACTTGTGGATGTTGCTGTACCTTGCGATCAAAACGTCGTTACCAAGGAGGCAGAGAAACGTCTTAAATACAAGAGTTTGGAAATCGAGATCAGCCGAATGTGGGGCGTAAAATCACAGGTCGTACCGATACTTATCGGAGCTCTGGGATTTGTTCCGCAAAATTTGAGTAAGAACTTGTCTAAACTCCCAGGTAATCCAAGAGAATGGGAAGTGCAAGAAATAGCTTTATTTGGAACAGCCCACATTTTGCGCAAAGTATTGTAGAAGCACCGACAGTCCCTAGATCTGCTCCTTAGGTAGCTGGTTGCAACCTGGAGTAGATTTTATATTCAGCCAACACATAACTTCTTAAGTCGTGATTTAGAGGAATAATAATAATAATAATAATAATAATAATGTGTGCGAATAAACAATACATGCATCTATAGAGAAAAGTAATTATGATGTTGACGTTTCTGGAGCGAGCGGACACTAATATGTCTTTTTACTTAAACCAAGTAAGTAATCAATATTAAACTTTAATAAGTAATAATATAAATTTTACAGAAAACATCTAGATCAAAATAACAAATAATAAGGAAAATGAAGAAGGGGAATGAATTAGGCAAAGGAAAGCAAAGTATAGGAAACAAATTATCAAAATACTATACACATAAATGTAGAACTACCGTCAGATTTTCCAATTAAATATTTTTTGATAATAGACTGGACTGATACGCCATAAACTAAAAACAATATTATTCTTCATGTTTTTTTGCTAGAGACCAAAATAAACGTACGATTTTCTGAATTAGAAAATATTATAAGCGTGTGTGTGTATATATTTATACACACACACAAAACCAACAGGTATGCTCTAAGAAAGATTGATTGTGAATTTCCTTGAATCGACACGAAGTTCCATTGAAGGGCATACCAAAACCATTGGAATATAGGAACGCTCTCTTTTACGTCCAATAAATTAAGCCCTCAGCCCATATCACGTCCGTATCTTCCCGTGTTGGACAGCACATGCGTAGTGTCCGCGGAAAAGACGTTGGGAGTGCACGCATCGGGGGCGTGGTGGTGGTGTGGGATGATAGCACGGGGGAAGGCGGTCGACGGGCAGACCGGAATACTACGACGAGGCGTGGAAACGTGCGGTCGGAACGAACACATTTTACTGAACAGAATTATAACTTTTTTTTCGCTCACAGAGGAAAGCACGAGATACGCCGGCGCTTCCGGCCAGGGCATCCCTAACAACTCTGAAAATTTGTCGGCGCGGGCCACGGCGCGCCGTCGAAACAGCGGCTCCGGGGCGCGGGAGAGGTTTTCATTGGCGCAGCGGCCTTCCGCGCCGCCTCTGCGGCCGCCCCGCCTCCCGCACGCCGAGCACGGCGATCCGCGCAGTGCGCCGAAACCAAAAGCTACAAATCCAACAACACTACAGGGCGGATTTTGATGACCTAAAACGTCACCAAAAATGATCAATCGAATGATCTTAAAATGAGAGCGTAGGCTTCCGCGGCCGGAGTTAAAACTCACTTGGCCACGCCGCGTCCAAGGCACAGGTGCCAACGTTTCGGCCGCCATTCTTGCGACATTCTGCGCCACAGAATGGCGGCCGAAACGTTGGCACCTGTATCTTGGACGCGGCGTCTTCCGGATTTTATAATGTTTTGAAAACACGCTAAAAGCAAAGAAAAATGACTTAAAAATGTTATTAAATCCAGATCGGAAGAACACCTGACGTTGTTGTATATGTTTCTGATGTATTCGAGGCTTCTTATATTTGTTCAAGTGAATTCAGCTTGCAAAATTTAGTTTGGACTGTTCTTTATTAGGAAATCTCTGTCTTTAGTTATCCCAAAATCGACTGAACAGAGAATGGCGCTCATAGGCGTCACAGGAACCTTAGATTACAGACTCACTAAGGTTTATACTGCAATTTCTGAGGGAAGAAATCCAATAGGCAACTCAGGAATTCTATGGAGAACAATTATTGCATTTCGTAAATTTTATTTGAAGCCAGTACCATTAAAATGATATTAAAATCGATGAAATCATCCAAAAATGCATTAATAATGGCGGGAAAAGGTAAAAAAAGGACTTATTAGTAAAATCGACAAAAATGCAAAAAAAATGACATAACAATGGGTCATTTACTTTTGTCATAACAAAATTAATTTCTACACTAAACGGCATTGTTCTAAAGTCTAAAAAAGATGACATTTTATTAAAGTCGTTACCCTAATCAACATCACCTTCTTCTTCTTCTTCTTTTCTTCTTCACGGTCTGGGTCTACGGCCTGTTCTTGGTCTTCCTGGATCTCGCTTCTCCAAAGAGCCGATAGTTCCATGCCTTTTTAGGATGACGCTGCTCCTTCATTTTATAAAGATGTTGGATACAATTCTTTCGGTACTTTTCGATTTAATTGAGGGCTGATACAACTTTCAGATCCAGTGATCAGTTTTCGTACAACCTTACATTGCCCTCAGAAACTCCATCTCTGATGCTTTATGCCTGCTCACTTCTCGTGTTGCAATATCCAGCATTCTCTACCGTACAGCAAGATTAGTATTGCCAGGTCTCATAAAATTTTAACATGTGTTTCGTTTCTTACCAAGGGTGTTTCTTATGGTTCCACACATAGCTGGAACTGGCAAAGGTTTCCTTGTATGTCTCTGACGATATGTTGTAAGAATGTAATATATCTAGGTATCGTGTAGACACATTCTCGTTTACAAAATAATGAGGCTTATTGTGTAATATTGTATGTTGTTAATGCTGATAGCAGCTTTAGGTGGTCAGGCATCAACTATGCCACTGTATGCCTCTACTTGCAGTCTAGGGGTTGAGTCCCGAAATGACAAACGATTCTTCGAACGCTAGCTGATAGGTAGCAGCGAATTCAGTCGCTGTTCGGTGGAGAATTGTAACAGGTCGGCTGCTACGACCACAGTTTTCCATGAGTTCTCCGGAACAACCCCAGGCGCTAACCGGCGCAGTGTAACAAAACGGGGTCCACGAAGCTCGCGCGATCTTTCCTTTCCTTCTTGTTATTCCACCCTTGCTACTCACATAACACTTACATGGACTGCACTACAACACATGTCGTGAGACAGTCCGCAAATTATAGCTTGTCCATAATGGTGTGGTGCCCCACTGGTGGGCGAGCATGGATGAGAATAGTAGCTAGTTGACGGCCCGCCGAGGTCGGAGCCGGGTCTCATTATCCAGCGGGAGGGGAGAACACCCCTACCTTCCCAATGCACTAACTAATGATGACTAATGACCATAACAACTGTCGCGCCAGGTAACACGAAATCATCAATCTTATTGATTAAGCGCTTGTTACGAAATAACAACGTGGAAGATATGTTGTGTACATTTTTGAATATATTAGATAAATTTATTGTTTATTGTTATTCTAACTGGCTGTGAGAGAGTATGTACTAGCCGGCCCGCAACCGAAGCTTCATTTAAACGGTAAGTACAAGGTTCGAGTCCCGTTGTTGTAGGATTCTCGCAAATTAGCTGCTTCGAGAGCCGCGACTACCTTGACGGGAATTCTGGAATCCACCTGCTTTCATCGAACGTGCCCTTCATCTCGTTTGATCAGTTCCAGGTGGACACCGAAGCTATCGGTGAGCACTGCTACGTCGCCCGAATTCATTCCCTTTCTCACAATGCCCAGTCGATCAATACGCCGATGTCTCACCCTGATATGCCCTATTCTCCGTTAATTTGACAAGCATTGTAGTTCCCAGACACACCGCTCAAATGACAATCTCCAGGGAATCTAACCGCGTCTCGAGAGGGGATAACCTGCATAATAGAATGTTCTGTGTTGTTTGTCTAGCGGAATCCGTTCGCTAATGAAAATAGAACGACCTCTATTTCTACCATGGATCTAAACACATCAAATCTGCGACATGAGTCAACTGGCTACAGAATGAAAATGTACGAATAATTGTTTTCCCTAAAAACTCCATCAGGGCATAAAAGATCTATAAAGTGGCATAATACTCCGATAATCTAATCTATGTGACAATGAAAAATTAATATTTTTTGTGTTGTTCGTGCGGTGTTGTTTTTTCTTCACAGCACTAAAATTTTGAAATTCAACTCCCAATTGAAGTTTTATTATATACGTAATGTATTATGATGTTCAGATAATGATATAAAATTGAGAGAGAATCACGCCACCTTGAAATATCTTAATTCGATTTATTTATTTATTACCTCGAAATCGCGGGATAGTAATAGTTTCAATATTGTTTCTCAGCGTAATGCAACTTTCATATCTCAAATGAAATAATATATGTGGCCCTCTCAGTAACACTAAACCCATTGTAAAATAGTGAATGGTTAATTTTATATCACGGCGGTTGCCTACAGAGTACCATGAACAATAGAGTACGGGCTTTCCGCGATCCTACTTCCCAGAACCGTCCTCTACGCCACTATCGGATGTTATTCTCGGGGCTTATTCTCAGTCGCTTTGTGGCCGATTGTTCAAATCGACATACTCTAGCCAGCGGATGCTTTGCGACACTCAAACAGGACTGCCGCGTAATCGAAATAAAACAAAGAATTATTTTATTCATTTATCTAATATGTCGCGCAGTAGATGAAAACTTTTACTGTACGGGTAATTTGTTACAAATATTCCCCGTACCGGTACAAGAGTAATTTTTGTGGTATTAAACGTTTATAATGTGCCGATTTCTATTCATTTCGACAGGAATTCCGTTTGTGCTACCAAATATAGAACACTAATGAAAAGTCTTGCTCGTTGTTGAACTATTGTCTTTTGATCGCGCTTTTGCCGTTTCCGACCCACTGTGGTGTTGCCTTCCCACTCTCCACACGCCCCGGGGGCGCTCGTCGTACTACTCTGCTCCGGCTTCTGAAAGCGATGAGATAACAATATAATTAATCTCTCTACTCAGAGAACAAATTGCCTACTCTTCTAACTATTCAGTTCGTCGCAAAATAAAGCCTCGTTTATTTGCCTCGATGCGCGCCGCTCCCGCCCGCACCATCCCTTCCGCCCCGCCCCCGCGACGCGACGCCCGAGCTCAGCAGGCACGCAGCGTTCTTCGGTCGTGCAGCGCGCCACAAAGGCGCGGACTAGCGGACGATGGCTAGGGTGAAAAGCGTGACGGGACGGGAAGAATGAGATGGAAAAAGGAAGGACGACGGGAACGGAAAGGACGACGGGAACGGAAAGGACGACGGGAACGGATAGGACGACGGGAACGGAAAGGACGACGGGAACGGAAAGGATGACGGGAACGGAAAGGACGACGGGAACGGAAAGGACGACTGGAAAGGAAATGACGATGTGAAAGGAAAGGACGACGGCAAAAAGGAAAGGGTGACAGGAAAGGAAAGGTCGACGGGAACGGAAAGGGGAAGGGAAACAGAAGAACGACGGGAAAGGACGACGGGGAGGAGAAGAACGACGGGAAGAAGAAGAAGACCGACGGGAAGGGGAAGGACGGCCGGAAAGGGAAGAACGACGGGAAAGTAACTTTGTTGTGAACATTGATCTTTTTCTACACCAATGAATGTACTTCCAAATTATTTATAAAGTAATTGTTGTCAACAATATGTATCTATTGTCATATTTTACTATTATTATGTACATTCCTGTATTTTATGGCTTCGTCACAACAAAGATTTTATGTTTACCAAAAGTGTGTAAAGGTTTTTAAAAATTCTATAGTAAATAACTTACTTGAGTAAAAATTAAAGCTCCCCTTGTTGGATCCTTCATATAAAAAATTAGATTCATATAAAAGATATTTAGTATCCATAACTAGACGACAAAATTAAATAGTGCAGACACACACATGCTCTCAGTACTGCTCAGTACAGCTCTCAGTACACAGTATTGATTTTTAAGTTTTCTCTACCCGAAATTACAGCCACTGGAAAAAGATATTTTGATTCTTCTATCGCCAATATATTTCGGTTCCTTCAAAAGACACGAAGGTTGTTTACTGTTAAAGAGCCCCTTTGTTATTTCGTCCTAGGTTAAAAAAGGTCATGCGACTCACAAGAGACGAAAAGCATGCAAAATGAGAAAACCATGAGCAGCAAGCTCCGATAGCAATTATTCAGAATCGAGATCTGGTTATGACTGTTCCACTTCAGTTGCAGTAGAATACATTATTGCAATGCTGGAGGAGACAGCGGCTAAATCAAAGGGACGGAAATGACGAGAAAATGGAGGGATCAGAGAGACAAGATGCAGGAAATTAATGGCATGATATATTGTGGGAAATGCCACTAACGAGAAAGTGATAAATCAACTGCTACGAAAATATAAGAAGTAAAAGTAAAAAGAAATAATGGAAAGAGGAAAGTATCAAGAGCAGATAATCGATGGCTAAAGGAAAACAAAATGAATCTTCTGCGAAAAAATCCTAAAAATTTGTCCAAACCTAAAAATCCTAAAAATGTGTGTCTTTTCTGTAAACGAAAAGGTCAAATAGAAAAAAGATAAATAGGATACTCTCAAACTGCGGAAGTCATGAAGAGGAAGAGAAGATCTAATTGGGGGGAGGAGGATGGTGGATAGTTGTAAGATGTCTTCGATGGGCGAGAAAAAAGACAGGTTTAGAAGAAACAACAGTACGTTACTCAGATTCTTTTAGGTGTAGAAATGAGTATTGCCTAATAACTTTATTTTTTGCTGATACGTTATTGCTTGTTGCCTCCGATACGTTTTTGCTTGTTATTGCCTCCGATTCGATATGCACTGGATAACTTACCTGGATCGAGAGGATCGTAATTACGAGGGAAATATGAAAACAGTTGAATGATGCTACATGCTCTTATGGAAGGGATTATGGGAGGGAAATATGAAAAGGCAAACCGAGTGATTAACAACTAGTTAATTAGTAAATTAGTAAATCTGAATCATTAAATTTAGATAAAAAATAAAATCGTGTGTGTACCACGTGCATTAACTAGTTGTCATGATCTCGATGACAAAAGGCCCTAAGGCCTTTGGCCTTAGATCATGAGAACACTTATAACGCCCTAGGTACATAAATAACTATTCTTACTTATGTACGTTACAAGGCAATAATTAATGTCAAAAATGTCAGAAAACGGGAGAGATGCCTGCATCATAAACCAACAGAACGATAACGTCGGGCACGAGAAATGACCCAGGACGAGTGAGAGGGTGAACGAGTGGCCGACACAGACATGAGAGGGAACACCACAAGCGATGGTGGTGATCTCAAGAGGTCGGCAGGGCACGGGGTTAGTTCAGTAGACAGGAACAAGGAGAGATGACAGGAGACCAAAGATAGACATTATTCATGATGACAACTCTGAAAAGCCACTGCAGGTATGAGTGACGCAAATAGAAATGGGGAGCGACAGATCAAAGCGCATTAATTCCAAGACAAATATACCACGTTTTGAAGTGGTAATGTCACAGGATTTAACATTCTCTGATGTAATAATTAAATTTCGCTATTATTGAAACGAACTTCATTGGGCAATATCTGATTACTACACAAATAATAAATTCAGACTTCGTCTCACACGTAATTTAAATCAATTGTGGAGTTTCAACGAGGAATTATATTTTGATCTATTTCTTCACACAAAAGACATCGAAAGTAGGCGCAATATTGGCAATAACAAAAAGAGTACAAAATGCGGATTGAGACAACCTCACAGCAGGATTTCATTACCCCGCGCAATTGAAATTGAGATAGAAATCGTCCTACGTTGAGTGATTTTTTTATGCTAGGCGCGTGAACTACGTAGATCGTTAGGTCCTTTAGTGTAGTGCATGCTACATTGTGGGAGGTGTCGGTGTTTCTCTGTCGTTGGAACAAGAGAGACGGCGTTAACGAACGGCCTCTAGAATTCTTCCCAACGACCAAATTCGGCCCAGGTATCTAGATACCGTCTAAAAATCGTCACCATGTGAACTCGAATCAAAGGACATCCCGGTAAATGCTGTGTGCAACGGTGTAGCTGAGGCTGACAGGTTGCATACACTGATATATATCTCGCACGCATGTGTGTGTGTGTGGAACAGACGAAATCACGACAATTTTTTCGTGTTTTTCTAACGCTTGGGCTTTGAAAATGTGTCCTTTGGCTCATCCCAACATCAAATGCATTGTTACGCATTTCCCAATGACACCATATGGGGGTGTAACTTTATCATCAGTTTCTTTTACTCCCATATTCACAGCCAGGGAACGACAGAACAATGGTCTCTGTCATTTTATCCATCACTTGCGTCGTTCCCTCTGTGAATATGGCACCTGCGTAGGGGGGTAATTTTTTCGAAGGAATCAATTTTAGTAGTAGGTATCTAGCCAAGTTATCTCTCATGCCACAAGCGTGTCACGGCACACAGATGTTTTTCTATCTTTCGAAAATCTACGGTTTCCAGCCGGATTTGAAGTATCAACTTGTGGTTTGGAAGCAAGTTTACTAATCCCAAAACTTTCCATAATATTTCTGCGATGTGGAGAATAACCGGCAGAAGATATCGACGTGGCCTAGGCTACCGCAAAGGCAAGGTGCGGTGGCAATGGCGGAGGCGGTGGCGATGGCGATGGCAGGCGCGGGTAGCAATGGTGGAGATGAGCCACTGGCAGCTGCAGAAGCAGCGGTAGACAGAAGGCGGTGGCGGAGGCGGAGATGGCGCATGCGGTTGAGAGTTTGTGACGGTACTAGCGACCGCGTTGGGTGTCGATGCCAGTAGTCTCAATAACGCAGCAGGCGACAGCTTGACGGCGCTAGTGGAGGTACCAGCTGAATGGTGATGGTCGTGGGTGGGAGAATAACCCGAGGCAACGTCAGAGGAAGCGGCCTAGGCTACCGCAAAGGCAACAGAGGCGCGACTGCGCGGAGGGGCGCGGAATGCGGATACGGCTGAGCGTCGCCGCACGAGAGCGCGCGCAGCGGCGCAGAGCACGGGGGTGGCGGAGCGGGTGGCGGAGCGGGTGGCGGAGCGGGTGCCGGCGGTGGGCGTGCGGCGTAATGCGTGCGGCGTCCGAGCATTTCCTCACACGAACTCCGCGACACAATAGGCCGCCTCTTTGCGTGGCGTGGCGTGGCGTGGCGTGGCGTGGCGGGGGAGGCGTCGCGTGGCGTAGCGGGACAGAGAGGCGTGTGACGGAGAAGACGGGGAGGGCGGGGTGTGGCAGGGAGGGGAGGACGGGGAGAGTGGGGCGGCGTGGGGACGAGTGGGGAGGGGAAGGGAGGGGAAGGGGCGAGGCGGGGCGAGGCGGGGCGAGGCGGGGCGAGGCGGGGCGAGGCGGGGCGAGGCGGGGCGAGGCGGGGCGAGGCGGGGCGAGGCGGGGCGAGGCGGGGCGAGGCGGGGCGAGGCGGGGCGAGGCGGGGCGAGGCGGGGCGAGGCGGGGCGAGGCGGGGCGAGGCGGGGCGAGGCGGGGCGAGGCGGGGCGAGGCGGGGCGAGGCGGGGCGAGGCGGGGCGAGGCGGGGCGAGGCGGGGCGGGGCGGGGCGAGGCGGGGCGAGGCGAGGCGAGGCGGGACGAGGCGAGGCGAGGCGAGGCGAGGCGAGGCCGGGTGAGGCGGGGCGAGGCGGGGCGAGGCGGGGCGAGGCGGGGCGAGGCGGGGCGAGGCGGGGCGAGGCGGGGCGAGGCGAGGCGGGGCGAGGCGAGGCGGGGCGAGGCGGGGCGAGGCGGGGCAGGGCGGGGCGAGGCGGGGCGAGGCGGGGCGAGGCGGGGCAGGGCGGGGCAGGGCGGGGCGAGGCGGGGCAGGGCGGGGCAGGGCAGGGCGAGGCGAGGCGGGGCGGGGCAGGGCGAGGCGGGGAGAGGCGAGGCGGGGAGAGGCGAGGCGGGGAGAGGCGAGGCGGGGAGAGGCGAGGCGGGGAGAGGCGAGGCGGGGAGAGGCGAGGCGGGGAGAGGCGAGGCGGGGAGAGGCGGGGCGGGGGCAAGGCGAGGCGAGGCGGGGACGCGCAACATTGTTCATTTCCACGCGGAATTGTCTGTGTGACAAAACAACGCCGCTGTCTGGCGCGCGTGTAAGGGTGGGCGGGCAGCGAGCGGCGGGCAGGGCAGGCGTAGTACGCTGAGCAGTCCGCGCCGTCGTCGTCGACGCCGCCCGGACCGGTCGGGGAGACACGCGACGTCGCTGCATGGAGATGCTCGACGCAGCGGGCATGCTGAGCAAACCACGCCCTGCTCCCGTCTTGAATGTGAGGACTCAAACCGCCCTGCTCCCGGCGGTTGTCCTCACCCTCGTCCACACCTCCTCGTCGCCGGCGCCCCCTCCCGTCCCGTGCACGCCCGCGTCTCGTCCACGCCCGCGTGCCCGCCCCGCGTGCCCGCCCCGCGTGCCCGCCCCGCGTGCCCGCCCCGCCCGCCCGCCCCGCGTGCCCGCCCCGCGTGCCCGCCCCGCGTGCCCGCCCCGCGTGCCCGCCCCGCGTGCCCGCCCCGCGTGCCCGCCCCGCGTGCCCGCCCCGCGTGCCCGCCCCGCGTGCCCGCCCCGCGTGCCCGCCCCGCGTGCCCGCCCCGCGTGCCCGCCCCGCGTGCCCGCCCCGCGTGCCCGCCCCGCGTGCCCGCCCCGCGTGCCGACCCCGCACCGCAGCTCGCACCGCCCCGTGGCCTTAACCGCTTTGCCAAGCAACTAGCAACTATATCCGTTTTCGTGGCGGCCAAATTCGCAATGAATGTGTTACTTCAGTAGGAAGATATCCTAATTGTAGCTATGTTCGTTTTATAAATGTTTTTCTCGTTTTGTGTTTTTGGTCGCTCAGATGTAATCCTGTTATATTTATCTCAATATGTATGGTTTTGTTGTGACAGCGGTTGGTGAGAATTAAGGAGCATAAAGCTACGGCTACAGTGGAAAAGCCATGTGCTAAATGCTAAAGAATAATTAAGGAATTCTTGAAATTACAAATGTAATACAGGCTTAGAATTATGATTGTTCACTGTGGAAATAAAGTTTACGAAAACGTTTCCGATGTAAGCATTAGTATTGCAGGGAAACATTTGATCTCACTCTTTCTCTTCCTAAAAGCCCTTGCATCCCTTCCCGTCCCATTTCCAACCTCCTCTCATTTCTTTCTTTTTATGTTTTTGCTTTATTGTGTACAAGATACATAGTATGGAAAAAGTATTGTAATGCTGCAGCAAAAACGACGATTTTCCGTTTCTAGAAAAACTCGTGTGGGGAAACCCTGATATCGAAAGAGTGAATAATTCTTATCCTGAATACAGTAAATTCCTTCTTCTAGACTTTGTGTAGTCAGAATTCACGTTTCGAAGATTCTTGATACTGAAATATTGGTTGTCGGCAAAATGTCTCTTCATACGTCTGTGGCCTACATTAGCGCTTCAATCGATCAGACGATTTTCCCCAAAACTGACAATCCTCGATCAATCTGGAGGAACATAAGGCCCTGTGAATTTCAAACGGATATTTGGTATTACGAGAAATTTTACATGACAATTTTTCAATGACATTTTCTGGAAATGGCTCCAATTTTTTATATTTTTATCGAAAAGAGCAAGTACGTTCATAAAAATGACATAGCTCCTAATTTCATTGAACTTTCTGAAATTTAAAAAAACTAAAATATCGTTGCAAAGCTACAATATTGATATACATTTTTTCTGTAATGAAATCTATTTCACAAAAAAACTAAAAAATCGGCGCAAAGCTACAATTTTAGTAGATTCTTTCCTTAGAGAAATCTATTTCACAAATTGTGCATTCAAATTTTTCCTTAAAGGAATGTATTTCACAAATTGGACCCTTAAAAACTGTCATGCACAAGTGTTTTGAAATTATGAGTAGTGTTCGCGTAACTTTACATCTAATGATGAAGTTTAAATGATTTTCGTAATTTCACCCCTATAAGATTGAATTAGTTATTTATTTCTCAGTTCAATCCATTTCTCATTATTATATCATTAAATCAATATATAAATAATTTATTTAAAATATGGCTGTTGTTTGTTATCTGAGGGAAAATGTTCTGAAATGTCAATGTGAACAAAACATAATTCGATTACCCGCAATACAAAGAAACATTTTTTCTTAGCATACTTTTCTCGAGTAGAGAAAAGTACACTTATAGTGTTAATCCGATCATTAAAATCTGTTAACCTTTGAAAATTAAAAATCTTGAATAATTGGAAATTCGAGTCTCCCGCATTTATTACTGAAGAACCATTTATGGGATAAGCTGAATTCACATCAAGCAAGCTCAGGCATCAGACATCAATACGAGAACGCCGCGACATAGCGATCTGAGAAGTGATCATATGAAAGTCATTGCTAATCCCCTGGCCGAAGGGATAAAAGACATTTATTGTGATGTCACGAGACAAAAGATAAAGTTAACGGAGAATACACACACGCGTTTAATGCCCCAAAGAGCTGGGAAAACTTGTTCCGAAAAACACGCAAGAAATAAAAATTTTTCTCATATTACCTTAAAAATAATTAGTTTAAAAATACATTTCTAGGGGGGTTCCTAAAATAATGTGTAATTAACAGATGGTAACTTAATTTTTATGGATTCACATGTTTCCTACATCTTTCTGCAGATTCATTATCCGTATACCGTATACTAGTATACAACCCTCATACACATTTATTTTTAAACAAACACTTTGGAGATGTTTTCAATACCTATGTGTCCTCTTAAATCGCTAGATATTACTTACGTTATTTTGCATTGCATCTTATTAAGATTATAAGAAATAAATAAGTCATTTTTCTTGTTAAATCATTAATTTATCCTAAATACGTAGACTGAAATTTATTAATTGTTCGTAAATATACGTGTTTCATTAAAATTTCATTCTTTATGTTTGATTACATATTTGTTTGTTTACATATTTAGTGTGATAAGATTGATACTACTGACGCAAAGGATCATGTTGTTTGAAATGTTTGGGAATTAATATTTTATTGATATTTTAAATCAATTATGTTTAATCACATCTATCTTTAACATGATCTATTCCGGAGCTTATTACGTTTCAGAACATTTTGCTCATTTATACGTCCACGTATTTTTCAAACTTAGGTTGAAAAGGCATGAATACTACACGCGTCAAACCTCTTTTACAATTACAATACAGAACCTGAAGAAATCACACATTTATTAACACAAGATCGTGAATAACTTAGAAACACATTCCATGTTCACCGCGCATGGCGTTCACAGCACACTGCATATGAACAGCGGTGTTGGCGTTCACGGGTCCTATTATGCACCTTACGACGTCAGAACACACAAGGCCTATTACCAGGGCGCCTGATGGTCTGGCTCGTATATCACGCGTAAATTATTTTCATATTTAGTGTCGTGTTTATGGCACGGAAACAGTTGCTCCCCCTCGCTGTGCCAGGTGGCGGGGGGAGGGGGAGGGTGGGGGCGGGGGCGGGGGCGGGGGCGGGGGCGGGGGCGGGGGCGGGGGGCATGCGATGCGGACGTGCCCTCACTCATTTGCGGTTCTGGTGCCGCGACGGCGCGTGAAATGATGTGCACAGCGCCCGCACGCTCCTTCGCCATGCGGGATCTCGCCAGGTTACTGAGATCTCACTTGCCCAATTATTATATACTTTGAAAAAATGTTTAATTTTGTATTGTAATTACTGCAGTTTTAATCGCACATCTTCGCGAATATTAATTTTGTATAGCTTTATCTATAATTCCAATTTAATAATGTGCGTTACTTTACAACACATTGCTAAATGACACAAAACAATAATTGTTATAAAAATCGATACACAAGTTTGAGTTCAAAGACAATTATTTTCTTCTGCGTAACTCTTTCTATATAATTAGAGACTATACTGGCCATCGAAACTAAAAAATATTTAAAAATTAATATTATTTAAAAATTAATATTATTTAAAAATTAATATTATAAAAAATAATATTTTAACAATGATATATAATGCATTTTAAATAATAATATTTAATGCTTTTTCATTTCGTGTACTTCATTTCATGTACTTAATTTTGATGACAAGTAACATTCCCACAATTACGCTCTACTATTGCCACTTAATAGCGGTTATTGAAATAAGAAAGAAAATTTGACCAGAAATTGCCTTATTCCACGTTCATCTTGTCTCCGCAAAACAACATACAACTTCTACAAAACCTTTCTTTTCGGTATTTTTTTGTAATTAATTTTGTAACTGACTTGTAAACTTGTAAATGTTTTAGCTAGTGCGAAACAACTTAATTTTTAATTAATTTATAAATTAAATTCTATTTACCAATGCAAACCAATATAATAAAAATAATATTTTAAGTACACTTTAATAACTTAAAAATTATTAATACGAAACATTATCCAATAAATTGCAAAATATTACCAGGACATTCAAGATTTTAGTTCCACAGTACTTCGTTATTTGAAGAGTAAAATTAAAAGATTTTGAAATTATCAAAAATTAAAACCTAACCCTAACTTCATCATTCAGTCACCTTGTTCATTAAAACATGCTTTCAAACACATAAATTGATAACGGACCAATCAAATGCATCCTGTGTACGTCATCGCGAACCGAGACTGACTGATAGTGTTCTGCGACCAGGTGTGAGACTGCTGCTACGAGCGCCGCTTCCTCCCTGCATCATTCCAAATCGGGATGGCGGAAGTAAATCCCGTAAAACCTCCATTTGTTTTGGCTCGATTCTTCCACCGCCACGATTCGTAATATTGGAATAATGGTTCGATTCGCATCACCGGTAATGTGATGAGCGGGGATAATGGTATTTAGTATTCATAAAGTTTTCCTGCCCGCCAACACACTCGTGGATTAACTGGTTCCGTTTTACTTTAGGGTGCGGCACTTCATCGGATTGCGAACTGTTCAGACGAGAGAGGACGCGCGATGCGCGGACGGGGCTTTCGAATTTTAATTTAGAGCAGCGCGCCGGGACGGCCCGCGCTACCTTCCTCAACCCCTCCCACGCGTCCCCTGGGCCGGCCAGCCAACTCCCAGCTTCCGACCAAGTGGCCGCAGCGCGGGTTGTACGGACACAAACGAGGATGGTCAGGAGAGAAATGGAGGGGAGTATCGGAAAGTACCGGCGAGGAACATACGTACAGGCGAGGAACGTTCGTGCAGAGGAGGAACGTACGTACAGAGGAGGAAAGTAAGTACAGAGGAGGAACGTACGTACAGGGGAGGAACATTCGTGCAGAGGACGAACGTATGTACAGAGGAGGAATGTACGCACAGAGGAGGAACGTACGTAAAGAGGAGGAACGTACGTAAAGAGGAGGAACGTACGTAAAGAGGAGGAACGTACGTAAAGAGGAGGAACGTACGTAAAGAGGAGGAACGTTCGTAAAGAGGAGGAACGTACGCACAGGAGGAGGAACGTACGCACAGGAGGAGGAACGTACGCACAGAGGAGGAACGTACGTACAAGGGAGGAACGTACGTACATGGGAGGAACGTACAAAGGAGGAACGTACCCCGGAGGAACGTACCAGGGAGGAACGTACTGAAGAGGAACTTACCAAAGAGGAAGGTACCGAAGAGGAACGTGCCGAGGAGGAACGCATCGAAGAGAAACGTACCGGGTAGGGACAGTTCCTTAAATGAAGTCACGAGATAATACAGCACTTTTCGTCGATCATTATTTGCTATTGAGATCAGGCAAAAATAATTCTAGATTTCAATTAAGTTACTTTGCATTTAAAGGTCACACACAATTCCATTTCATTATTTACAATAACTTTAAGCTAAAATAAAGTTCTATCTTCAGTTGCATGTATCAAAAATCCTACTACGTGGATTTACAACACTTTGCCAATATATTTACAAATCACGATATACAAACCATCTGCCTCAAACACTTTCTTTTTGTTCCAATTATTCATTATGTGACGTTCATAACACGTATTGTAAATTGCCTATCACTATAAAAGTGAATGCGTGTACCAGAATTAATGCAGCCGTGCAAGTTGTTGTGACGAATATGAGTTTAGAGAGAGGATAATAAATTATTCGGCAAAAAGGAAGAAGATAAACGAAAAAAAATATTGTTGGAACCGGTACGTAATCTTTTATATTGTCAATTATTTAGTAGTTGCAGCCACATTCCATGTTTTTTCCTGGCGGGTATCCTTTGATATGGCGACAATTCCTTCGTCTACTAAAATATCTTAGAAGCGTAGACTGAGTTTGTGAAACAGTTTTAATGAATTAACATAACATTCAATAATAACATATTTACTTGCTTTTTTATTGATATTTTCAAAATTGCGCAATGTTGTTTATTTTTCAGAAAGAAGATGCTTCGTTTATACATCGTTGTCAGCACAATAAGGAACAGATACGGACGTTATTCGTTCAATGATAATGTATAGCTTCAAGTTAGTAGTAAATCATTGTTCTTTGGATATATCGAGTATGTTGATCATTAAAGTACCTGAAACTATATTTATGTTGATATCTTGTTTTTTCATTCAAAAACATTTCTGTATCTACAGGAAAATGTCTAATTTGATAGGCGTTTTGTAAATTCAGACTAGTTGAACATTTTTCACTCGTGAACGTTATTGTTAATATCTGCCACTAACTTTAAAATGATCGCTAACCAAACGGAAAAGTAATTTAAGTTTCAGATTTCGATTTAAGTTCAATGTTAAAAGATGGTTAATGTTTTTTTCTAGACTAATTTCAAACATATCATTCTTTTAATATTTTCCCCTACGAGTGAGCACTAGAAGATAAAATACAAAATAATTTCGTCAAGTAATATAAATAAGTTAATAAAGTTACTTAGTCAATACGCTACTTATCTCTTAGCGCATCTAAACAAAAAGATGCACGAGCTTCATCTCGCACGAGTGCTTTTGTCAATTCAGATCTCCTTAATTAGTTTTCAAATTTCATATTAACACAAAACGCATACACACGCGTTCACATAGTCACGCACGTGCACATACCCACACGCGCATAAATGCACTCGCACGCACGCAGACGCACATGCACACAATAATTACGTAAACAAGAATACCGTCCTTAGCCTGGGAGTGATGCTGCAAGTGCCGCGCTACGCCACCTCCGTTTATATTCCTCCACCCCCTGGGTCAATAGTCGGAGTGGAACTGCTTACACAGCAGCGCCGACATATCGTGCGCGACCAAGCTCCTCCAAACACCACTACACATCTACCTATCCTCTCCAATAGGATCTGCCCAATTAGCGCACCATCTCGGCGGCAATGTCGTGTCTCCAGTGGTCGGTTTCGATGGCACTACACCCCGCACCACTCAGCGGCCGAGGGGTCGCAGGAAGGTTTCGGCGTCTTAGCATGCGGTATCAGCTAATTAAATGATTCGCTTGAGGTGATCGAGAGGCCTGTCCTGGTTCTTGGGCTCGACAGTCCGCAACGGGTCTTGGCCGACGAGGTGATCTAGAGTGGAGTTCTACAAATGACTTGGCTCAAACTGAAGTGCCTTTCTCTAGTGAATTTCGGAAAGTCAATAAAGTGAGGATGGCTAGCTCTTTTCACATCACACATTGTACCCACGCAGAGCTAGGCTTGGCCTGCATTTCAGTGCTTAGGATAAATAACTTTATAGTATTACCAATACGTTTTTATCGTGTTATCATTACATTCACCATTATTCCTCGTCCGTCATCTTTAATAACATAATTCACAAAGAACTGTATTTTACTATACTATTGGATTCTCGCATAACGATATTATATTTTCGACGTAGTGTAGAGAAAGGTAATTAATGCTCAAGTAAAAAGTGAGATTTTTCGAGTTTCGCTAATTGTTTGTCAAAAAACTTGTATTGAGAGTCGATGATAACGAGAAATAGGGTAATTCTTGCTTCTATATCCAGTAAATTACTTGCTCTAATACGTTGTGTAAACAGAATACAAGTTTTCTAAGTCCTTGATACCGAAAAAGTGGCTTATTGCAAAATGTCTCTGTGCATGAGTTTGCACCTTGAATTTGAAATGGATATTTTATATTTTGGGTGTAATTTACAAGAAGACTCAAGATATTTTCAGTATTTTTCTACAGAACTTCTCCAATTCCTTTTTTTAATTTTTTCTTGAATCGAGCGAAGAACGGTTTAACGACAGGAATTATCTTAAATCGTCGTTGCAAAGGAAAAAATAAGAGAGAATTAAAAATTAACATTTTACTTACTGGTAATTCAAATATGAATTTTGAAAATTAATTGTGATAACTTTATGCTATTTTATGAATATATCATACATGTGAAAATTCTGTCACATACTTGGGAATTTGTAATAAGAAGAATTCCAACCCCAAGGTGCAGTATACTTTAGTAGAGAATACGTTCTTGAACGGCCGCAGAGAATGGAATGAGAGAGCAGTTATACAAAGTTTTATCATCCTGGGGTGATAAAGATATACAACAGAAATATACATTAACATTTTAAATGAAATAAAAGTTAGAGATCTGGCGTAATGCATACCAAAGTGTTCAATGTGTAACAGAATAAAAGGAAACGAATAATTTATTATGAAAGGATGGCGAGAATGAAGTGTTTTACGAGAGCGCGGAACGAGCGAGAGAAGTCAATTTCATACTAGTGTATTAATACGAGTATACTTAATCTTTTACGGCATTGGCTCCCCATCTCCATTAGGTTTTTGGTCCAGTTTTCATTAAACCATTGAGAAAATACTGAGATGCCCCCGTGTGGCTTCTGGACATAAATGTAGCTTTATTACGCGCAGATTTTGCTGGGCTCTATTTCTGCAAGTTGCGAGAGCAGTAGGATCGGTGGGACAAGGCGGTATTTTCCTAGGAATACTATAAAATAAAATTTGTAGTTCTTTTGGCTATGTAAATATATTTTCCATCACTCTGGAACGAAATTTTCTAGATATAAAAATTTCGCTATCACGGTTGTCACCTTTATTCATATTATGGAATATGTTGACGTCTGGTATATAAGAGGTCGTCAGTCCCGTAAGTGTAGTGAGTGTTTTCCCGCGGAAGTTGGCGATGATCATCCCCGCAGCCTGTCAATATCCGCCGCCGACCTACGTCCGTTGCCATCAGTGTGGTACCACCCCGGCCGGGACAAGCTCTAAACTCCCAACTGGGCTCCTGCATGAAACGTGGTAGTGTAGTGCTTGTGACTGTGTGTAAGTAGGGGGTAAGGAAACGACCCTTATGGTTATGGTAACACTTCAGCATTCGCCTGGTGTTGATCGGAGAAACCATGGAAAACTACCGATCAGAGCAGCTGGCTGGTAGAATTCTCCTTCAGACAACGGATGAATTTGATCTACCTGACAAGCTAGTGTTGAAAATCCTGCCGCCGTCAGGACTGGAAACTAGGATCTACCGGTCCGAGGCACTGTAGGTCACCGATGTCAGTTGATGTCCTGAGCCACCTTGACCGGCACAACGCTAAGACATAAGTGTCCGTCGCACGGGTTAAGCTCACCACGAGCTGTGATTTTCTTGTCTTTCTCCGTCTCTTTCTCTCTCTCTTCGTCATTCCAGAGCTGCCAACACACCCATCCCGTGAGCAGCACTTGAAAATTCCTGTTATATTCACTTCCTTTCTTTGCTATGGTCAAGTCCAGAAAGTGGGATGCATTATGTATCCTATGTTTTTGTTCTTCTTGTCCCATATTGGACGTTGGTAGCATGGAACTTGATTAATCTGCATAATTATATTAGAGTAGTCTGCAGGTTCGAGGTCCGCACTGCACAAGTGGTTGTAGATTAATTGGTGTCACGTCCCTCATCCACGTAACAAATCTGAACAATTATCCATATATAAGAATTCACTCATTATCGCACCCACAATCAGATGTCTAGTGGTCGGGTAGTAGTGGGCTAGAAATAGTAGACAAGTAATGGGTAACCACCAATGTCATCAACATTATTGCCACTGTAGCCCCATCTGATGTGTGGGGTCGGTCTAGGCCACTCAAGAATTCTCGTTACATTTGACTTTACTTCCTTTCCTCGCTTCATGTTCGTATCGCTTGTTGCTTGTTTGTGGAACTACTAGAGGCATTGTGAGACGATGAAAGAATGTTCGACTTATCCGCGCAGGACAAGATACGACTCTTTCGCGACTAAAACGGATGCTTCATACGAATGAAACAGCTATTGATGAAAACGATTCGGTGAGAAATACAATTTAATGATGAAACTTTCGTAGCCAGTTGTTGGTAAAAACGATTCGGTGAGAACAATTTCATGATGGAATATTATATCTAATAAGAATAATCAAAGACTACGCTTTGGAACCCATATTTCAAATACGCATCGAAATTTATTCAATAATATAAACTAACAAGAATGGAGGACGCAGCGAAATGGAGGGAAAAGTGCGAGAGGTTGTGGTTCTTAATGAACCGTGAAGAGGCCAAAGGAGGAAGAAGAATATTACAATTAAAGCGTAAACTAATATTCCTTCTGACTAATATGTTTTCCTCCTTATGTCGTCTGGGGTTTCATGAGATTGACTACCCTGCTGGAAAATACGCAATGGCATACCCTTCCCCTGGCATGACTACATGGATAGTCAGTGTTCTAGTAGTCGTCCACCATTCAGTGCACCTTCAAACGGATAGTTTGCATGTTACAACAGTCACCAAAGGATGTTCTGTGAGACCCGAGTGTTTGAAAAAAGCAAAACAGGAGTGCAAAGCACGAGTTTCCTATCACAAAAAAAGAAATCATGAATCTTGTTCGATAAAATAAACATACCCGCCTGCTGAAAAGGACTCTTCTATTCGACTCGACGGTGGATGGAATTTTATTTGCGCCATCCCAAAAGAAAATGTTTATAAACGTTATTACACATGTTTGCTTGATGCATGACTGAACAATTTCACTGTCGACAAGAACACTGGAATAACCGCTAATCACCAACAGAATATCTTGGTCACTTTAATTGCAATTACATTCTCAATGACAAAAGAACAAATTGGAGGTAAAGTAGAGCGTATATTATCTAGGCGCGATTCACCGGTGACGTGTCTACGATATGAAAAGCTCAAAGCGGTTAAGAAGTAAAATACCTAACTATAATAAGCCCAAGCAAAACATCTTACATTCTTTCATGAGAACGTTGTCAAGGAAGGGTAAACAAATTGCAATTAGTCAAGAAAGCAAAATATTTCAACACTTCAATGGCGACGTCAAGTCTCTGTACAGCATCCTGCCGCAAAAACAACTTGTGGTGCTACAACATCACATACTTTCTCGTATTATTCGTAAATTGACAATTTTCAAAAATTCAGAGAGTTCAAAAAAGCAGATCTCTGCTATTATTTTAAGCGTTTCTTGTTTTATCCGTGAAAAATTTTAAGAAAAAAATTGAAGCGGTTTTTCAGAAAGTGTTTTTCTTGCATTAACTTCAATCAGAAATTACGTGAAAACTACAAGTGGTTTCAAAATATTTGTACATGATCTTTATTAAATAACTATTTTTTTCATTTAAGATAAAATCACCATTTTCAATATTATACTTTTCAATATTAACTTTTTCCAATTTTCGAAAACAGAGTTCTTCGAAGATTGGTCTAGCATATCTTTGTGATCATCCTTTAACGCATACGATCAGAACAATTTAGAACCATTTTTGGAAGAAATGTTTAAAAATTTCCTATATTTCATGCAAAATTATGCGAAAACTTCTCATATTTCTGAAAAGTTGTACGTGGCCTTACTTGAAGATTCATCTTTAAGAGCAGATTTCATTAAAGAAAATATCTGTCTTCAATATTGTGGTTGTTGAAAGACGCAAAAAGAATTGAATTTTTCACTTTTTGAAAATTCAAGGATTGCGACGAAAATGAGTCCCGCGCCATTCTTTTATGCGACATTTATATTATCCAAGGACAAAGTTTAATAAAAAATGTGGAACCTTTCTTGAAAAAAATTGAAAATAATGAAGCTTTATGTAAAATACTCCCAAATATCAAATCCCTTTGAAACTCGCAGGGCTAAATTCACTCAGATAGATCGGGAAATATTAACTTTGGAGAAATTCGGTTGAACGTGGTTTAGGAGTTAGCGTTGACCACAGACGAAGTTTTACTGTCAATAGATTTTTCGGTATCAGAAACCTACAAAACATGAATTCTGACTACGATGTGTAATAAAAGGAACAAAATGTATCCACTTTCTTGTTCCCAGGGTCCGGAAATTAACACTTTTTCGTCGAAAATTCGCTATTTTCGGGCGCACGATTACTATACTTCCTCTTTTTGGCAAGTAAGGCAAGAAAGTAAAATTGCTTGTTCTTAAGGTAGAGATTGATATCTTTGAATGCAACTGAAAGAAAATAGTGTCAAGACGGTATTCCGCGTTCGTGTTACAAGCGTTTATAATGCACCTCTATGATAAGTGAGACTCGAAAGATCTCTAATATAACGACACTTCTCACAGAGAAATCTGTTGCATGGATCATGTTCCAGAGTGGAAAATAAATTTTTATTGGTGCAGACAATAATTTAGTCACCCTTCTCTTTGCTTCCCGCAGGGAAAAATTAATTCGAACTACTAGCGTACTTACGCTTCTGGCGATTCCATTACGCTACGTCCTATCTGACAGGATTTCATCTCCTCTCTTCCCTCTAGAAATCCGAGGTAAAATTAAGATGCTTCGCCATTCCGCTTGGAGTGTTTAAGAAAGATCATTAACTTTTCAGTACCATTTAAGTAGCAAAATCTGGACAAAATAAGAACGCCCGTAATCTCTGGAATCCAATTTAAAACAAAGCGTTCACACTCGTAATATAAACTCTGTGCAAATGAATGTCAGTAAAATCAAATGCTTTTTATACATTTCCCGAACTTAAATTTACCCATGGAGAGTAAATTATTACAATATTGCACCGAAAACAACGATTACTTTTCCTTTATTATCGGTATTCATTGTAATTTCATTTAAAGATATTTCTTCCCAATTTTCAGGAAGAAACATTCAGAGATGAACGGATTTTCGTGGTTAAGTAGTATTAATTGATGAGATCTTACCTGATATACCGCGAAAACTTCTTGTTCCTATATTTTTTGGTGCTGGAAATAACCTGACTTTATTTGTTAGCGAACCAACTAATTTCCAGAATCTTATTACTACAACCAGTGCATAGATAAGTCCATAGTATTTAAAAAAAATACGGATAAATCTTTTGCACTAAACCTTTTTTTTATTTTATTTCACTTTCACAAAATTTAACTGTTATTAAAGATAAGAATATTTTACAAACATATTCCTACATGATTAGATAAGAAAGATAAAGTAGCTGAAAGTAAACAGGGAGCAGTAAGGGCGAGAATTTATAGCGAGAATACGAAGTAAGTGGTAAGGAGCACACCGCATGCGTGGGCCGCTCCATATCCCGACACAAGGAAGCCCACGATAACCAGCGGTCAGATTAACCGGCCCGGAGTGCCTCCCCGGCCCTCCCCGCGCCGCGCCTCGCACGCCGCTCTACGTGCGCCCCAAAAAAGCTCGTAAGCTGAACTGCAAGAATCACAATTCTCAGGTGACGCCGCTTCCCTCTCCACTCCGCTCCCCGCTCTGCACTTCCCCGCAACCGTCCCTCCCCTCCCCTCCCCGCCCCGCCCCCTCCTCCTCTCCGCAAGCAGTCTCCCGCGGCCCTCGCCTCCGGCGGCGGCAGCGTCGCCGGCATCTCCGAGCATCGGAGACAACCCTACAGGGACACCGTTGCACGGGAGCCCTTCGGCCGTGACGAGATCCCGAAGGGTACCGAAGGAAGGGCCTCTGGAGGGGGGGCAGGGGAGACGTGAGGACGGCCAGGGTGCGCGGGCGGCAGGCCGGAGGCAGGCATCGCCGCCAACGCCACCGCCGCCGCCACCTCCGCCGCCGCGCCAGTTACGTGCACGGAGGGCCCCGACATTTGCATGCAAATTGGAGAGCCCTGTATCCTGCAGCTTATTATACGAGCCCAGGGCTGCGCGGCGGCCGTGGCGGCGGCAGCGGCCGCGGTGGTGTGGTGGCGGCGACGGCGGTGGGCGGGACGAGACGCTGGCGGGCAGGCGGGGGCGGAGAGGGGCGTGGACGGGCGGCGGGAAGGCGTGGCAGACGCGGGTTGCGGCAGGACGGGGGCGGCGCCCTCGCGGCAAAGTGAGGACGACAGCGACGAGGAGGAGGAGGAGTAAAAGGAAGGGGTGGAAACGGAGAGGGGTCTGTAGCGGAGCGAAGAGGCAAGAGTGTTTCGCGTTAATTTTGGACAACACGTAGCGTAATAAGCTGCACAGGCTCGAGAGATGAAACGAAAATCCCCGAACATTCTTCGCCCGCCAAACCGCAGAGCCGCACGCCGCAACCGACGCGGTCGCCGTGCGGGGACGGGGAGGGGAAGGACGGTACAGGGCGGTGCAGGGCGGGGGAGGGCGGGGCTACGGCGGCGATGGGCAAGATTCGGCGGGGAACTGAGGTAAAGGGGCGGGGCGAGGCGGGATGGGGCGGTTAGCGTGGGAGGAGTGGGATGGGGAGAGACGGGGAGTGGCGGGGCAGGAAAGGAGTGGAAGGGGATAGAGGTGGGTGGGGCAGGGAGGGGTGGGCGAGTGAGGGGAGAGAGAGGGGGGCAGCTGGGAAAGCGCATTGAGGTCGGCGGAATTAGGGTCGGGTGGCCCGACCCCAAGCATCGCCGCTGCTCTTGACCCGACTGCGTTATCGCGAAATGTACTATTACGCTTCTGCAATAAATAAAGTAATTACGCTTTGTTGGCCTTGCATTGAAGTTTCGCCGGTTGGGCGAGGAGGCTTATTTGTTTCAGAGTTCGGTCTAAATACAGGTACATTTCCTTAACGTCTTCACACGTTAATGCCTTTCATAACTTTTTGGTGCGTAAGGAAAATACTGTACAAGTGTGGGTTCCAAATGGATGGTATTGAAAAATTTCAGCTAATACAAATGAGAGGTGAACAGTGAAATTTTCCAGATATCACGAATGCTTCTAAATAAATGTTGGGGCAATAAATAGTTTCATAAGAGTTTTTCCAGGAGACAAATATTTTTATAAAGCAAGTCTTGCACTTACATTAGCAGTAATTGATCGAAAATTAACGATAAAATTACAAACATGAATTTTATTATTATTATTATTATTATTATTATTATTATTACTAAGCATGCATGCAATTTGCCCATAATGTTATACATTCTTCAAAAAGTGATGAGTGGGTAATTGCATCTATATGTAGTATCCATGTAGATGGTGGCCTTCGTTTTGTTACAGAAGCAAGTTCATCAGTAAGAACCAGTTTTCAAGTTCTTACAATATAAAAAATAGCTTTTTTTAGAATTACTCACCACGCACACTCAGTTGTTTCTTTGAAACTTTTGGATTATGTGTTTACATTGTACTTCCTGAATGTGCTAATTTTCAGTTTCAAGCTGAGTAATAACGTACGTTGATATAGTCTTGTCTGCTTTATACCATTCTGTAAAGTAAAGTCAATATTCTTGTGAATAGGAATGTTCACGATGACATGAATTTTTAGGTCAATGTCCACATTTGATGTGTATATCAATATTTTGACGTACAAAGAGAACAATGAACGACGAATTGACGGAGTTGGACGAGCCTCTAGATGTAAAATTGCAAAATTTTTTGGTAAAAACAAGTTTTCCCATAAACCTTGACATAACACTTTATGCCGAAATCGCATGCATTTCACGCGGAGGAAGATTAGTTGCCCACAAATGAGCGTTTTATGTCACACCCGAATGACGTCGTGAACACCTATCTAGTTGATTAGCATGCTAATCTTTAAATATAACTATAACAAAATTCTTGTAATTTCCCTTAGATGCTAGCAGTTGGCGCGAGATCATATGCTCTAGTTTCCAAACTACTGTTCATTTATTTTACTTTTGAGAAACCACTGAACTCCGGTTGGGCCAACACTTAGGAAATATTACCCGTTTTTCCTCTCCGAATTGGAAAAATTGCATGTTGTAAGAGAAGAGGTGTTCCTTTTTTGCGAAAGACAAGTTTTACGAAAGAATCCGAACACACGTCGATTTTGTTTTGAAACGAAATACACATTTTTTTACAATTTTCCCGTTGCAGTTTGTAACCTAATGCTACATTTTTGAAATTTGATTTTATATTTGGGAATAATTTGCAACTCAAAACAACCAATATAAAAATGTATTTAAGTAAATTTGTAATGTATTTTGGCCCATCAATTTTGTAATGTCATTTGTTCGAGAATCATGAATTTTTCGATGCAAAATAGAGAAATTACTTCTTTCACAAGCCCCTTTGGAGGATGATGTCAACCATTAAATTTTTGCCTGCAGAAAAAACACGCGAATCTTATTTCTTCATATTTTACAACATATCCAAAACTCATTGTGGGCACTGAGGTTGGGCGTGTATCCTAGCGAGTGGCTACCACTCTTTAGAATTTTTCGTGGAAATCCTCCGAAAATTTTAGCGAAACTCTACATGTAAACCTTTTCTTGGAAAGTTCCACTTATCATTTCTTTCTATTACTAATTTCTTGCCCGGAAAGCTCCAGATACATTTTCAATGTCATGTAATTACTGACCTATACCGCCTCTTAAACATAAGTGGTTTGTTTGATCTCGGGTATTAAAAACTTTCTACAAAAAAGTTTTGCAATTGTGGAAATATTCTTTCTCAACATTTGTATGGAGTGGAATATTCAACGGTTTCTTAGTTCAAAATACCGACTTCTCTACAAAGTTGGACTGCCTTGTTCCCACTTGGAAATGTGCGTGCTTAGCGCATGCTTAATTATAAACAGTCCTTTTTCTGAGAAAGATTTTTTTTCCCGATTTTCAGAATTATTAGCTCAGCTTGCTCAAAACTTTTCCTCTCAAACTGCGGCATTGAGATTTTAAATTCCCCTTATTCTATAGATATGAAACTATTTCATTCTCAACAATGCTGCACAAATTTCCTTTGAATTTTGTTCGCGGGCAAAAAAAAATTGTATTTATTTAACAAGCTCATTAAAATTTGAAATTCTTAAGAAAATAAATTTTATTAATAGTTTTGTTCTGTCTCGTATATATTTACTAGAACAATACTTGAAATTATGTTTTCCAAGGGTGGCTGCTGAATGCGTACATTCACATTTTTTGTCACAGTGTACTTCAAATTCTGAGTATTATCTCTGTGGTGCAGGGAATTAAGGGATGCGATCTCTCCAATGATCCTCCGATTATATGAGGATATTAAAGTGATTATTACATGGATTCGATACAATCACTAATATAACATTACTAAATTCAGTTTGTGCAACGAGTCCTGCCATTACACAATCTATGTAATACCACATAATAAAGTTACTTCTATAATTTCAAAACTCATTAACAACCGTTCCACAACTTCAACACACAATTTTAGAACAATACACACGAGTGTTGTATGCGTTTTTCATACTTCTTTTTTGATGTGGAGGAATAATTTGGTAACTAAGATATGGTGGTTAGGATGGTATGGTATGGTATGGTATGGAATGGTAAGGTATGAATGACACTGGGGTAATGCTGGAATGTAAAATATAAAAATTAGTAAAATACGAATATAGAATATAAATGTAACTTGTGGTTCTACAGAATGGCACAGATTTTCTCGCACTAGTTACTTTCCTATTTTCTTCGGCCGGGTCTAGCTTTTCGGCCGTGACTCATCCTTCTACTAGCTGCCATCTATCACCGCCCAAACATAATTTTTTTCACATTTGCTCAATTCTTCAGTTTCCTAATGCCAGAAACGAAAAATTACTTTAAGAATGTAATACAAGAGTAAAATATCGTCCTGTGTGGAAATTTGCGTTGAAAAATTTGGAGCAGTTTTTACGAATATGTCGTTTAAGCGTTACTGTAAATGCGAAATTTGAAGCTTTTTCAACAAAAACTGTTTTCGCAAATCTTCATTGGAAGTCATTTGAAGCACTTATACTCACAAATGCAATAGGGCTTACAAATCGCTGGGAAGGTGCATATTAAAGGCGTGAAAGAAATTTCAAAAAAATTATATTTATGTAATTTTTGAGAAAAAGAATAAAACAGCAAAATTGACTTGAGGTCATCTTAAATAAACAGTGTAATTAGCATTAGCCGTACAAAAAGGTTGGAGACGTTTTTGATAAAATTGCGTTAAAGCGTTTCTGAAAATGCGGAATATTGAGCTAGTTTTCACGGAAAACGAGAGTTTTCGAGAACTTTTATGACTTTATTTAAAGCACATGTACTCTTAAATGCAATAACGTGAACAAATCGCCGCTAATGTACATATTAAGAACATGAGAGGCTAGTCAAAATAATTATATTTTTGTAATTTTTGAAAAAACAAAACAATAGCGCAACATGGCATTTATGTTGTCTTATGGAGTATATTTAGCACTATCCCAAACAAAAATTTAAAGAAAAAGTTTGTAGCAGATTTCGAGTAAATTTTGTTTTTGTTATTTTTTAAAATTGCACAAATTGCCCGCAATATTGAATGAAAACTACTAAAAATTTCATAAATGTACATGACCTTAATGAAAGTACTAATTATAGACAACGAATTTTATTTGAGGGAAAATATCTTTAATTTTGCAGTTGTAGGAAGAAAATGGGACCTATGCCACCTTTATAGAAGGGTACTTTACCCGACTCTTACAAGAAATTTAAAGAAAAAAATTGGAGTAGTTTTTGAGAAAATTTTGAAAATGATCCAGAGCCTTTATGTAAAGTATCCCGAAATTTAAAGAATGTTTTTTAAAATCTCAAAGTTTTGACTCGAGCCAATCGATAGGGGTTTCTTCAATTTGGAAAAAATGCTACGTATGGTTAAGACGCTAGTGGTGTTCACAGACGAACGTTTTGCCGTCTATTGTTTTTTCGATTTCAAAGACCCCAAAACTGGGATTCTGGCTACACCACGTGTTAGAGAATTTTTTTCTTAATTTAGGAACTGGATTTATCTGCTTTTTCGTTCGCCCGGCAATGATTTTTTTCTGCCGAAAATCCGCCGTTTTTTTCGCGCAGCATTACATATTTTGTCTGTAGTACGTATTACTCGTTCACTTTACATTTGCAGACGGAGCGCTGCGATCTGTTTACATGAGGTCACCGCCGACTGAATGAGAAACGCGCGTCTGCAGTATACACTGAACGTTTAATATGATATAGATGGCGGTGAGCAGCATACAGAACACGGGCGGGGCAAGAACATAACCATTAAGTAGTAGATAAGTGCAAAGAAGAAATAAAAATATTGTACGTGAATGTTGTGAATAGCGTGTGGTGTGATCTATTTTATTGTATATTATCTTAATCATTTAAGAGCGCGACTCCAGCTCACTGTCAGAACGGCATAATTCGTCAGCTGTGTCCTTAGCGCTTGTGCTGCCTTCGGAGACAGCTGAATAGTCAGATGCTGATTGACATCGGGGCCACTCGTGTATTTTCGGTTGTGTGTTCGAGCCTTCACTTTCAAAACAACATTAATTCCTAATTCTGCCGTCTGCAAATGTAAAGTGAACGAGTAATACATTACTCCGTACATACGCACGTATACGAAAAAGTAAAAAGTAGTAGTACACTTCACTAAATACAAGTATTTAGTGAAACAAACATTTTAAAAAAACTTAGAAAAACCTACTACCAGACGTTTAACACATGCAAAAGGTTTACAAAAATTGAAAGCTTTTCAGACGAAGTTGAAAATAAAATTTAAAATGAGTAACATCTTGTGTTCCATGTGCCAGTGCTCTAGGCGGCAACCTGGTATTCAAGCCAGAATGTCGGTATTCACCATTATTTGGACAGCACAAACAAATTTCAAAGACAATTGACAAGGATTTGCACCCCTGTATCCAAGAGGTGGAAGGCGGGGTTCTCATCACTACAGTATGTGACATGCCAGCCATTTATACTCTCGATAATACGTACAAACGTCCGCATCAAGTCACAGCTGCTTATTCATTTCACATACAATTGCATGAATTCCGTACAAAGATAGCTTTAGAAAGAATAAGTTTAGTTATTAAACGATAAATCATACGTTATGATTTTGAAAAGTAATATTAACGTATACGATTGTTCTTTATAACCTAAACATTATAATAAACTACTAATTTTAATTTTATACTCTAATGAAACATTTTCACTGAAATGACAAAATTGCATGGTATTAAAACCAGAAAATTAATGCCGTTCCTTAGTGTAATACTATTGTATTTATGCGCGTTGCTTTTTCAACTCCCCAGCTTTATTAAGGGAATCGATATGCAGAATCACAGATTTGAAGTGAAGTCATGCTAGCACGGTCAAACGTATTATAACGATAACGAAAAGAACTCCAATACATGACAAGTCTGCGCAAAAATTTCTAGACATCCCTGTCGCATCTCTCATAATTTGGGAGAGAAACTAATGTTTGCAACCCAGCACTCATTAATGGAAAGTACTTGCCGCATCTGTTAACTCATAGTTCGCCAGAATTTTCAATTACTCTCTGCATATTTTATTTACGGCAACCAACGAACTTCTCGGTTACGTAAGACTTAATCTTCTCATCCCTTCATCTCCGACGGCAAATCGAGCTTGGATACGCAACACTACCCCGAAGAAGATTAAATATTTCTTGTAAGTGATCAAACATCTGAAGCTCGTTGGATCACGTATGCATGAAACTTAAAATACGAACACAAAAAACACACACACACACACACACATATAGTACGTGCTTACATAAACATACATGCATGCATGCATGGGTACACATTTTATTTGTGCAAAATTAAAATATCAATTCTTGGCAAAACACATTTCCATCTATATTCAGATTTCAACTTGTTTATCGGTTACTCATAGTACATCATACACAGTTGATACATAATACTAATAGTAACGAATACTCTAATACTAATAATCGTAGGTAATACCACGAGTGCTTTGGAAATTAGGGATAAATCTCTGCCTCGCGAAGCGAGGACGGTATTTATCTGAGAATTTCCAAGCACGAGAGGTATTTAACAGAACTATTCCCGAATTTAGCGAATGAAATTATGTTAATCAGAGTTCCAAACTGCACCAAATATTGAAAATATGTTAAAATGAGGTTATGTTGTACCACATAGGTGGTTTATTGAACACAGCGATCGATATATATATACACCGCCTCCTAAGATAGATGTCACAGTTTATGTTTGGCCAGGAAGGAGATGCGGTAAGAAAAATCTGATAGAAAAAGCGATATACGTTTTAAGATACACCTCACTTATTAGGGCATTTTGTATGTATAATTAAACAATATTGGTTTCAATTTCACGAGTGGAAGAGCCTATTTAAATTACTAACATTCCACGATTTGTAACATTAAGTTTATTTATTACTACCTTTTTATATACTGACACTGCCTCAAACGAAGCGCAGGAAACAAAAGTTGACGGTAGTATGTTTGTTAAATCGACCACAGTGAAGAATCCCCCCTTAATGTTTTAAATGAAAGTAAAATCTCTCTTCTTCAAGACAGTAGGAAACAATTTGGCTCTCACTGGCCTAATTTTCGAATAAAAGAAGTTTAAATTAGTACAGGCTCTTATGGAAAGACTTTCACAGGCATAGAAGAATTATTGAAGAAGTTATACGGTTAATGTATCTTTTTTATTCAATACGCTGTAAATGTTTTTAGAAATCAGATGAATTAAATGTAACATACCTCACCGGGCATTCTGCGGAGTAATGCATCAAAAAATTGCTGCGAAACTCATCCTAAATTGAAGTACTGGCTCTCGGCCAAGGAGTAACGCTGTACAAATCATGCTATCTGAGCACTGTTTCTCTTGGGGTACGAGAGAAAACCACGAAAAAAATATGGATTATCAGATAGGTTTCGAATCATTTAATTTAAAAACACAAGCTCGTCTAAATAAAACAGCTGTATCTTATCACCGCCACCATCGTCCCGTTCAACAACAATGAGCTTCTCAAATATCGATTCCGGTATTGTTACGCAAATTTCAATTAAGCTTTGCGGATTTCTTGAAAGAAATGCATCAATACATTGAGAATACAAATTTTTGAATAGAGTAATTAATAGTGCTACCAAAGCACATACTTTCTCGCACTGTTTTAAAATGGTCCTAAATGCTATCATATTACTACATAAACCACCGAAAGTGTTTTTCAATCAGCAAATACTTTTTCCGCTCCGCGACCGAACTCAGATCTTGGGAGTCAACGTGCTGGCACTTATACCACTACGACAAACAAGTGCCGTATGGGACGAACACGGGCAGAGGTATAAAAAGGTAAATGCCAAATTCATTTAAAAAAATAATTTTGGACAAGGTCCAAAAAATCCGAGCATAGATATATTTTTTGCTTTCTCATTGAAATTCAAATTCAACTGGTGGCCCTACCAAAGCACATACTTTATTGCATTGTTTATCAATGCCCCCAATATTATATTTCTACATAAAACAGGAAAAGTGTTTTCAACCAGCAATTTTTTTCCGCTCCGACACCCGAAATGAGATCCTCAAAGTTAACGTGCCGGCACTTATATCACTACACCACACAAGAACCGTTTGGGTCGAACAGAACCATCAAACAAATCGAACAGAGCCATAAAATCGTAAATGCATGAATGGAAAACAATTGATATGATGGTACATACGTCATACAAATCCAAGAAGAGATGTGAAAATTTGTTAAAAAAGTTGGAAATTCGAAAATTACATACAGACACTTCCAGTTTATTTATCGTATTGTAATAAACCTGCCTCCTCGGCTAGCTCCGACTCGAAGTATCTGCTTAGTGATTTGGAATCGGGGACGGGTTTTTCATAACAAAAACACAATACATAATTAAAATTTAACAAAGAACAATTTAATCTAAGAAATAAATTGAGATGATGGATGAATGTACATAGAATTTACAAGAATTCCTTGCGGCTGAATCACCATTTATCCTATATTTTCTAACTGTCATAATTAAAACATGAGAGCACAATTGCAATTAAGCTAAGCCGCTTTTATGGATGCCCGCGCTGATGGCGTCTGTTACCTCTACCTTTGATTAGCTCCTCCATCATTGGAAGTCCTTCTGCATTATCGCGGTAACAAGGTTAATATTATCATGTTTTGGTGACGTCCCTGGCGGGGAGGCACTCCAGCTGGCGGAGGCCTCAAGCAAGACGGGTGAAAAGGCGCCTCGCAAGCGCCTCGCCTTTTTATTGCGGTCAAGGTCGGCAGCGTCCCAGCAGTTCGGCCCGTCTCAGCCGCGCAGGTCGCTCAACCCAGCGATGATTACGCCCCAGGCCCCAACAAAGGCGGTGGCGGCGGCAGCGGCGGTAGCAGCGGCAGATTACCTTTGGTCTCCGGCTCGGCAGCTCGCGAATGGCACACGCGAGTGGCGCAGGCGCATACGGCTGGTTACATATGACGGCGTGCGATTCGCGAACACGGCCGGTCATTGCGTTTATGAACATGTCGGGTGGCGAAGTCGAGATCGGTTATGGCTCTGATCGCGATTTATTAACTTGGTTACACGCAAAAACTAGAGCAGAAACCTGCAATTAAGTTCTATCGGAAGTCTTTCCGAAGAAGTGCAAGAGAATTTTACGTCTCTCTCCGGTAAGAGTTATTTCCGAAGCCATGAGAGCAATTGACGACTCTCCCTGATGCTAGTTCGTCCTGAAGGGTACTAGAGATGACCTCTCTCCCTGATGCTAGTTCTCTCGTAAGTTTCACTAGCGAAGTTCTCCCGTCCTGACGAGAGCTCAGATACCCCCTCCTACTACTTCTTAGGTTCGCTCTGATTGTCGGAAATTAAATTTCTGCGGAGTGGCGGGGCGGAGCTCCGGCCAATGTCTCGCCTTCTTGCAAACGGAAAATTTCCGTTGTACGTTTTGGCCGTTGTGGTCGCGAGGCGTTGTTTTGCTCAGGGGTCAGCGAAAAAGTCGTTGCGACCTACATTACAGGGATAGCACGTGTGGCGAAGTTCGTTTAGTTGTAAAAACATCGAGTGGGTGTCATCTCAGTTCCGGTGCTTTGACGGGGGCGCCGCGCGGGACGGACAATGAGCTGGCTCTTACCCTCCCCCGGGCTGCAGCGTCGTCAGTGCCGGTCGGTTTTCTAACGCGGCGGCCTTCCATACATGCCCCGGCAGAAGGAGGTAGGATCGTAAAATCCCAACCGCGCGTCCTCTCCGAAAGCGGCGCGCCACGGCCGGCCCGGAGGCACGACCGGCCCCCCCTCAGCCGTTCCTCGTCCGATCGAATAAAATTCAGATAACATTAAATTAATATCAATGATATATCTCGTTCGCGGCGGGCCGTAATGTTACAGTATCAATAATTGTTATTCGAATGGCTTCAAGTGGTTTTCAATAAAGTTTCTAGAATTTTCAATTATTTACTGCGACAACAGAGAATTTTGACTAATATTCCCTAACGAGGACTCGAACCAGCAAAGCTTCCCTCGGAAAAGCTGAGTCCCTGCTCGCCATTTACCGGCAGCGACCAGGCAGGCAATGCACGGCATTTACACTTATGTAATAGTAATACGTGTATGGTGGTTTCATATATAGCATTAGGAAGCCGAAAAATTCAGAGAATGTGATAAAATGACCGTTGGATGCCCAAACAAGGTTTCTGGAAGATAATCATTCTTAACCGAAAACCAAGTTCACACTAATGTAATGATACGCGCCCGCCGGATAGCGAAAAGGGCGTTGAATACCATTGGGTCTGTAGGTTCGTTCCATCAATCACGTTCCTGTTTTTGACATTCCAGTAATTTTATATTGTAACGTTATTTTTGCATTAACAGCTCTCCGGCTGTACGCTCTCTAGCAAGCATGCTTTGATTATTCCACATCTGTTAATTTAACCTTAAATGGCACATCCAGGATATCATTTAGACTGGATTTTTCAGGTCGTAATCAATAACCTTTGATTTAGAATAGTAAAAGGGTCGTTTACTATACTAAAGTGAATTTGGATACGTTTGGCCGAAACTCGCAATGCGCTATTTCTATGCTACAATAACTACTACATCTACAACTACACTATTACAATGCTTTCTTCTCTCTTGTTTCTTTAAAATGTTGTTAACATAAATGTCTTTGTAATAACATACCATTTGGTTTCATTTTCTCCAAGTCTGGTTCAGGTACCTGCAAGTGCCTCCCTTCAGCCCAGCGAGCGAGCGAGCGAGAGAGAGAGAGAGAGAGAGAGAGAACGAGCCGACCTGCTGCGCCTTCCTTTGTTAGCGCGTCTCCCAGCTGCACCACGCGTTCATCTGCCCTCAAAAGATGGCGTGTGGTGTGGCGGCGATGGTGTAACGGTTTTTTTTTCAAACTTTCCCCCCGCCAGTAGCCCTGGCGAGGCGGTAGTTTATTGGCTATTGGGGTGTACATGCGCCGCAGCTCTTTGGCTTATGCGGCAAGGACGGGGGCATCTTATTAACTGACTTATTAACTAACTTAATACTAACTTAACCTATGGATGAAGCCGGCACTTTGGCCGGCAACCTAAGATTTAAATTCTTGTTTAAAGTTCTTTTGACTTTGCCTTCTTGTTGCTCTGTTTCTTGAATTATTTTTTGATCATTCACACACACATTCATACTAAGATTATTTACAGTTCACACACGCACGCACTTCCACACGACACTATATACACTATTTACACTTCACTGTTCGCCACGGCGCCGACTTTTCTCAAAGCGTGCGTGGCGGCTAGGCACTATGCGCCCTGGTGGCGGTAGCTGACGGGTCCGCGGGCCCCGCTTCGTCACCGGCCGCCGATCACTCACTCGTCCCGCGCGGGGCCTCACGCCGCTGCTCGCAGAGCTCTGCAAGAAGCTGCGGCGGAAGCACCCGGAACGTGAAGGGCACTTGCTTGGGCCCTCCTCGGGCGAAGTAGGTCCGGTGGACCTCGCAGTTCACCGCCCGGCCGGTTTCGCGCAAGAGCCGCGGAGCTTGCGGGCCCAGCGCCCGCGTGAGCGCCGTGCGTGCCCTCCGGCGGATCTCCTCCGGCAGCTGGCGGTTTACGCCCAAGGCCCGGTAGGTTACCTTGTTTCTATGGTGGCGGTTTGGGGGAGGGGGAGAAAGATGCGGCCGCGTTGCAGTGCGTACCGCTCGGTTCTCGGCCACCCAAATCGGGCATAAAGTCGTGGCCGGCGCTGCTGCGAAGGTTTCGCAAGCATACGTCCACAAGCTGCGTATGCAGGCGGTGAAGAGGAGACACTTCTGTGAGAGAAGCAGGTCCGGGGAGCTGACGAGGGGACGTAGAAGGGAGGTCCTTGCAAGTATTTTGTGGCGGAGGTCCTTAGCGTGTTTGTGCCAGTAAAATCCACGATCTAGTGTCACGCTAAGGTACTTCGCGCTTGGGGACCAGGGGAGATGCGCGCCCGCCAGCAGCACCGTTTCCTCGGGGTCTGCCCTCTGACGGGTGAAGTTGACAGCCACGCACTTTGAAGGGTTTAGGGCAAGGCGTTTCTGGCGAAGCCAGGTTGGAAGGGCGTCGAGGCATTCATTCAGATATCTCACTGCTTGCCTGCTGTTCGCCGATTTTGCGTAGTACGCAAAGTCGTCCGCGAACATCAGGAGCCCGCAACGCTGGATTCCCGTTCTCCTTTCTGCTAGCAGCGGCGCGTCATTGACGTACAGTCCGAAGAGGGTGGGGGAAAGCACGCTTCCCTGTGGTACCCCGCCTCGGCACGTCTTAGGGACGACTGTACGCCATTAACTCGCACTCTGAACGTCCTCTCTGTGAGAAAACTACCAATCAGCCTGGTGTAGCAGTCGCTTATCCCCGACTCGATGAGACATAAGAGTGCCCCCTCATGCCACACCGTGTCAAAGGCCGACCGCATGTCCAGGAAGACTGTAGGCAGAGTCTGCCGCCTCTCGAGAGAGAGGCCGATCTCGGTGCAGAGGCGCGTCAGCTGCTGCGCGGAGCTGTGATCCGCTCTGAAACCGAATTGTTCGTCTCGGAGGAGACCTAGGCGCCGTATTTCCTGCTGCAAGCGCACCAGTATGAGGCGTTCTAGAGTCTTACCTAGGAGCGAGAGTAGACTAATGGGTCTGTAACTACTCGGCAGGAAGAGGCTCTTACCGCACTTGGGTATTAAGCAAATGCTCGCAGTTTTCCACGCACGCGGGAAGTATCCTTGTGCTAGGCAGGCATTAAAGAGCGCCAGGAGAAATTCCACCCCTTTGTCGCCGACGGCTCTCAATTGGGCGACGGTGATGCCGTCCGGGCCGCACGATTTTTTTGGGTTGAGACGTCGCAGCACCCCGCGGAGTTCTCCGTCCGTCACTCGGCGGGCTGATGTATTCGGTGTGGCTGTTAAATGGCACCGTATGCGCTCCACAGTCAAGTGGGCATCACTTGCTCCGGCATCGTTGGGTCTGAACTGTCGCTCGAGCGAGTCAGCAAAGACTTCGCTTTTAGCGGCGGCGTCCCACACATACTCCGATGCCGGAGGTGGTTGACCAGGGAGCCTTGGGGCGTCCGCGTTGGTCTGAATAGGGTGGTTTACTCCTGGTTGCCGACCCAGCGCTTTGGATAAGCCCCAAAGGCGTTTGTAGTGGAGATTGCACTCTTCAATTGTACTTTTCCACCGAGCGTTTCTCTCGTCTCTCAAAGACGCACGGAATTCTCGGCTCAGCGCTCTCGCCCGCTCCCCGTCTGCGGGATCGCCAAATCGACGGTGAAGCTTTACTGCTCTGCGGAGCGCTTGCAGTGTCCGTCTCTGCTCACATGTGAGCTCGGGACGAGAATCCGGCACGCGCGTCACTTTCGTGACCTTTTTGTAAACGGACATAACCGTGTCAGTGAACAAGTTCACCGCAGATTCTATGTCCATATTGGTCACCAGCGGTCTCTGCTCGAGCAAATCGCTCACTTGAGCTTGATAACCTACCCAGTCAGTGTCGCGCGTTGTTCGCATTGTTTGATGGCGTGCTGCGACAAGAGATGTCACCACACATATTACCGGATTGTGATCGGAATCCAGTTCGGGTAGTGACGACGGTACATCGCCCTTCACGATCGCAAAGTCGATAATACCCGGTCGCTTGCGCGTTCCGCGCTGGTCTGTCGGGAAATATGTGGGACGTATACATATACGCCCCGTCTCGTCGCTGCTAGAGTAGCTAGATTGGTGCCGTTCCTGTTGGAACCTAAGCAACCCCACGACCGGTGTCTTGTATTGAAATCACCAAGTAGCAGAACCTTGGTGTCGAGAGCGAGAATAGCTTCGATTTCGGAGGGATTGAGAGTTGATCTGGGCAGTAGACAGACACGACAAGGAGTCCGCTGTTTCCCACCCAAATGTGTGCTCCAACCGCCTCGAGTGACGTTAGCAGTAGGGTCGACAGGTTTGCTTGTAGCTGAGGGATGTCGCGGCAAATGTTCAATGCGACACCGCCTCCCAATCTGCCTTCGCGGTCGCTCCGGTATGTTGCGAATCCTTGAATTCGGAAGTCGCTCCGGGCGTTGAACCACGTCTCTTGCAGCGCCATGATATCGAGTTCATACGTTCGAATGAACTCGCCTATTTGCTGGGCTTTGTGCAGTGCGCTGCGCGCATTCCAGGTGCATGCACGCAGCGGTTGCATGCAGGTAGTTTCTGGGCGTCTCGGTTTCTGGATGTAACGGTTAGCGTATCGGACTGTTATACCCAAGTTCGTGGGTTCAAACCCGATCGAAGCCATGGATTTTAAGGGCGAAAAGAAGAGGGCGAGAAGAAGTAAAGCCGGCTGCCACATGTTAGTAGATTTACTGCATGTAAAAGATCCTCAAGCCTAAATGACGCCTCTGAGCTAAATTCAAAATCGCCTGTTTCGTCGCCCTAGAAATACCTTCTTTCTTCGCTAGTTGGTGAAAGGAGCGTAAGGAATTTTTGCGTGGTCAGACGGAAGAGCAGGCCTCATGGCCTGAGTCTCGCCACGTAAAATAAAGCATTAATTCAATTCAATTCAATTCAATTCAAAAGATCGCCTCTCAGCTGGCTCCACTACGTCAAAGGCCCCTGCTCGCCGCACGCCCCTCATGCAGTTGTGAACGCCTCGCCGACGCCTCGCGTAGTTTCGTGTCAAATCACTTCCGGTTTACTATTCGGATGCCATTAATTATTGCGACAGTGCCTATTAATTTACACTCGTATTAGCGCATTCAGAATATTCTCAGCGTGTGCCATTTACGCCGTGACAGGAAGACACAGAGAAAACCTGATCACGTGGTGGCAATACTTTAACCACCGCGATACTTTAACATTGTCACCTATTGCTACGAGCTATCAGCTCCGTCTCCTTACTCTCGCGGTCCTAACTCCGCCTCTGTCAATTTGTTTCTCCCTCAAAAACCGTGGTTCCTCAAAAAACCAAGTCTCTTCACTCCTTCTCGTCTCGGTCAGTAGATCTCGTTCCCCCTTTCACTTCCTCCAATCACTTTCGAACTTTGCGTGGATAATTCCCAACGCACGCCTTATTGACTGCCTCCCATTAAATTTTCCCCTCCCGTCTCGTACTCAGGCAGAGTTTGGAGGAAAACAGGTGGAAAACACGTGCGCGAAACTAATTTTCTCTCGGGAGTAATTATGTTGCTCAGTCATACTTGATTTTAAGAATTTATCGTTTCATAGTCGTGAAGTCGGCTCGAGTCCAGTCTCGTTACGCCTACCCGTCCGATTACTGTTTTCGTTGAGATGTGCGACTTGTCGCCTCAATCCCTCTTTTGTTAAGTTCAAGTAGCTGCTTCAAATACTCGTCATTGTTCTAGGAGGAGCGGAGCGCGTGTCCATGACGAATTGAGTCGACGGGCTTTTCTTCTCCTCCTGCGAGCTTTGTCTCCGCTCCCTCTGTTAGTCGTAAATTTGTCCGCTGGTCGGTTTTGACCTGTGCCTCCCTTCACACACTTCTTCTGCTATTCCTTACACAATACCTCCCTCTCTACATTCCCTATTCGAGCACCTAAAATATTTCTATTACAATACAATTTCCTTGTATTATGATGTTTGTATAAAAGATCCGTTACACTAGAGATTAGAAAACTAAGTTCTGTGAGAAAGTTGTGCCATTCTATAGCACCACTAATTTATTTATTATTTATTTGCAGAAAATTTAAAGAAAAAATATAGAATAGTTTTTGAGAATTTTTTTTCGTAAATTTCAAGCGCAAGTTACGCAAAAAACTATTAGTCTTTTCAGAAAATTGTACATGACTATTTTACACAGTCAATATTGTACAACAGACTTCGTCTAAGGCAAAAATCTCTATCTACCATTTAGTAGTTTTAAAAATATTTTTTGAAATTTTCGAAAAACGAAGCAATACCCGGAAATAGGACTAGCGGCATATTTTCTACCGTCCCTTATTACATAAATGAAGAAATTAAAAGAAATTCGAGTGGTTTTTGAGAAACAAAATTTGGTAAATTTCAAGCGCACATTACGCAAAAACTACTCGTTTTTTTTCAAAAAAGTCTATCTGACCTTATTTAAAGTGCTGATTTTGTACAACCGACTTTGTCTGGGGCAAACATTTCTATCTTTAATTTTGAAATTGTTGTATGAAATTTTCGAAAAATTGGGGACATCAATGAAAATGATACCTGCATCATTCTCTTAAACGTTCTTAGCACTATTCAACAACAAAATTAAATCAAAAAATTTGGAGCCATTTTTTGAAAACTTTGAAAATGTCCAAGGGGCTTAATGTAAAGTACCCCACGAAGTGAAAATATCAGTTTAAAATTCCAGGAGCCTCGACATCAGTAACAATGATTGGGGAATATCAATTTTGAAGAAAATCGGCGGAACGGCTTAGGCGCTGCAGTTGACCACAGACGGACAGACAGACGGGCGTTTTGCCGTCAATCTCGTTTCCGGTATCAAGAAGCATCAAAACATGGATTTTCGCTACACCACGAGTTTGATTATGTTTTTCGACATTTAGCAACAGGCAAACTTTTTCAATACTAGACTCCCAGCTATAAGAGTTTTTCTGACGAAAATTCGCCGTTTTCCGGCGCACGAAAACAACTTTCTCTTCTTACGAAATATTCGAAAGGCGAGAAAATAAAAGTAAGAGTGCGAGAAAGTAAAAAGTTAAAGTGCGAGAAACTAAAAAGTAAAATTGCGAGGAAGTGAAAAGCAAAAGTGAAAGTAAAAATTAAATGTGAAAGTAAAAATAGAATATTGGCAATATCAATAGTAAATAATTAAAATTAAATTAATTATTTTTCATATCATTCATCCAATTCTCTCGTGGCGCGTAGTTGGTGTGACACCTGCATATATTTAATTAATTTCAAGCAGAAATTGCGCAAAAAAAATAGTTTTTGTCAATATACTGTACATGACCTTTAAGCTAATTTTTACACAACAAACCTTGAAGTTAGAGATTTTTGCCTCAGACAATTTTGTTATTTTTATATTTTTATGCAACTTTCCAAAAACCGATCAAAACCCAAAAATGGGACTAGCACCATGTTTTTATTGTTCCTTATTACATATGTGGAGAAATTTTAATGAAAAAATTTGGAGTGGATTTTGAGAAAAAAATAAAAATTGCCTACATTTCGCCCAAAACTACACGAAAACTGCTCATATTTTCCAAAAGTTGAACGTGTTGAAAGTTGAACCCTTATTTCAATATTTGTCTTTAATAGAATAATAGTAATAATAATAATAATAATAATAATAATAGTAATTATTATTATTATTATATTAATTCTTGATCACGTAGAGATTGATTATGAATCTTGAGCAAATATTGTCAAATACAAGGTAATTAAATTCATTATGATAACTATCAATGGCAAATGTTATTATTTTAAAACAATAATTGTTTATACCTTCGTTATTGTGTTACCACCTTTATATTTTGTTATAAATTTATCACTAGAAAAATGATTTTCTTTATTCCTACAATCTAAAACGGAGGATTCAATTCGATCACTGGTTTTTGTGAATCGTGGGATAGTCCTGGGCTTAGCATCTAGACTTGAGTTACACACTTTGTAATGAATAAGCCGTCCCTCTTCCTTGATATATGCACGCCTTGTAAGAAGTAAATTAAAAAACCCAACGTAGTAATATAAAATAAGATATAAGTCAGGAAGACATTTCAGAACCTTTTATTTTAAACAAAGTTTCTCTCCGAAATACTTTCTGATATTAATTTCATAATCATAAACTAAAATCATAAGACGCGCATTTTGATTATGCCTAATATCTTTATTAGTGTTTGATTTATCGTGAAACACTTTACATTCTATGAAAATATAATCCATCTACAGAGAAGATCGTCAAATTACAGATTTCAATTAGTTCATAGGCAATTTTTTAAGCGACAAATACATCATGAACTGTCAAATTTATTATGACTGACAATATATGTTAATTAACTCATATCATAACTGTCATATTCTGCAGACAATGTAATGGAACTGTAGTGTCTCTAACAAAATCATACACTGACCCTGGTATAAAAACAACGTGGCCGAATTCTGAAAACTACTCTATATATAGCTGTGTATGTAGCATATCTTTCGTTGGTTCGTCCCCTCATGGAATAGGGAGTAGCATGTTGGGATCCATACAGAAAGTCACACCGGAAAAACCTAGATAGAATACAGAGGAAAGCGAATAACCTCTAGAACTAACGTAATAAAAAAGTCATGGGAACCTCTAGAAACGAGATGAACAAGGGCGAGGCTTTGTGCACTTTATAAATCGTACGTGGGTCAGCCAGCATGGAAGGAAATTCAGGTTAGACTGGAAAAACCAAATTATTTAGGCCGAAGCGATCACATCCACAAAATTCGAACAAGGAAACAAAATTCAGATCTTGGGAAATTCTCATTTTGTAACAGAGCGATAAGAGATTGGAACAGTTTACCCGCAGCAACTTTCAAGCCTTTCCTCTAAGTGCACGTAATTTTAGAAAAAAGTTAGAACAAACTGAGAGTAATAGATGTTAAATGAGTAATTAAATGATGTGAAGTGTGGTGAAGTGCTGTGAAGTGCTGGTTAGTATAATCCAATGCAAAACAGTGTAGTGTAGTGTAGTGTAGTGTAGTGCAGTGCAGTGAAGTGTAGTGAACGTGATAAATGCCTTTTTTCAATTTAATTTAGCCAATATCTATGTGGTTCATACGGAGTTTTATTATCACTAACATATAATTGTTGTATACCATAGCAGAGTTGAAATAATTGTCATAACACTTAATATTAGCGATAGTATGATTACTGCATCGTATTGTATTGTATTTTTTCTTCTTATTATTGTAATTATTGTTAATCAACTGCCACCGTGTCATACCCAATTGCAGTTCAAATAAATGTGTGTGTATGTATGTATATATATATATATATATATATATATATATATATATATATATATAGGCAACGATGATTCAGGTCTGAAAATTAACATAACGGTTCAATCACAGCATCAAGAAATGTTTTTAAAATAATTTTATTGGAGGTGATATTTTGTTCATCCATTAAAGATTTAGCGTTCTATCATTTTAATCTTTTAATTAATAGTTACCCTCATTTCCAAAAGAAGTTCAAAGTTTGATGTTCACTGATCTACAGTATTTTCACGTCCTCGCAAAAGTTGGAAGAGGGCAATCGTACTTCAGGGTGCAGCGGTAGGCCGACCAACAGGAAAGCTGCGTTTTATTTTTCTGATGGAAATTCCTGGCAATAAATCCTGTTTTATTTTCATATGTAAATTCTGGGGCCACGACCGTAGGGATACAAGAAAGAGTTGTGGAGCATTATAATTCTAATGCTCGAAAGTTAAGCCGTGCACATTAATAGAAGAGCTGTGAAATTTTTGGCATGGTCGCCTTTGTGCTGGTGTGGGACGACGTTACAGTCGTTCTTAAAATTACAGTAATCTTTCCACGAACATTGTTTAAGCTTTACTTCGCGTGGCAGGCCTCTGTTTTAAGAACACACCACAGGGAGCCGAGCAAATGATGCCCAGAATGAGATACATTTTGTTTTTTTGCATAAAAAATTCAACGCTTAATTTTGGATCGAATTCTGTCAATAAATGAACAAACATGTTTTTTACTGAACATTATTGGTCTTTAGAATGTGTACATCATGACAGATGGATAATCGTTATTCTGAGTATGAATATATTAAAAGTCTAATACACAATAGCTCTAATTCTTAATTCGGAATATCTTTATAAATATTAGCATATTTTGCTACAGTTCATTTCTCCTGCTTCAAATGGAAGAGATGGAAGTACTGATAAAAGATAAAGAACTGAAGAGAAAGGACAAGAAAAATGTATTTAGTACTAGTATATTTGTAAAAAGTAATATTTTATTTTGTTGTGCCCATAAGGGACAATTCATGGAATACCTATATATTAACTGTTACCTCTTATAAATGTACCGTGTTATGATACTTTTTCACATTTAAATATATTGTAATCGAAGTTGTCATGAAGCAACATGCTGCACTGGAGAAGAAAACACGTTGCTTCACGTCACACAAAGAAGCAATGTTGGTTCAGTGTTGCAAGCGTCATATTTCAATGAAAAAGCAATTTTTTCTTTCACCGTATGGAAAGCCGTGCGTCCCTTCAGATTCTATAATCAAATTAATACAAACTATGAGGGTGAATAAGGGATTGGGTTGTCTTACCGCTAGACTTTGCAAGGCATATGTTTATTGTAATTCATAATATTTGCGTTGTTTTGAATAACTGTTTTTCGAATCTGTGCCCCCCTCCAAAAAAAGAAATTAGCGCAAATTCCTTTTTGTACCCGATACATGTGAATGATCTATAATCACCCCGCATGTCAACAGATTTATGTAACAATAAGTCATACAATATCGCTCAGTACATGTTATTATGCTATAGTAGCCACAAGAAAGGTTAATGAGATGCTTTGTTTGGCTGATATTGTCCCAGTTAAAATCTGGTGGTTTGATTTATTCTGACTTTACGTGACATTACTAGCAACTAAACTTATTCAGACGCCATCCAACTACTGCTTTCTCATATTTGCATCCTGCGGTACCACTCCAGTCCCATCGAAAAACTTGCATCTCATTACCTATTTTTTTCATAGAACACGAGAAAAAAAATTAACGAACGTACGGTCGAACTAAATGGAAGCGCATATTTATATCTAATACACGTGCATATTTGCAGGAAAATATTAACAGATTACATTAATATGTATTAACCTCATGTCCCGTGAGGAGCACTTAGTACTAAGGTTCGCATATTGGTTGGATGTTCTAATTTCGGTGCTCCTGGATACGCGACGCATATTTGGTATATTCCAAATGAAGCATGCGTTGAAATGCCGTACTCTATCTCTAACCAATATCTCTCACGGAAACAATTGCGCTTCAATAATCGTCGGAGACGGCCCATTACTGCTCAAAGGCAGCCAATTTTCACACAACACAAAATTAGAGCTGCATACATCACACCCGCGCGCCATTGACGTGGTGAATAGTGCATTTGCCCCGCAGCTCGGCGTGGAGGGGCTTTCCAATCCCGATCGTTCCGCGTTGAAAACGTGATGGGCGGAGCGGCGCGTTTCCACTTGCGACTTCAAAACCCAATGACGTTTCGAAAGCGTTGAAGCTTCCCTCCTTGCAGATGATCGTTTCGTTTGACAAACAATCTACCAAAAAAAAGTGTGTTTGCCAGGAAACATTTTCGTTTCATGTACTCGAACTTAGTGTAACTGTAGAGAGGGACAGAAGAAAAATATCAGCAGCAAGTTTCGTATTTGTGGTTGTTTGCCCAATATTACTATCAAAAGATCTTATACAACCATTACGAAATATTATTTAACGATATCAGAGAACATTAAGTGAATCCCGGACACACAGGAAACACGGCATGATTCCAGAGATGCATGAAACGCTGATTTTTGTACAAAGTGTACTCGTTTAGTGCATATAGTTGTACACTTTTATTTAAATGTATTATATTAGTATTTTGAAATTTAAATAGTACATAATTTTTTGAAAAAGAGGTCGCAATGTAAAATTAAATCGATATATCTCTTTATATATTACAAAAAAGTGTAATTGCACTACTAAGTACGTATTGAAATATTATCTTTCATTACAAATTAAATACATTCTAAAATCAGAGAAATGTCTTTTTGAACATGAAATTTATATATTGAAATCAATACTCGTACATGAGCACAAAGCTTAAAATTCTGAAGAATAGTGTTAAATTTCTTATACTAACCCTTACTTTTCTACAAAAAATAAAAATGGAATTCCATGAAATTAAGTGACACTAAATTAAGAAGGTTATGTGCCACAGCAATATTCCACCGCTGCACCCGCTGTTTACAAACGAACCGGCGATTGTAGGGAGTGCAAACGTAGTTCAGTTACTTTTTCGTGTTGCATGGCCATTAGAATAACTGTATGAAAGTTCAATAGTTTAAAAAAAACGAGATTTTCAGTACAATTGTCCATATTTCATTTTATATTTCAGACGATTGTATCTGGTACAAAGTATTATCCATTATTTTTAATACTGTCAAGCAGCAACAGTACAGACCTGTACAATGGCAGTAAAGGTCAAAGGAATTGCTATTGAATAAACCAGAAAATAAGTTTTTCTCACTTCTTGTACGATTCATTGCTAACTAGGAAGCAAAAACATGAAAATCTGTTGGTAGGGTCGAAAATCCGACTCAATGTAGACTGGGATTTTAGGATCTCCCAGTCAACACTACTGCAGAGGCAATGGAGTTTCCGCTGAGCTATCTCAGTCTGTCACCAGAACTTGAGAACATATGCAGCTCTTGCACCTTAATTATGTTCTTCGCAGGTTTGCTATAATCTGGTGCACAGCGCCAAGTAAGTGAAATTTAAATAGTATAAAATTTTTCGAAAAAGAGGTCGCAATGTAAAATTAAATCGATATCTCATTTTATGTATTACAAAAAAATGTAATTGCACAACTAAGTACGTATTGGAAGTTTATCTCTTATTATAAATTAAATACACTCTAAAATCAGAGAAGTGTATTTTTGAATACAAGAGAGGCATGAAAAGAGTTTGAAGAGTGCAGAAAAAACGTATTATTTACAAAAGAAAGGAATATATTTGCTCAGATAGAAAAATTAAGTGAGAAATAAAAAAGGAGTCGAATTGTGTAAATTGGGTACTTTTTTATTTCTAGCTTAATTTTTCTTTCTGAACAAATATATTCACTTCTTTTGTAAATAATAAACAATTTACATGTTTCTGGAGTGTTTCTATGCAAATTTTTGCCTAGAAATCATTTTTTCAAACCAGCTTTTGAGTGCTTATTGCGGCTCAACCATTCGGATTATCCACGTAGTTTATTATACAAAATATGCTTAGAATTGTCTTAAGAGCTATTTTCGAAGTTTCGACGTTTCTTCCCCGGACATCCTGTAGATGTACAGTTGTCAATGCCAAACATTAAAATATATGTAGTACATTAAATTATGATTGAGAAATAATTTTTTAAATAAAAATTACAACTTCGTATTGTAAGTATTGCGCTCAATTGTGTGTGTTTCAGTGCCCAATGATATTTAAAAAAATAGTTTTACACATCGGTGAGGCTAAACTTTTGTCCTGATTGCAAGTCTCTTTGTGGTTGCCCAGACAGCGTTGCATGCTCCCTTTAATACAGCAAAAGCGTTAAAGTTGAGTAATTTAAAATAATAAACTTATAATTTTAAGAAGTGGGGAAGATGTTTAGATTGCCCTGACATCTGTTTCTCGAACAAAACTAATAAACTCTCTTTGTAACAGAAATATCTCACTTCTTTCCTACGTCTGGTTTGTCTTGTACGAAAACATTTTTGATGTCGAGTGTCCTTTGTACTTCGTTTCTTTCTCTCATTTTTCCTTTTTTTTTCTTCTCTAGATAGTAAAAATATGGGACAGACTTGATTTGCGGTATGGAGAAGTTTTTAACGACTTCTAAGAGATTTCAGTTCCTATTCTTCGACCTTGCCTGATTTCAATTTCAAGATATAGAAGCATTTCTGTCTCGAGAATTACGAGACACACTTCCTTCCGCCCTTCTTTTAACTTAGTTTAGTTTCTTTGACATTTTTCGTCCTAAAATGCAGGCGTTTTTTGGAAAGAAATAAGTTTCCACGAAACGCAGAAGAGCGTACGGCAAACTAGTGGGAGACTTACCAAGCAGAATATTTCAAGTAATAAGATATTCTTGCCTTTGAAATTGGCACGACAGAAAGTAACATTTCGTATTGTAATGTTAGCATACACACTCGAAATCTTTGCACTTACTGAGGAGAATTATTATTATTATGGTTATTATTATTATTATCATCATTATTATCATTATTTTCATCATTATCATTATTATTGATATAACAAAAATATGTGGAAGAGCAATAATGTATTGCAATTCCTACTTCAAACATTCTGACATAATATACTGGATTAAGATTTAAGTTTGTTATTGAATAAGATGCGATATGTATATACTGAAATAAGTGTTCTATGAGGTAACTCAAGATATAGAGAACAAGAAACTCGTTTAATGAAATTTGTTCCAACCGAGGATGGTAACATGCATAACAAGCTTAGCGTGATGTCTGCAGAGGATATATTTATGTTAAATTTTTATATATAGTTTTGAGGTTCATGATAAAACAATTTTTTTAACTTATTACTGTTGTCCGGCTTGTACATTTTCGGGCGTAGAAAATTACATAAAGAAGTATAGGCCGGCCTGGACAGCCGAGGTCACTAAGGCATGACGAGTATGGACGCTTACCCCCCAAGATTAACATGCTTGTTTAAATTATTGTTTCTTTACAACATTAGGTTTAATGATCATTAATCTGTTGGGTCAGGTCGTAACAATGTATTTAAATGCCGAAAAGAGTATAGTAATTCACAACGTAGACGGACGACTACGTTGTGAACAACTCGTAGTGAACAACTCGTAGACGCATTAAAACCATCGAACACACGTGTTTTTCTGTATTCTTTCAGAATATCCTTGATGGAACCGATACAGAATATCCTAGATTAGAATTTATTGGTATTTTAAAAACACCAGGATATAGATTTTATAGATTATTTATTATTATTTATTTATTATTATTTATTTGGTAAAAAACAGTAAAAACTGTGTATGACGTGTGGGGGAAAGAGATTATCTGCGTACATTTTCTTGAGGCCCGGAATTAAAAAACAAAACAGCAGCAACTTTTGAAAAACTGGAAACACGAATTTAGAAAATAATTATTATTTCAGAAAAATAAAAAATAGAAAAAAGTTTGTTCCCTAGTTATAGAAAATCAATTTCAACAGTAAATGAACTGCTGATTTGATTCTTCCCCATTGCTAACAAAATAGTAATGAACATCAGTTCTACTCCTACCATTACAAGCAAAAGGAGTGCTCAACAAAACGTGCGAACAGTGAAGCTACATTTAAGTCCAGAAGCAAAACAAGGGGCCATCTCAGCATTTGCTCAATGGATCAGGGAAACTGGAGAAAAACCTGATCGAGATGGGGGGGGTCATTGACCCAGAAGATGAAGTACATTACTTGTTACAGGCGTATTAAATATTTTTAAATGTATACAATACAAACGTAAACTAATTCATTATATATCGTTGTTTTGATAAATTACATATTTTCTTTTTGACAATCAGTATAGTCTCTAATTGTATAGAAACAGTTTTGCAGCAGAAAAGATTTTACTTTTAACTTAAATTTGTGAAACGACTTTAATTTTTTAATGTCATCTGGCAATGCGTTGTAAAGTAACGTACATGTATTGCATGTTGATTTCTAGTACCGAGCTGTTTATACTGACACTTGATGCACGTGATTTCTACGGCGTGTGTTGTAATTGTAAATATCAATATTGCATGAAAATATGCTCCCTCCGTTAAGTAGGTCATATTTGACAAATATTACAGATTCGTAAATAAATAGACAAGGCAAAGGTAAGATTCCAAGGTCAATGAAAAGAAGCTTGCGGGGATCACGTGGAAAGCATTTTTTCATTATTCGAATAATTTTCTTTTGCATTCTGATGGTCTGAGTACTACAGAATGAGCTTCCCCAGAATATTATGCCATATCTCAGGCGGGAATATACACTTGCAAAATAAACGCAACGAGCTGCATGAAGGCTGATGAGCATATTTTATCGAAATACAGGGATATAGGGGAATTCGACAATTGTACGGTGTAGTGTAACTTACGGGTTGCGTCTATTTTTATTTATATACAATGAAGGGGGCGAGAAAGGATATAAATAACACAAATTACAAAGCCTTTCCGAGCATCTTAAAAAAACTCCATGCAAATTAAGTATCCCCAAAATATAATAGACAATATAAAATTACGAAGGCAGATATGACTGTGAAAAAATTTTTATTGAAAGAATTGCTGTAAAACATAGGGTTGGCCTTAAAATATCCTTCATAAAATTTAAACATGTAAACAAAAATGCAAGTATATAAATATTAGAGTAAATATGGAAAGGTAGAAAAAATAACAAAAGGAAAGAAAAACTCACGTCCAAACTATTAATTATAACGAAATCTCAAATCTCTTGTAATTTCATTGCTCAGACGACAGAAAAATAATTCTCGCAAATTAAGCATTGAAATGTCTAACATCTTGACACAAGTTTCTAGTTTATTTATCGTAGAATATCTTCTATTTATTTTGTGAAGTTCACACGAGTAATTGCAATTCTCTCAACCACAATGCCTCTCAAATTCATATTCACTGTATCTTGATTATCAATGTTCATTAACACCCAATTTTAGAAGTCTTACTAAAAAGATAATCAATTAAATACAGAAATTGTGGATTGGTTGATTGCTCATGGGCACGTCAATTTCTATGGTCATTAGCCCTGTTAGTATAGTGAACGTGTAATCGCGGAAGGTGATAATGCTTCCCGTAGAGGATGGTGAGCTTGGGCTCCGACTTACACGTCGGCTTGCGGGAGATGATCAGAGCGCCGGCCATTAGAATTCTTCTTTAGACAGCGGTAGAATTCGACCGAACTTTGTAGCTAGAGCCGAAAATCAGCCACTGTCGGGGTTCGAATCCTACGACATCCTGATCCAATGGTGGAATAAAAGGCAGAGCAACCGCCGGTACCCCGAGGAAACCAACCGCGAAATCGCTTCGACCATCACAAATTTTACGTGGGGCGGGTGGCGTTTAACCTCCGATCCCATAGGAGGAAGGTGAGGAGTCTCACTACTATCTCAAAATCAGTCCTCCCATCCTTCACACATTTTCATTTCTAATACGTTGGATTCGATTAAGATAAAATAACACAGGCACACAAAATACAAAAAGGTTGTCAGACCCAAGGTTTGACACATGTTTCTCTACGTTATGTCGACAAGCTGAATCCGAATCCGAAGCCAGAATTGAGCCACCACCCACCAGTTTTTTTTAATCCCGAAATACCGGAGGGTGATGGCACTATTGTGGCTACACATTTGAATTCAGCGCGTCGACATACATAGAAAACATGTGTCAAGTATTCGGGTCTGACAACAACCCCCGAAAACAAAAAAAAAAAAAAAAAAACGTCATGAACTTTTTCGCGAATAAAAAAACTGGGGTGAAATGGCGCAATTCTGGCTTTAGATACGGATTCAGCGCGTTTGCTGATACGCTGTGTGAGCGGAAAGAAGACCAAGTGAGCGACGCGAGGGCCTACGGGTCTCAGAGTCAGTGCTATATCGATTATCGATGTAGCAAGGCTCCCTTCCGCTAATCCAGTTATCGCCAAACCGTCGGTCGCGAGCTACTAGTAGCTCGCGGGACAATTTTTGGTAGATCGCGGTCAAGCTCAAGGTTGGATAACCTAGACGTGTTCCACAGAGTTCACATAGATCATTTCTTTTTATTGTATATTGTTTTATAAAAAAATGTTTTATATTAAATAGAAATGTATGTTTATAGACAATAAACAAATGTTAATATTTATGGTAGCTCACAAGAGGATTGAAAACCGTATGGTTGCTCACAAGCTTCATAAGTTTGGCAACCACTACTCTAATCTATATTACTAATTTCCTATGCGCGCAGGAATTGATAGAAAACTGTGCAACCTCCGGCCGTTGGAATGGTGTCTGTGGTTTTGTTCAATACCCAGGAAATCGGGAAAAGTCCAAAACAATGAAACAATTTTGATTTGGACCAAAATATGCAAAATCCAAAGATTTACTTGTGTTATTCCGTCAATTCTTGAGTTATTCCACCAACACTGCGCATACTGACTGTACTTTAATATTCGGTGCGTCGCTACGTACGACACATACGTCACTGTCCCATAACATCCGAAACATTTACTGCCTCTCTTCTGAATGTGACGCAGAAATGGCCTATCTTATTTCTGACTGTGATTTCTCTATTGAAAATGTCGAAAAGGAACATAAACGTTACAACTACAGTGCATTAAACGATTTTGGACAAGACCTTGGCCCTACAATTGAATCTTCCGAGGTACTCGGGTCTAGACTTCGTGAATAGAACATGTTGGCACCAGGGACGACCTAATATTAGTACTGAAAACGCGAACAAGAAAGGACACCCATCTTTTCTAAAGAAGGAAGCATAAAAGTGAAATGTTACATTCACATCTGGGCTATTTCCATGAGAATCTAGGAATGCTGAGTGAAGAGTAAGGAGAAAAATTGGAAGAAAGGAACTGGATCGCAAATATGGAGGGAAATGGAACAAAAATATGCTTGCAGATTACTGTTGTTTACTAAAGAGGGAAGATCCAACTACATCTCACATGCGAAAAGACAGATGTTTCCTAAACTAAGTTAAGACATTATAAAATTGAAACTATGGTCTTTCTCAATACATTACCAGGGATTTCGTCCATTTAACGGTGTTTTCTTCAAATCTGTATACGCAATTTAATACTTACTACGTTATGTTCATAAGTACGTAATATAGTAGCGTTTAGGCGAATTAAATAATAATAAGAAAACCCGATCTGATAGAAAAAAACTGACTTCAGTTTCGGGATCAGTTCCGATGTCAGAAATATTAAAGATTACTACTGAAAAATTATGCAATGATCGGAAAGTTTAAATTCGCAAAGTCAGTGTAATTAGCAATGCTACTAGTGCGGGACCGCACGCAATGTGTTAACGGGCAATGTGCCAACGTATGCACAATGCTGGCATATAATGTTCGCATATGTGCTCACGTGTCATACAGGCGCGATTGATGGAATATGTTGATTGTGGCTGCAACTCGGAACAATAAGTTTGTTGGGAGGTCGTCTGATTCACTACCAGTGATTCCGGGCGTATCAACTGCTAAGGTCATTTGTCCCGTAAGTGTAGTAGATTGCTAATGCTCGGGAAGTGAGGCTTAATACTGAGGCGGTGATCTAGTCCCGCTGAATGGTGAGATACGGCGCCGACCTACTGTATGCTGGCAGGGTTTTCCCAAACCACGTAACTCTCACCAACAGGGCCGGCCGGAACAAGCTCCAGACCGGTCTCCCGGCATGTGTGGTAGTGTAGTGCATGTAAGTGTGTGTAAAGGGAGAGGATAGGAAGGAGGAAGGAAGAAGTAGGAGAGATCGCGCGCGGTTCGTGGCCCGTTTGTTAGGTTACTGCTCCCGAATCCTCCTGTTGTTGATCAGAGAAACCAAGGAAAACTATCGATCAGAGAAGCCGGCCGCTAGAATTCTCCTCCAGACAGCGACAGAACTCAACCTAGCTATCTGGCTAGTGTCGAAAATCCTGCCACCGTTGGGACTCTATCCCCAGGACCTCCCGGACAGAGACAATCCAGTGATATCAGTTGAATTGAATTGAATTAATGCCTATTTTACGTGGCGATGAGGCCATCAGGCCATGAGGCCTGCGCTTCCGTCTGACCACGCAAATTTCGCTACGCTCCTTTCACCAACTAGCGGAGAAAGAAGGTATTCCTTGGGCGACGAAACAGGCTGAGAATTTAGCTCATTCAGGCTTGAGGATCTTTGACATGCAGTAAATCTACTAACATGGGACAGCCGGCTTTACTTTCCCTCCGAAGGAAGACGCACGAAGGATTTTTTCGCCCTTAAAAATCCAGGCTTCGATCGGGTTTGAACCCGCGAGTCCGATACGCTAACCGCTACATCACTGCCGCCACGCCCTGACGCCCTGAGCTACATTTCCCGGTCAATTGGGAGGACGTCTGTATGCACCGAATGCCGCAAAACACGTAAAACATAAACACACACGCAACGGGTGTCCTGCCACTGAATGTGACGGTGCAGCCCACTTCGCTGGACTACTTCCTCCCACTGGGCGTGGTAACCGCGGCGCGGGGACCCCGTTCCCACAGCGGACGTTTGGAGACCGCCCTTGTGGGGGCAATCCTCATTAATTACAACGTTCTGTACCCTCATGAATAACGAAACAGAATCCTTCAGAGTTAAAGCCTCGAGTTGTTCGTGAACGGCATAAAAGTAAGGGGGGTTCTCGAGAAAGTCTTTTCCAACTCTTTTAGAGCTTCTGAAGGAAATAATATTCATGCAGCCGCAGATAGTGCTCTTAAAGCGCTCATTAAAAACAATTATTAAAATCCGTTCTTAATGCGGTAACCACTGCCGGGTTCTCGAGTGCATTCAATTAACACAGCCCACTTGCTCTCCAGTAGCAGTAATTTAAGCCTTCTTAAAATCCTTTAACTACTTATATTAGGACTTTCTATTTGCTTGCCTTCGCTCCTGCGGGAGGCGCAGACAAAACGCTTGATAAAACTGGGGGGAGGAGTAGCACCGGGGAGAGAGTGAGAGAGTGAGAGAGAGAGAGAGACAACGCGCGATCAGAGCTCCGGAGGCGGCTTTCAACAGAAGTTCCTTTTCCGATCTTTTCTCATCTTACGCCGCTACCGCTGCCGCCGCCGCCACCGCTCAAGGCCATCTCTCGCTTCATTGTGAAGATTTTCCTTCCGGGAAGGGATTTTTATTCCCCGGGATACGGGCGCTACAACATTTTGCGTGGCGGATCGTTCGCTCCTCAGACGAGTTCACCGCAAAATTTCACAGACGGCGGCGCTGAATTTAATATTCTTCGTCGCGGTGTCTGTTCTCTCGCCCGCACAAAGAAACCAGCATAACCGTGTCCCTTAAACATTCTCTTCGCGTTATTTGCTAAGTCAATTTTCAAATTTCCTTTTCCTTGTTTGCTAATTAGATTTTGAAATATCTGACGGCTGGATAAGATTAACGTCTGTTTTCTTTTGGGCGTGTGCTTAGTATCACTTAGTTTTAACATGAGTTTCGCTGTAAAGCCAGCAAGAGATTAACGCATAACGGCAAATATGAAAATAATTATAAGAACATATTGACATTTCTTGATATTTTATACGTTTAAGTAACTTAAAAAAAGTAGATTTTCGTAAATCGTTGTTTAAACGTCGAGTATGTTTCACAAAATAAATAATTTTTAATTTTTTATCTAATTGAAATGCACCTACAATTTTTTGTAAATACAAGGGAATTAATTGAGTTAATTAAAGTTAATCCAACACAGAAAAAACAATCTCTTACACATTTTCAGTTACACATTAGACCCCTTAAAAGTTTCAGTACCAAAAATTATCTTACAGGTTCTACCAGGAATTCCACTCGATTTGTAAGAGTAATTACTAAAGGTTGGTGATTTTCTGCATATCTATAATTTAATTTGAATTAAATGCACAAAATCAGTGTACAATTTCATATAAATCATCAATAAGTATGTTAAACCACTAAATTTCAATCTTTCTATTTACTGTCGCGAAGATGAATAAATATTAAAATCACGAGAAGAATAACAGACTTTTATTCCATGTTTAATCTACTTAAAAATAATTAATAATACGTAATTAATATAAATAATTTAACTTAAAAATAATCATCAGTTTGGTCATAGCGGTTTATTTAGTCTTACGACGTTTCATGTACGTTATTAAAACGAGTTAATTAATCACACTTTAACAAAAGTGATTTCATGACAAAATACTGCTCTTAAATATGCATGCATAAAGCAACTGGAAATATTAATCGATTTGTATGTATAGTTAATTCACTAATTGATTACAAATTAATCGAAAGTTTTAACGCATCTTTAATTAATACTCTGTTCTCTAGCCGCAGAATCTTGTAAACCTCAGTAACATTTTCATGTTCACAGTATCTCAGTCTAGATTAAGAAATCATCTTGATTGACCACATTCTAGTTTAGGTTAATGCTGAGGGAGGGGTTGACACCTAACACACCTTGAGCCGGCCATTTCCCTCAAACTGATTAGCTTTTCTGTCTATTCATTTATTTATTTATTTACGTCAAAAACAGTTTAAAACTGTGTGTGACGAGCTATGGGGAGAAGTGGAAAGGTTATCATGAGAAGTCAAAAGGTCATCAAGGTTCATAAGGACTATATTCGAAAAGTATGGTTTCATTCCGTTGGAGATCCACCGCCAGATCTTATCGAATTTCTAAATTTTCCTAGCAGATGTTCTCACTCAGACACTTCATTATCTTACCTTTCTCATTGCCTCGACATTAAAAGAAAAAAGAACTCTGTCAACTTGTCAGTATCTTTACAAAAAAGAAGGGACTTTGTAAGTCTACAGTCTCTTTACATGATTTTATCTTCCTTGTGGAGGACGACAAGAAGGTGGTTGTACTATTATTCACAAAGAAGATATTTATTTGATCTCTATGCGCCCCTCACAACACTGAGCCCATGCTGGTTGGCAAGGAGGTCCAATAGTTGCATCAGCGCTGCCTCGCCATAGCTTATTCTCCTCACCCTGGTGTTTAGTATAAGACCTAGCCCTGTCTTACTGTCAGACTGACACACTGTCAGACTGACACACTGTCAGACTGACACACTGTCAGACTGACACACTGTCAGACTGACACACTGTCAGACTGACACACTGTCAGACTGACACACTGTCAGACTGACACACTGTCAGACTGACACACTGTCAGACTGACACACTGTCAGACTGACACACTGTCAGACTGACACACTGACAGACTGACACACTGACAGACTGACACACTGACAGACTGACAGACTGACACACTGACACACTGACACACTGACAGACTGACACACTGACAGACTGACACACTGACAGACTGACACACTGACAGACTGACACACTGACAGACTGACACACTGACAGACTGACACACTGACAGACTGACACACTGACAGACTGACACACTGACAGACTGACACACTGACAGACTGACACACTGACAGACTGACACACTGACACACTGACAGACTGACAGACTGACACACTGACAGACTGATACACTGACGCTGACACACTGACAGACTATCAGTGGATTAACCAGTGACTCCTCGTCTAAGTGAAGCTAAGGCCAAAGGTAGTGTAATTAAAGTGTAAGTAATACATACCAGCCCGAAGTCACCAGGGCCCTTCGGGTTTCGCACAACACACGGAGTTATAGTTTTTTCACAAGACACAAGCGATAAGGTGTCATTCGAATAAATATGAACAGACTCCTCAACTCCTGGATTACCCATTCCTATGCTCAAGAAAATGTACCCCAAACGTTCTGGTGACTACTAGAGATGCCAACAATGTTCATGTAAAAGGAAGGACGCTCGATAAACAAAAACATCTTTCTATAAAAAATTAATTTTGATTAACATCAGCTCCATTTCTTTCTTCTCTCCATTTACGATTCAAGTGAAAATATTCGTTCACAAAATGCAGATGAAGATGGTCTGAGAGTCTCTTTTTTCTTTTAGTTGCTGGACAGAGACACTATCATTCATGCGTGTCATGTGTGTCAGCGTTTAGAAAAAGGTTATTTTGTTTTTTGTTCTAAATCAAAAAATTAAAAATAAAATACAGCAGATGTTATTCATGTAATAAATGACAAATGTTAAAATTTAATAAAAGAAGGACATTTAAAATATACAGCAAGACGAGAGGACAATTACGTCAATGGAGGACTGTCCTTCCAAATGGAGGACGGTTGGCAACCTTACTCTGTACCCAAAGCATTCCCATCATCATTCGGTAACACATTTCGAAGAGTTTTTTCCTATTCTTCTGGTTTTATGATGTGTTGACGTTTATTGCATTTTTGGAGTACGGGACTATTGTAATAAAAACTTCACAAGCTTCTTCGAAACTACAACAGAACAAGCTTCACAAACTACAACAGAAACACAAGTGGGCTGAAAATATGATTACCTAGAAATAAACACAATGCTGAATATTCTTTATACAATCCGTACCACGTAAATATCATTGTTAATGAAACACTTTAGTTTCGAAAGTACCACTCGTAACAATTTTTTTTTCTTTTTGCAGTCTCTACAGGTTACATGAAATTAGCATCGAAATTCGCAGAACGTTTAAGAGGAAAACAGCCGTAGAGGAATTGTTCATCCGGAACAAAAATATTCTTATAATTTTGTTCCTCAGGTAACTTTGCAATATCACCCGGCCTTCGAGCCGTCTCTCCTGGATGACCAGAGCTGTACTCATTCATCACAATTACGCTTTCGGTTTATACAAAATCCGTAGTGAGCATTTAGGAGAGTTCTTTATCAACTTATTAACTTCCCACTTTCCCTCTTCTCTCTCTTATCGACGTAATTACCCTTTATTTAGAAGTTGAGGGATATGCTAAGATACAGCATCTATAATTTAATTTCACGACTTAAATTGAGTAAATTCACGAACAGAGGTGAGTTAATTTTATTTACGAGGAAAATCATTCCTAATACTTGTCATGGTTTCTTAAAATTTCATTAAAAGATAAATGAGTAAGGTGAGCAAAATTTGCATATAGTACTCTCTCTTCTATTTTAATAATAATTTTAATGTGCAATAAATCTCATCTCTTTACAGAAATATTTCAATGTCTTACACGTTTTAACTTATTACAATTAAGATGCGTGTAGTTTAATAAAGATTCCTGTATGGTTTTGATACTAATCCTAACAAGATTATAGTAGTTCGAGTACCTGAAGATGTGGAATAGAAATGGCCTCCGAAACGTGGTAAACATAAATACGCTGACAATACCAAATTGAGTTACATGTAGACCGTCGAATTAAGCCATTTAAATTGACCTAAACGATTACTCTCATTAAAGAAAGAAGAGATCATGACAAATATTGTAAATCCTAAGACAGTCGCCCCAAATTACTTAAAAGCTATTCTCGTTTAAAGAATAGAGATGTGTAAAAAGATCTGAGCGGTGAACTTAAGTTGTCACATTTGGATGTAATCATTAGCGGAAGGAAACAAGAGTTCCTTTTACATGTGAAAAATACATTTAACTCCTAAACTTATTATTATAGTATTGTTAATAGGCTTGCAGATATAATAATGTGTTACACATATTATTAGGAAATTCGTTGTGAAAAATACTCAATTATTTCGCAATTTATAACAATGTTATTAAACAATGTTATAGAGCACATGTATCCCAATAATATTATTCCCCAATTCAAAAGGATTTTAAAATACATCAAGTAATTTAAATTAATAGAATGCTCAGAATTTCACAGTGTTAAATATTCAATATTGTATAAATTAGCGGGGGAAAATTACGGAAATATTGATCAAGAAATATTTAATTTGAAGATAATTTTACAGGGGTATGCAATTTCATTCCCTAATACACGTGAATTAAGTCGATAAACTATTTAAGAAAAATTGAAACTACTATGTCTAGATTTTCTGAGACATTTCTAAAACTATATCATCTGCCTCAAAAGCGTTTTTAAAGACATATTTCCCATTTTTCACAAGCATTAAGAAAAGTAATAGACCTCTAAATCAGATATAAAAACTTTGCTCGGCCAGTAAGGAAAACAAGGAGAAGAAATGAATGATTTCCGAAGAAAAGAATATAGCCTTTGGAGAAACGAGAAGACAATATCTTATACAGTTTTCGCTAAAGATAATTTTATTGAAGTATATTTCATGGAAAGTGATTCAGGTGGAAGAATACATCTGACTTACAATCTGCACAGTTCATTCAAAACTTGTCTGAGGCTTGAAACATTTCCCAGAATTTATGTATTGCCTATGTTCCAAAATGAGTAAAATCTTGCATGGAACTAGTGGTGCTAAAAGTGGACTGTCTTTCTCGCCCGTACTTTCACGCAAAATAACGCGAAAAGGTCTCAAATTTTCGAAAATTTGTACATGACCTTATTTCAAAATCTATCTTTAAGAAATAGATTTCATTAACAGAAAAACTTTCCATCTTCATAATTGTAGTTTTGGAAAGACGCAGAAAAATTTTGAATTTTTGCAATTTTTGGAAAATTAAAAATTCAACATGAGGCCTACACCATTCTCTTAAACTTCCTTCACACTATTCAACAACAATATTTAATCAAAAAGCATGGAGACATTTTTTGAAAATTTGGAAAATGTCCCAAAGGCTTCATGTAAAGTCCCCCCCCCATAATTAAGCCGCTAGCGTTGTTCACATACGGACGGATAGACCGACGGACGGATAGACCGACGGACGGATAGACCGACGGACGGATAGACCGACGGACGGATAGACCGACGGACGGATAGACCGACGGACGGATAGACCGACGGACGGATAGACCGACGGACGGATAGACCGACGGACGGATAGACCGACGGACGGATAGACCGACGGACGGATAGACCGACGGACGGATAGACCGACGGACGGATAGACCGACGGACGGATAGACCGACGGACAGACGGAGAAACGTTTTGCCGTCATTTGATTTTTCGGTATCAAGGATCCACGAAACATGTTAGAGGATTTTTAAATTAGCATTTGCATTTATCCAATTTTTCGTTATCAGAGCCCTATAATAAGGGTTTTCTGACGAAAATTCGCCGTTTTATTAACGTAAAATTCGCGCGGCACTACATAACTGCCTCTCTACTCCGTAGCGACAAAGTAAGAAAACTTGCAGACAGCCAAAACATATTATTGCATATTTTTTAATACGTTGCAATTAAATAGAAATGTAGTCTGAAAAATTTATTTCCTAAATATTATAACGATTGTGAATTGAAAAAATTACGTGGCGGTTTTATTAATAGTTCATTTAATGCTCTTAATAAAAAAATCGAATTAAAATTGCGGAAAGTATTTCTAAACAAAAACTTCCAACACAACAAATTTCTCATCGTTATCATTTGCCCAAACTTTACGAAATCGAAATAAAAGGGTCAAAAACAAACATGTGCATTTTAGTCACAGTAATCTATTCTAGTGTTAAGGCTTTCACAAATTCTATACCACATTTATTGATATACCCAAGTATCCCAAGGAAAAATTTATTCAAATAGAATGGAACAATACTTTTTAGGACATTGAAATCCGGAATGACAATACTCGAGCGGGATAACGTACTTACAAAGAGGACATATAGAAGCCATATTGGAAGCAACGAAAATTAAACGCCAATATTCTAGCCTGAATTTCAAGTCGTAGGAATGTTCGAGGGTGGAATAGATAGTAAACATTAGACACAGGATTCTCAGAATAGAAAATAAATACATTCATGATTTGGGACGTGATGACACGTTTTAGTACACTTGTAGGCGTAAGGACTGAACAAGTAACTGTCTGCAGACGGGTTAAGGCCAATTAAAAAAATAGTCATGGAAAATGAAAATGCAAGTGAAAACGGAGGGTTTTTCTGTAGAACAACGATTTTCTCAGAAGCTTTTTATATTCGGAAGGTGACGCTTGGATACGGAATTCGGATCCGGTATCGACGCTTGCTGACGATATTTTAAACAAGGAGAATGACGCTCGTAGGAAACATTCGGATACGGAGATAGAATTATTCGAATTCCAAATATTGTAAGTGGCAAGAGAAATTTTACTAGAATGTAACTAGAACGAGACTTATTATCTCAGCAGTAGTCGCTCCCGTAAACACTAATAAATTAATGTAGATGTTGTGCGTCTAGCTGGAAATGTTATCATGGTGAGAAGTGAATTCCTCCACTGAGGATTCAGGGAAGGTGGGAGATTTCCAGCTATCAGTAACCCTGGTTAGTCGCGTTGGGCGTTTCGCAATTGAGCGATTCCCAGCCTTTTTCGTTCATCGACTCCTTTCAAAAGACTTGTTGGCTATATCGACCCCCTTACATTATTCTATATAAAATACCATATCACAAATCATAACACAAAGAATTGCTCATAAATGTCTTGAAGATAACAATTTGATATACGTATTAATAAGATCGCTGGTGACGTAGGTACCTTCTAGTAATTAAAGAAAACGTGTTGTCAGATACCAGCGTTCAGAGTGAGTCACGTAACTGCAGCACCTCTTGCAGTTTTTGAACTCTTGAAGTTATTGCGATGAAATTTTCAGGAAGTGCTTGAGGTAATGGGGCTAATTGATACATATGTTTATTTCTATTTTTTCCACTTGTAGTTTACGAGATATTGAGGTAAACGTTTCTTAAATGAAATTATACATACTTTCACTCTATAATGACGAGCGTAAAACGACGAATCCAATGATAATATTATATGTTAGATACGATTTTTTAAAAGTAATCTTTACTTTCTCAATTTTCCTTGTCCAAGCGTGCTTTAGCAGCTTGGGAGTGCTGCGTGACCGTATGTGGCCGACTGTTACATTCAAAATAGCCGCTAAACACGATTCCCAAGAAAATCAAAATTACTAAAAAAAGGCTTCAATTGAAAAAAACAAAGATACCTCAATATCTTGTAAAATACAAGTGATAAAATAAAATGAATGCATGTATCAATTAGCCCCATTCCCTCATGCACTTCCGTGAAAATTGCATTGCAATAACTTCAACCGTTCAAAAACTGCAGGAGGTGCTAAAGTTACGTGACTCACCTGTATATTGATATCTTGATACCTGACAACACCTTTCTTCAATATACAAATATATTTGGGTAAATATCGAGCTTTGCAGTAATCGAAGCCGCTTCCGCTTCTCAGTAGCTGAGTTTCTATTCTTCATTGTTGTGCAATGATTACAAAATATTGAGAGATTTTTTCTGTCTATAACGCTTTTCCAGCGCGTATTGCAAGGAGTATTTTTGTTTCGTGAAAGAACATTTTTTTCATACGTAGCTATAATTTATTGAGCATTCTAACCCCCCCCCCCAAGCAGTTGCGTAGCCAGGTTCTGGGATGCCGTGTGCAGAAAATTGACGTAGATCCTCACTCCGAAATAAACGTTTAAAACGAGAGTTTTCAATCTAATTGGTATAATAATATTGCCGATGCAATGGAGTAACATGTGCTTGGAGTGCAATAATATTCTTTGCCGATATCCGTTCACCAGATTATAAGGACTCCTTACTTCTGAAGATCGGTTTACCTTCTTCCAGTTGCACCACACTAGTTATGCCCCGTATCGTTAGGCTGAACGACGGATACGAACGAAGAGCGAAATTGTAATTTATTATTTTGTCTTGTTGATCTTCAGCAGAAAAGAACTAATTATCAGGTTCATTAAATTTGAAGAAAATAATTAAGAAATTAATATTTTGCAAGAATAAAAAAAACTGGTGGTTGTGATGATAATGAGTTCCATGCGCCGTTCTTTACTAGGCAAGGGCGGGGGTGCAAGGGAGGAATATTCGTTCAGTTAGCGATTCTGAGGCGGTATGCTCAAATGATGCTTCCTTCCTGGACAATAAATGAATCTTTTCTTTCCCGATCATCCTTTTCATGACACTTATAATACAAGCGATTCTAAAATTTGTCTAACTATACTTTTAAATAAACTTGTCTCGGTAAACTTTTTCCTCATACTTCACATAGATTTAACGATAAATAAATAATGAATTGATAAAAAAAATCGCCTTATTTTCTAAAATTACAAATTTGTCACACTTCTTTACATGTTATATAACCTTTGTAAGACAAATACTAACAACATGAATGTATACGAATATTACATTCTAAATCCTAAATAAATGTCCGATTATGCCGCAGTGAGACGAGACATAATACGACGACACGGTGAGCACTGAATGTACAGTGGCACATGCCTATTGTGCGAGACATTACAAAGCATTCAATGCCAGCTCCCTCTCTTCTCGGTAATGGTGGGTGGTAACCGCGAGTTTCGCACTTCCTTGTCCTGTTCTTTGTGTGTTGGAATTGTTATGAGCAAAATTACAGGGCAGAAGGAGCATAGTTGCATTGCAACTAAACATACTCACTGCAGATTTGTTTCACTTCTAACGGCAATTAGAAAATATCACAATTCTGTTCACAACTTGAAATATCTTTCCAAAATATGTAGACAACTATATATTTAAATACATCCATTCTAGTTAATATTACCCTGAGGTACTATCGCACTAACGAACAAAAATTAGAGTCATTCAACAAAATGTTTTAAACCCAGAATTGATTTTTAAATCGAATGACACACATAGTTTATATAAAATATTATTTTGTTTCTAACGTTCTATAGAATGCAAAATATGAGATTATTTTAATGTTTAAATAATGTTAAAATTCTATAAATGTTTAATCTATTAAGTTTTAGATCATTGGCAAACTGAACGAGAACTGCGGTCGAGAATGAGAATATTTAAGAAAGTGTTACTTAAAAAAATATTTTTCAGCTGTTTCGTACACATCGTTTTTAAGACTATCACTATTGACAAAAGGAACTTTATTCTTTTCTTTCGTTGCAATATTTTTTATATAAAATTTGCTACTATCTAAATATTTATGAAGCGAGGAGATAATTTATCTGAAATTTTCCGAAGCACGAGTGGTATTTAATACGATTATTTCAGGAATGAAATTACACCCGAAGAAATTTTAAAATGAGTCAAATATTAATATTAATTTACTTTATTCAATTATCTTTCATATTTCGCTAGTTCTACCATGGTCATCTGTTCATGTAGCACATAGGCAAGGTTAAACCGTGCGGCCGATGCATAATCAAAATCGAGATAAACAAATGAATATACAAACGATGACATGAAATATAGGTTTATTTTGCTTTAAAGTAACAAATTTTGATGTAACAAACATTAATATTTAAAGAAACAAACATATATTCTTTCAGTTGAAAATACATTTGTTCTGGCAACTCAGAAAATTCTTTTGAAAATAACGAAAACTACAAATATTTTTAAAAAGTATGGATAAAATAATTTAAATATCTAATTTTAAGAATTATATTTTATTGACATATATATATATATATATATATATATATATATATATATATATGAACACATTGTATATCAATGAACACATTGTCATTTACATGAGCATTTATTTACATGCTTTCTGATTCTGCTTGTCAACAATCTAGAATCGTACATATTTTACACGGCATTATGTAACTCATTTATTTAAACGTGTATTTGCTTTACAACAATGAATCTGCTCCGACACATCGCTAATATTTCATCCGCGAGTTTGTTGAATCAAGTCACTTCCATTGTGCAAGGAATCGCAAGCTGTCGTCTGAATTCTCAAAAAGACACCTCACCCCAGTCTGTGAGGTCACATGAGCGAGTCGGAGCACGCGCCTCAGTTGAACATGTGTCTCGGGAGAGCAAAGTGAGGAGCCACGAATGTCCACGAAGACACCCGAGCGGAGTCGAGCGATCGGAGAGCTTGAGCTTGCGCCACTGATGTTGCTCTGTGCCTTCTGTTCTCTCGAGACAAGCTATTTATACTAAATTAGCCCAATTAGCAAATAAATCAATGTATCTTACTGATATTTTAATTAACTGTTTATTTTACGTGTTTAAATAATTATATGTTTTACTTGCAAAATATATTTATTAGTATCCGAGAAATTTTTACTTTTGGTAAGTTTATTGTCTATCACTCCAAAATAAATTAAAAATAACCAAACAGTTTTTAATTCTAAAAGTAATGACTTAAGACAAAAATACTACGATAATTATATTAATCTACAATCTCTTAACAAGTTCCTACATTATTACTTTAATTGATTGAAAATTGTGAAAGTTGGAACTTTTTAGATATGGGATAATGTAAGGAAAATCAATTACCAGGAATGTGAAAAAGAAATTTAAGATAGTGCATTTACAATTTATTAATAAAATTTTTCTTTAAAATTGCCCAGAAGCATACATTGCATCTTCAACATCTTTTTTCTTTACTTCTTTTATTGACTTGACAAACCTTTTCTTCTTTGATTGACTTGGCTTTTTTTAAGCACTTTTAAAGTCTGGTTGCAATGCCATTTCACTTTTGTGGAGGACGACGTTTGTCTCTCATATGTTTATTTTCTTAGGAGATGTCACTTTGATTCCTGAAGCATGCTCTTTGAATCTTTCACTGGCCTCACATCCCATATTGAACTGGGACACTGCTGATGTCAGCAATTTCAATATTTTTTCTGGAAAGAAATGTTTCTTTGGGGCACTTGCTCCAAACAAAACTATGCAAACTCTCATTTGCATTCTGTGTTTTCCCATATACACAATCCAGTAATTCATTTTTTGCAAGCCTCCGATACATAGGAATTATTTTACAAATAACACTGGGAGACTACAGTTTTCATGTTGTATTTGCCATGTTTTGAAATTTCATTCCCATGAGCTCGATTGTAGAAGCACCATGAATTTTCTTCTTTAGGGCATTTAAAATGCAATGGCTTCAAGTCTGTTGGCATTGCATGGTATAAGGTGGCAAGTCATCTTCTGCACATCTGGAATATTCTTCTGGATGGCATTGCGATAATTTGCTAAGACAAGTAATTATGTCATCCTTTAAATTGACTTGCTTTTTACCAAGTGTAACACCCTTCACTTTCTATTCTTGGATTATTTTTGTAAGTCTGTTTTAAATCTTTACATCACATGTTTTATACATTCTTCTTTTCTAATAATAAAGTTGTCTCCATAGATGTTTAGTTTCAGATGGTGATTGAAAGTCTTTGCATCATCATCCGACAGTATTGTTGTATGTCTAAAATGATGAGACAGGACCCTCTTCCACAATACCTCACTTGCAGCTACATCCATTGCATTTGAAGATCCATTAAAAATTAATAATTATGAATTTCTTTCCATTTTTTATATTCACAGCTTTTTGTCTCATAATTGCTCTTGTTCTTTTCACAAGTGCCACAGTATTTTGACAAAACATGAGGATCAGCCACAAGACCAGTCAAGATATCCATTTCATAACGACTCAACAATTCCCATTTCATAACGAGATGTGGTGCCTCGTTTATGCCATGTTCCATCATACAATACTAATAAATTTATAACTTCATCACTTACTGAATCTAGAACATCTATGTAAGTTTCATGTATGGCTGCATATGAAAGCCTCAAAATTTCCTCTTATTTTTGCATTATTTTTAATAATAGAGAGAACATGAGAATTGTAAATTGAAACATTAATTCATGGTAAACCAATTACCATTGAAACTGCTCTATTGCTGAATGGCCCCTACCTATTTGCAAAGAAGCATCCACAATTTTCCTATTCACTTCATGTGGTGGCCTACTACAAGATGATGTTACAGGTACATGATGGCTATTTGAAATTTTATTTAACAATTGTGAACAATTATTACACTTGTTCACTAACTGAAAAGCAAATTACATTGATTGTTGTACTTCAATGCATACATTTGAGGATCAACAGACCACTCACACATACCCTTTCAGTAAATGTTCCCAAACACACTTGTGAAGTAACATGTAAAGTAACTTGTGAAGTAACATTCTCTTCTTCGGATATTTCACTGTTCAGCAGGAAAAACATCAGTGAACTTGGAAAGAATGTTCGCACTGGCTGATGGCTTGACCGGTGAGATTTTGGCAGAAAATGAACAATGCTTGACATATGATACTGAAAAAATTTCTACTTCCTCAGCACTGGCATTTGTGACTGCAATCTCCTGCAGTTTCTTCTTCACAAAAGCTGCATTTTTATTACCACTGCACTCTTTTGCACCGAAATAATTCTAACCTGAACTAGCCGACGGAAAATAAATTGAGAATATTAAAAAACACCTACCAAATAACTATGTTATAGAAAAGTTAAAATAAAGAAACTAATGTGAATAATAGTTTGGAATTCTTCATTTAAAATGAAAGTTCGCAACAAATCTTGTTAATGGCGTTAATGACCACTTAACATTAGAAATATTAAATTCTGACAGATTTCGAATTAAAGATTTGCGCCATGGAAGTCTGTCGGCTCGCGCATGGACTCGCTCGACTCCGCTCGGGTGTCTTCGTGTACGTTCGTGGCTCCTCATTTTGCTCTCCCGAGACACATGTCTCAGTTGACATAAAGAAAATATCAATTCTTGGAAGAGCCAACTCTTCTAAAACGTTATATTTTACTCGTTATTCAAAGACTAATACTCTTCCAACATAATATTATTTAACTACTATAGACAATACTATTGCACACACAATTTATTTCAGTTTATTAAATCCTTGAACTGTTGTGCATATTTGATGTTCGTGCAAAACCCTCCCATTGTCTGAGCTACAAAAAGCACGCTAAAGGAGCAAATATTTTGTCAACAAAACTCGAAAAAAACCTCTCTTTTCTGTATTCAAAATTCGACTAGAATATGGTTTAGGATAGAGACCACAGAATTATGAAAACGTGCACAAAATTCACTTCTCCCCATAGCTCGTCACACGCAGTTTTTAACTGTTTTTGACGTAAATAAATAAAAAAAGGGCCAGAACAGTCTCTCGCTGCCGGCAGCGAACACGCAATCGGCCGTTTGTCGTCGGAACACATCCATGTCGCTCTGAACCAGGAGCGGATCCAGCCGATCATTTCGGAGGGAGCCATCGTTGTAGATTTTGGTTAAATAATAAATTTCTTTATTAGATTGTATATTATTTTTGTAGTATACCACGTATGATACTACACAATATTATTTTTTAAATAATTACATAATTCTAACAAATATTTAAATCAATTTTGCCAAATAAAGAAGATAACAAACGAAAACTCTAGGCCTTGGGGGGGGGTCGACAGCCGCCATGGCGTCCCCTGCATGCGCCGCAGCTCTGAACTGTACTCAAAATGTACTTTCTGTAAAATTCTTACATGTTTTATGGAACGTGCTGAAAACTAGTACTAGTGGAAATTAGTCTCACTAACAATATTTCATGACATCTTATTTTTGACTATGCATCATGAAAACTGTAAAAATACAAAACCTGCTTTAAAAGGTTAAACTTGGTTGCACTACTGTACAGTGAGTCGGTGCACCACCAATGTTTTTCAACGAGATCTTCAATGTGATCTGCATTTGCTATCAAAATGTTGTTCTTTGCATTCTTAAATGTAATCACCTTATTTTGTGTTTACATGAATAGTCATTGCTGTGATGTACAAACTAATTCCAGAAATTATGTATCTCTCTTCTCATAAATTTACTGCTCACTTATCAAGACGGAACACTTACTGCCCAAATATAATGGCATTACCTTTCATTCACTTATTATCAAATAATTGCCAGCTAATATTTAAGTCGCAAGCAACATTCAATTCTATTGCAAGCAGCTTTGATACGCTACCGAATAAATGTCTTTGTGTTTTAACAGCTGTGTATATATGCTACATTGTTCCATAACAACAAATGTGCATGTCCGTACTTCTCAGAACTATTCTCAATGGTTTGATAGTAGTATCATTTATTCTTGTAACAGTGTTAAATCAAAGCACGATCTTAACGTATTATATTCTTTCTTGTTAAGCTATGTAAACAGTTATTTTTTAACTTTGTCTCATTTAGGGTTTCAATAATAATAATTGTTTCGCTGAGCTTAATCGCAATTAACTTAATGCAGTATGACAAGATCCTAACTAATCACGAAGTACTCAAGCTACTTAAATTGTTGCTTCATGACTTATGTATTTAATATTCAATTATTCTATTTCAATTATATTCAAGTTGAAATATAATTGTATTCTGTGTCTATAATTCCCCTTTCACGGTAGTTTAGACATTCTGTTTTAGAAATTTAATACCATGTTAGGATGCTTAGATAGGTGTCCGAAATACCTTGAAGTTCCGGTGGACCTTCAATGAGTTATATTAAATGAGTCCGTATTATATGAGGACCTTCAATGAGTTATATTCAATGAGTCAGGCATATATTATGGTCAGTGTGGGGCCCAAATTTTGAATCATTAGTCTGCCAAAATCACATCATTAATTAGTTCAGTAGGAGTAGTACGTTTTTTTTATCGCGAGAGGTGGCCGTGATCTACCCCCACTGGATGTCCGGACAAGCTCTAAACTCCTGACGGATATGGTACAGTAGTGCATGTAAGAGTAAGTGTGCGTACGTAAGGGATGAAGATAGGATAAGGAAGCGGAAGGAAAGATCGCACGGGGTCAGTGACACTGCTCCACCATTCGCCTGGTGTTGAATAGAGAAGCCACGAAAAGCTACTGATCGCTAGAATTCGCCTCCAGACAGCGGTTGAATTCGACCTAATTACGTAGCTAGTGTCGACAACCCTGCCACCGTCGGGACTGGTATCCTAGGACCACCAGGCCAGAGCCAATTCACTTCTCCCCATAGCTCGCCATACGCAGTTTTTAACTGTTTTTGACGTAAATAAATAAAGAAAAAGAGCCAGTGAAATGACAACTGATACCCTAACGCATCTAAGCCGATAAATATATCTGCAGATACAACAATGAAGGAGCAATAAAGGTTCGCACAAAATTTGAAATTTTCAAAATTCCAATTGTTTTAATGAAAATAGAACCGAACATTAAGCGGACTTTAGGGTATTCGAGCCAAAAATGTACAGAAGGAATTTGAAATGGTGTGGAAAAAATCTGTTTATGCAATTTTTGAGTCTTTTTACTATTTTCTGAAGAATACTAGAAAATGGCTGATAGTTTCTAAACATTGCAATTGAATTTTTAAAATATTATTTTGAACAACAGATTTCAAAAAATAAAGCTTTAATGATGCAGTTGTTGGAGAGCATAGAAAAATTTTTATCCTACAATTTTCGAAAATTCAGAGGTTTGATTGAAAATCGGACCTACGACATTTTTATAAACATACTTTCCTTTTTTCGATGTTTTTTCCCTTATTTGAAGAAACTTTTTAGGCCCTTGACGGTAAGAGAAGATGCAGTAGAAAATCCCACCTCTTGAGAATACGGTTCTACCCGAATTTGCACCTTGGACACTGGAAGATGGCGGTTGAAATTCCGAACATTCCTAGCAAACAGAATGCAATTCTCCAATAAATTAGTATCCTTATTCCTTAATTTCATTTCTTAATGAACTAGTTAAAGACCACGATTACCGTAAAATACATACTGACGGCTCAAATAACCTAATAAGATGAGCTATGCAGTTATTACTATCTCTCTTTCAATTCGAAGAAGAAAGCAAAGAAGAAATTCGGAATTTGAGAAAATTTCGAAAATTTCATTAAAACTAGCATGATGTATAGAACCCCCCAAAATTAAAAATGTATTTAAAATTGTAAGGGCCGCGACACCACCAGAAAAAAAATCATATTGAGAGAGAGAGAGAGAGAGAGAGAGAGAGAAAGGGAGGAGAGGAATAAAGATAGAAGTGAGAAAATATAGGAGGAGACAGGAGGAGATTGGTGAAAGAGGACGAGAGAGAAATAGAAAGATGTTAAGAAAAACGAGGATGGAAAAAATTGAAAAAGGCGTGTTAGAGAAAAACAGGGGTAGGAAAGAAGCACGAAAAAAAATGAGAAAACAGAGCAAGAAGCAGTGCAGTCAGCGTGACAAATACATCCTGACAGAGAATTATTACTTGTTCACAAAAGGAAAGAGTGTAGTGGCCTTTGCAAAGGGTGCTAATATTGCACCACGGAACAATGGGAGTCTCCACAATGAGGTTGGGAGCTAACTCACACCTCATTCGGAACGTCGAGAGGCCAAGCTGAACAACCGCATACTCCGCGGTGCCGGCTGCGCCGATGGGCGGTCAACCCGCACGAACACGCGTTAGGCCACCGCAGCCGCCAGGGAAAAGAGACGTTGGTTGAAAGGTGGGAACGGACGAATGGAGCAGTACTGCGGAAATCGGTAAGGGTTGTCAGCGGGAAGTGTAGGGAGAGAATGGATGTGGGTGAGGGGAGTATGGTGTAGAAATCAGAGCAAGTACAGATATAATGATATTGACAAGCAATTAAACTTTATTTGACTTTTGGATAACAATGAAGCCACATTGGGTATGGTACAGAGACAAAGTGGAAGACTGTCTTCTCGATTATTTTCTAACACCGACGTCCCTAAATGAGACATATATACCTAACTGTTGCAAACCAATGAAGTAGACCAACGATGAAACCCAGTGTAATTTTTCCTCTATATTTGTTTATGTAAGGTGTTGCAATTCTATCTTTTATGACTATTACTATTATTATAAAATTTTCGCGAACTTTGAGAGATAGTTTGACCTTCAACAATTTTCGATTTTTTATGTGAACTGTCATCGTGTATAATCACGTAGTGGAAATTCCAGTGTTCCCGAACAGTCGGACCTGCCCGTCATCAAATTGCAATTTTATTTTAGTGTCCGTCGATGTAGATAAAAGTTATGTAATCGCAACAACGTAGTTAATATTGAACTAGTTCTTCGAAACATAAACGTCTCCACTTTGTACCACGGATAAGACCGTAAATATAGCAAATGTTCAAAATGTGTTTCCTTGTCTAACCTCAAAAATAGAAAATATTTTAACACAAACTTCCAGGAAAACCCCCGTCGTATGTCTCATGAACAGCGTACTAACTTTCAGTGGTGCAACCGGCTTCGATTCTCGTCAAAGTAAAAATTAAGCTGTAGGTTTCCAATAAAATCATCTCAGTTTCTATAGCTGAGTGAAGAAGAAAAGCTCAGGCAGGCTAAGTTTGCCGGATACAGTGAAGGGAATATATCATGTTCGTCACATGACTTTCTTTACCCTCCTCGCATGGACATCAAACTCGGCCCAGGCCTAGTTTGATGTCCACGCGTGGAGGGTAAAGTAAGTCATGTGAGGAACTAGGCCCAGGCCTAGGAACACCGGAAGTTAACCAGCAAATTCAGAGAAAATTGACCCAAATGCCAAATGCCGACCGTAATAAACACATTCAAAAACTTTTGCAATATACTGATAACTATTTTCAGCATTCCATCTTAAATTTATTATTCCCCTTCAAATACATTGTAATTTATTCAACGGTCCACCGTTGACCCATTCATATGTGTTTTCCGGGTATCGGAATTCGTATCCAACTGTGCAAATCATAATATATCACATTTCTTTTTGAATAGATTTCTTCATACGCGTATAGTTTACGCCACCAGCAAAGTCCATGGTACTATTAGAGAGATGACACTGCATTAAAACTCTCTGAAAAATGCACATCATTTGCTTTGCTCTTAATTTTATTCCACACCAATGCACAAAACCACGTACAAGTTCGAAATGCATCCCTGAAAGTTTGGCCACAATTGCGTTTGATGCACTGGTGGGAAGGAAGAGATTCATATTGAATTAAATCATTCTCATTAAAAAAATATTCAGGCATAATGTTCTCTCAGTTGTCTGTAATCAACCGAAATCTCGGTTCTTATAATTATTCCAATCATTTGAATAAGAACTTTTTTATGTATACATTAAACTGATAGCACAATGGAAAACAATAAAATTTTAAACAAATCCATTTTACTTTTTGGTATGGATTAAATGAAGTTATATTACAGCGTTACTGTTGCACTAGCTGAAAAAGTGAGAAAAAGTAGCGTATTGGCTTAATAGATACGAGAATATTCGGTAACAAAATTCAAAGCCCCTATAAAATGAAACAACGCGTATCCAATAATAGTTTCAAACTGTAATAAATTTTGTTTAAAGCACAATGAAGAAGTGCACAGTCAAGTTAAGAGGCGAATTCACGCCTTTCTTATAAAACGTAAAGCTCTTACCAACTTTATTGTGCCGATATATATACTGTGTCGCCTGTCGGGGAGGCGACGGGGGAGAAGTGATTGGGGGTAAGGCGAGGCATTGTGGAGCTTAAAACAGCAAAGCGAAGATGTTTCCTCCCGACATAAGAGGCAGCAATATAAGGAGAGAAACGCAGACTTAAAGACTGACGTGTTCACAAAGACAGGCGTAACAAAGAGCGAAACGCAACTTAGACTTACATATAAAAGGAAACTACTAGTGCCAAGCGATCTTCGCAAACGGCCCGGAATTTAAGCAACAGCACAAAGGAGAACAGCAGAATGAACTTAGAAGCAAATTCACGCCCCATTCGCATCAGCTGGAAAGCGACCCGGCCAACATCGGCGCTCTGGCTGCGGTGAAGGCGCGGGTGGCGGCGCGGGGGTGGGCGCGGGTTGGCAGGACGCAGAGCGGAGGTGGGCGGTCCTCGAGACGATGGCCTGGAGGGGACCGCGGCGGAGGGGAAGGAGGCGTGGTTCTAGGAGCTCCCCGGACACCAAGATGTAACGAGAAGGGAAAAGCACGGAGAGAAGACGAGAGAAAAAGTTAGGCGAAGCAGGGCGGATATAGGCCAGGTGAAGAAAACTAGGAGTGAAAAGGAACTGGAGGGGCAGAGGACAAATAGAAGGGTTAGAAGAAAGCGAGCAAAACGTTGAAGGCCCTTAGAGAAAAGCGGGGAGGAACGCGAGAAATGCAGAGTGACTAGTAGGTTGGGCGGAATGTGGGGCCGCGGGGAAAAGAGCGCGGCGAAGCGAGCAGGAGGAGGTGGAACGGAGGGGAGCGGAATGAGAGCGAGGCGAAGCAGGAGGGTGCAGAGGAGAGGCGCGGGTGAGGGAGAGGAAGACAGAGGAGCGATTGATGAGCGGTGCGGTGCGGAATGGAGGGGAATGAGCAAAGGGGAGGGACTTGGAAATGCGTAGCGGAATGGAGGAAAGGAGGATGGTGCTTGAGGTTTGGAGTGGAGTGAGGTGGGGTGTGGTAGGGTGGGTAACAATGAGTGGGATGAGGTGGGGTTATCCGCAATGGAGGAGGCAGTTTTGGGTGAAGTCAGGCGGGTATTGGTAGGGCAAGACGTAGCGATCTGGGGTTTGGCAAGACGCGAAGGAGTGAGGCGGAGTGCAGAGGCCAAGGCGGAGTGGAGCGCGGAGGGTGCAGTGATTCCAGACGGGGCCGGCGTGACTTGGCAGGTAGGAAACGGAGATGAGCGGGGAGGACAAGGGCGGTGAGCGCGGCGGGGTAGAGCGAGGAGCGGGTCGGGATACAGCGGGGGAAGGGATGGGGTAGAGCGAGAAGCGGGATTGGCGATGCAGGGCACGGGGTGTGGGATGGGTGGTGTGTCGAGTGGGTGGTCTGTGGAGTGGGTGGTGGTGGGTGCTGGGTGGTGTGTGGAGTGGGTGGTGCGTGGGTGCTGGGTGGTGTCGGGTGGTGTGGGGTGCCGGGTGGTTTCGGGTGCTGGGTGGTGAGGGATGTGAGTTAGTGTGTGGGGTGGTGAATAGGGTGGTTCGTGGTGTGGTGTGATAGGGTCCGTATTGTGGAGGGCGGTGTGTTGTGTGGTGTGCGATTTGTGGTGTGGTGCGTGGTTTGGTACGGTGCGTGTAGTGGTATGGTGTGGTGAGAGTTGTGGTTTAACGCGTGTTGTGGTGTGGTGGATGAGTGGTGTGGTGCATAGTCTGGTGTGTGGTATGTGATGCGTGGTGTGATGTGACGGGGTGTGTGATGTGGCGTGGCAGGAGGAATGGGGCCCGACGGGTCGGTGACAGGAGTGGCGTGGCGTGGCGTAGCGTGGCTGAGCGTCGCGGGACGTGGCGGGACGTTGCGTGGCGTGGCGTGGCGTGGCGGGGAGTGGCGGGGAATGGCGGGACGTGGCGGGACGTGGCGGGATGTGGCGTGGGGGGCGGGGCGGGGCGTGCCGGGTCGTGGAAGGGCGGGGTGGGCCAGGCCGGGGCGGGACGTGGCGTAGCGTGGCGGGGCGAGGCGAGGCGTGGCGTGGCGAGGCGTGGCGAGGTGTGGCGAGGCGTGGCGAGGCGAGGCGAGGCGTGGCGAGGCGTGGCGAGGCGGGGTGAGGTATGGCGGGACGTGGCGGGATGTGGCGTGGGGGGGCGGGGCGTGCCGGGTCGTGGAAGGGCGGGGAGGGGCGGGGAGGGCCGGGGCGGGGCGGGACGTGGCGAGGCGCGGCGAGGCGGGGCGGGGCGGGGCGAGGCGGGGAGAGGCGGGGAGCGGCGGGGAGAGGCGGGGGCGAAACGGAACAGGGCTGTGCAAGGTGAGGCGAAGCGAAGTGAGGCGATGTGAGACGGGGTGGGGTGGGGTGGGGTGGGGGTGGGGTGGGGTTGGTTGGGTGGGGCGGTCGCGTGGCGGGCAAGGGCAGGGCGGGACGGGGGCGGAGCGGAAACAGCCGAGCGAAGATCTTTTCTCGATCGCCTCGGGCCCCCGATAAGCGCCCTGAATGGAGGTGTGCCGGAGCCTTATCGGCTGCACGGTACACAGCGCGCCAATGGACGCGCTCTCCCCGCCGAACCGGTTCGCGCCGAGAGGTGAAACCGCTTCCAGCCAACTTCATCGAAAAACAACCCCGGCAGCGCGGGCGCGCGGCTGCCGCCCCGCCCGCCTCTGCCGCTGCCTCTGCCGCTGGAGAATTCCAGCCAGCCATTTCAGCGGCTCGGAAAGAGCTCTCGCTGGTTAAGGCAGGAGTGAATTTTCGTTGGAAATGTCTTTATTGTGGTCGACGGTGGAACGCGAAACGCTCCCGCCTTTTGCTCACATTAAGGAAAACGCGCGCTTGTAAAACACAAAGCATAATTTGTAATTTTACTTACTTTTTTTGCAAATGTAATTTCCGACATTTCATTTCTTGATTTTCTCTACTTACATCCACAGAATTTTTTAATCAATGATCGCTCGCCCTTCTCATTCATTATATCTTCCCTTATAAATAAGAGTAGTTTCCACAGTACTTACGCCAGAATAATCAAAAGGAAGACTTTTCTACTGAAGCGTAAACAAGATACATTTTCTCCTTGTGAGGACTCTAGCTGAAGATATTAATCTAGCAATTCCTTCAGAAGTTATTATGGAAATAATAATAATAAAACGAAGGAACGTGGTCTAGACGCGGGAGTACGTGTAGTTTGTATTTCCAAAACGGTGCAGACTCCGTTTCGAATGTATTTCTGTCTTTCTTTTTATTATTTCTTTCTCTATTTCCTTCTTTTTATTCTTTCTTTCTTTCAAAGGAACACAAGAAATAAAATTAATTAAGATTTCAGCATTTTACGTTAGTAGAATCATATTACTTTTGACATAATTTACACATTTAATAAGAAAAAAATGCAGTATGTGAATTTCAGTGTCATAAGACAATAAGCGTTTATAGCAAAACCTAAGATGGATGTGATTTCAGTCAAAATAAGATCAACTACACAGCAGTGGCATTGCTGAAGCTTACCTTCGGCGGAAGAGAGTGGTAATAATTTGTCCCTGATTGGTTCCTGGCAAGTCCTGTTCCGACGTCGTCAAAGAAATTTCGTAGAGCCGACGTATTGAGCGACGTATATGAGCAATTCAAAAATTATCAAGAGTTATAAAAGTGTATTAATTTTATCAAATTATCAAGAGTTAAAATTATCAAGAGTTATAAAAGCATATTAATTTGATCAAATGATTGTTTACAGATATAACCTCTAAAGTAAACTGGTTTAGTTGTAATGAGTTTGCAGTGATACACTTCGCATTAGAACAAATAGATTACGGAATTATAACTGAAAAGCGAAATTAACTAATAGCCAACATTGAAAGTATCAAGGGTATCCCCAAAATGTGCTACTTTTTTAGATTCAGAGTCGTATTAATCTAGTATTGAAAAAAAGTTGCGTCTTCTCTTAGTGTTATTTCAATATTGTTGGTGCTGGAATATGAAAACAAATAAGCACATATTTTCCGTTTCAGATTTACCCATTCGAAAACTAAGATAAGACAGAGCTTTTAAATATTATTTAAAAATGAAAATAATGTATACAACAAAGTAGGTTATTCTCGGCCCCGCGGCTGAGATCACTAAGTGCCGTAGTGATCTCGGACCGAGGGGTCGCGGGTTCGAGTCCCGTCTCGGGCAGGTTGTATGTGTTCGTCCTTTCACCCCCTATCATCACCATATCGTTTCATCCTCATACCATAACGTTAAAACCAATAGTGGTCGCTAATGATCTAGTAATTGATGCGACCTTAAATAACAAAAAAAAGTAGATTATTACAAAGAATGACACCTGACAAGTCACCAATAGAGAGAAAGTTCATTCATGATCAAAATTGACGGCAACAATGGCGTATTTGAAGCCTACCTTCGGGAGGGAGTGCTGGCATTATACTAAAAAGAAGCAAACTAACTATATATTAAAAATATTCGACATACGGAACTATATATTTATTTTAAATCTCTTGAGCATGTACGTTTACATGTGCGGCATTGTGGTACTGTAGTGAATGTGAGTGTGAGTGTAGGTAAGGTGTAGGATAGGACAAGGAATGGAAAGGAAATATCGCGTGCGGTCCGTGGCCCGTTTGGTCGGGTATTGCTCGAGCATTCACCTGGTATTGATCGGAGAAACCATGGAAAACTATCGATTAGAGCAGCCGGCCCCTAGAATTCTCCTCCAGACTGCGAGAGAACTCGACTTATCTAGTCATTCTCGAAAATCCTGCCACCGTCGGTATTCGAACCTACAACCTCCTGCAGTTGCACTGCAGTGACATCAGTTGATGCTCAGAGCCATCTCTCCCGGTAAATGCTTAATGGTGGGTCGCCTTTTCTTGGAGCCTTGCTGTTGACGTATGCTGTCTCGTAAACACACAGTGAGTGTGACAATAGGTGGTTTGAGCAGCGTGAGAATAGGCGGAATAATACAATCAGACATTTGCATATTTCAGTCAAAATCAATATTGTTTAATTCTTTTGGGATATTTTCACACACTTCTGGGTATCTAGAAAAACCATATACACCTTTCCATGGCCATTGGTTGCATGATTTTCTTTCAATTTCTGCGCGCACAGGAAATTAGAAATATAGATGCAGATATTCAAAATATCGATAAAGAAAAAGAGAAGTTAAAGAGCAAACGTTATCCACCTTTCTATCCATTGACATTGATCCATGAACCAGTTCTTTGATCACCGTTTTTCCAGTAAGTGTTCTGCATCCTTTATGGAAGTTTTTATTACCACTTCTAAAGTGTACTTTAATTAATTTTGAGACAAATCTATCGCAGAATTTATTAATTAATTCTGCGGTAGATTTGTCTCAAAGAATATTAATTTTCTTCAATTCTGAAAGTGTGTTTTTGTTTCTCAGAGATGTTTAATTGCGAGAGAATATATGCAAGCGAAGATCGTATATTTTAGAACATAGATTGACGATAATACTCTTCAAGTGATTTGGGATCGTAATTTGCTCTCTGCATTTGCACTTTTGCTACTCTTGGTAAACATATTTGTTTGATTATAATATCCAGCAAATCGGCAGCAATACGAAATAATTTTCAAAAATTTGGAAATAGAAACTGAACAAATGTGTTCGAAAAGAATGCATTCATCATCAGCCATAATCAAAGCAAAAAATAAGTCGATCTTGCCCCCTCACAAATAATTAGATAGTGGATATGCAAGATAAAATAATTCACAGTTTACAACCACTCTAATTGTGAAATTACCATTTTCATCCCCTTGAATGTAATTAACCCAATACACGTGGCTATTTATGTGTGGCTATTTACCGGTAGCTTCTGCAACAGACACATATTTAAAAAAAGCTTTTCTCAAAAACATTCCTTCCTATTTTTTCGGACTCCGACCAGACAAAAAATTGTTCGATTGCTTGCGTCGGTCATTTCATCAACTCGAATACTAAAATACTCAGTTTTATTTGGTCTTGACACTTTTTTTCCAAAATGATTTCTCCACAAATCTCTATCAACTCGTTTTTAATTTGTGCAATAGTTCACAAACATTTCTTTGTTGATGCAAACTGGTGCCTGAAGTTCATTGGCTGAATTTGAATGTGACGCGTGATATCTCATCCATCTCTTTACATCATCGAGCTGCCCTATTCACACAAAGAACTCACCAACTCTTCACACTTTTTACGTCGATCTGCTACCGTGCAAATCTGTATCGGTATTCAACTCTACAGAGCTATGCTATGCTCTGTTGCTAACTTACGCATGTTCAATTAAGGGTTCAGCAGCAAACTCTCACATCCATAGACCCCACACCTTCGAAAATATTTCCCTAAAGACCATAACCAAAGCACCCTAGTTCATACGCAATGATTATCACGACCTTTGTGTTCCCTCCATCACTACCCAAATCAAAATATCCGCCCGAAAGTTTTATCTTAAAATCCCATCAATTCCAAAAGCTCTCCACTAAAAACCTGGGAAACAAGCTCCCAAATAATATGCATTCGAAGAAAACTTAGACAATTTTTGGATTCATGTTAATATTTCGCTAGTCTAAACTCTCCCAATTATCATCCAAAAATGGCTTTCTTAAAGAAACTCTATTAAAAAACTATTGTTTGTATTCCAAGTCCTTGCAAAATGTTTGTACACCTGAAAGCAATCAAATTTAAAAAATAAGGTAAAACTGAAAGTAAAAGAATGAGTACGGTATCAATTTTTCCCTACTTTTCCGAGTCATTACAGCTAAAACGTTAATTTAGACACTAAGTATCTTACACCTGAGTTCAATATGAGACATATACTTACATTATATTAAATGGCGCGAAGAGTTCATTAAACTTTGACTGAATTGAGAGACCCAGAAAGTTTGTTACTTAACATTAGCCAATTGTGTATTGTTAATTTTCAATGGCGTATAAGATGCATGATATAAATGCCTAACAAATATTTTACTATCGTTTACTATTAATTTGTTATTCAGAAAGCAATTTGAATCATCTGAAATTGTACAATTTTTGATTTTTTTCATGTCATCAGGGAAAACAACCATTCTTCCATTTCTAATAGACGAGCGCCTATCGATTACGTTTAAACGAAATCGGACATGAAATAAGATCAGACCTCGCGGGGTGCTCCATTGGAAAAGAATTAGAAAGATGAGTAAATTATGTTAATTCGTACCAGTACGGTAATTCTACTCTTGACGATCGATGTTTAAGGTACGAGGATACCGAATATCCCTAGATATTTATTTCCTAAATCCATGTTGAGTCTGAAATAGCTTCTCTTTATCCTGACAAAAGTTTCCATACGTATTTAGAAGGGTCTAATATTTTTGACAAAAATGAAATTAGCCAATAATTTTGATTTTAATTTCTGTCCTTTTTATAGCGGCTTAAATTTTGCTGTTATAAAAATGTCAAAAATAAAGGTTAAAAGAGTCAACGACAAGATTTAAAAGTCCGTGAAAAAAGTCAACGACAAAAAATAAAAGCGAAAAAGTAAACATAAAAGTAAACGTCAATGTCAATATTAAAAGTTAAATGTCAATGCTAAAGTCAAAAAGTCACGGTTAAAAGAATGCCAGACCGGATTTCGGTGTTGGTGTACGTAGTAATTTGTATGCAAATCGACAAAAGTGAATTTAAAACTAAAATGATATCAATAATTTTAAAATAAAATTAAATCGTCTCCTGTATTATTTCAGTAGTATACCTTTGGGTTCCGGCTCTCACACGCAACCAATCGTTATAAATGAGGGCTCTAAAGAAAGAGAATTTCACGGAGACTTGACGAATTCCACTCTGACTTTAAAAATATGGATGATTTCTTTAAAAAAATGCATCGAAATATTCATGTAAAATGCAATCCGCATCGCATGTTAACCTACATTGGCAAATAACTCATAAACAAAGCGTTTTAGAGCCTTAAAAAGTAAAATTTGAGGCCAATGGCCTCAAAGAAACGTTTTTTCACACCATAGTCTACAAGATGAGACATTCTCCGATCCATTCAATTAAATTTTCGGTTCCACGCTTCAATACTATCAAGGCCACCTCAATATTTCAGCCCTTCCTGCTGGTAGTAATTTTTGGGGCGACGCGCTTAGAAGGCTTAGATTCGACAATCTTTATTTACGCTTTCTGTTAACACCGTAGTTTGTGCAGTCTGACGGGGTTTATTTGCATAATCATAAATTCAAGATTTGCTCTCCAGCAACAACTAGAAGTACTATTATAGTTGCTTGATACCTATACCTATGAAGATTGTTTCTTATGCGTGTAGTGAAACTATTCAACTAACGTTTTTTCATGGTCTGTAAGTGCTGTGTACTTAATTGTGGAGAGATGTGGGTGTTCAGTGAAGAGTGAAGACTGTGTTTTATGTTTTACCTGTACCAATATTTTCGTTATCATTCGATGAGATTTTCAAGCCAACGGGTTCAGACACATAGCTTTCTCAAAAGTAAAAAGCTACTCTTTTTGTGACTATCACGAAAAACTAAAACCTGACAAAGAGTATTGAATAATTACTTCAAATGTCTTTAAGTAAGTGTTGGGAATTGTTCCAAGAAAATTCTCCATGATATTGAATAAATATTTATTGAAAATTTCTTTTACACATTAATTCCATTGGGTTTTTTTATTTTTATTTGTAATTGTGTTAGGACATTGCAAGTTACCTTGATAGATTTTAAACAAATAAACACGTTTCGTTAACTACTTTCCCTCTTAGAATGAAACTAGAAGGATACGGATGAGTGTGGGGTCTAACATGCGAGAGTTCTCGCACGGGTACGCAGAGATAGCGGGGGGAAAACTTGTGCTATGGCACAACACAAAGAACAAAATTTTTAAAGTAGCTAAGTAAAATAGCTTGAAATAAATGGAAAACAAAAATAAAAACGCGCTAGCCTGCAATACTACGTGAATCAATTTAAAAAAACTAAATTTTAAAATTATAGAAAGAATAGTGCAAGTCACCCGACAACTGCCAACGATCGCAGTCCAAATGCACTATTTAAATGTTGGCGGTATCTGGAAGTATGTACACCAACGCCCAGCTGCTAACTCATATTGTAAATAAAACACCGTTTGATATTAAACTCAAGGTTGTCGGTTCGTTAAGATATTAAAAATGCAAACATCGTTTGAACAACATTCCCATGTACCGAAGTGGGCTTACTAATGCCTACTAAATTGTTTCTAATGTTAACAAATGGTATTTAGTTCTCAAAGGTGAAAACATTTGTTTATTTTTAGGCTCGGAATTGTTTTTCTTGAGGTACGTAAGGACGCAGAAAATAATTCAATACTTTTTAGTACGAAAACCAATAATTTATAGTCGTAAACCAATAATTTTTCAATTTTCACCCCAGCAAGCTGGCACCCTGACTCTCCAAAACCCACTCGGTTCTTCATAACAAATCAAGGAAAGTTAAATAATATTGCAATGAGTAGGTCTGTTCTTGCCCGATCCGGTATTTTCGCACTACTTTACTTGGCTTTCTCAAGAGTACCTTTTGTCTTATTTGACTATCAAGGAAAGCGAAAAGCTAACTCTCAAGGAAGATTGAAAAATTTCTTCAAATGTTGTTTTTAAAGAAGTATGTATTGTTCCAAGAACATCTCTCTATAATGTTGAATAAACTTTAATTGAAAATTTGTTTCAAACATCAATTGCATTGGTATTTTGTTTGATATTCTGTAAGTACATTAGTAGTTCCTCTCCTTTATGGAACGGATAGACAAATGGATAGGGAAAGGGTGGGATTTAACATGCGAGAGTTCTCGCACGGGTACGCTAGTAATATATGTAATCGCAAATTCTAGTAGTTATTTTCCTCGACTTTAAGTATATTACATTAAGTTAAATTTCTGTTAAAATTAAAAGTTTTTTATTTTAAAAATTTCGGGGCAGAGCCTAAATTCGCGAAATCTACACCACTGCTACCCAGTGTTTTTTTGTTTTAATCCATAGCGCATTGCAAGAGACTGAATTCACCTTCTGATTCAACCCACGCATTCTATTCTTGTTTTATATATCTACTGATGCTACGAGCGAACATTGTTTTGCTTACCAATGAAACACATACTTCGGACGACTTTCGCAGCAAACCACAACAGGACAGCATGTTTTTCCCAAACGTTGGAAACTGCGCGCAAACAGCCATCCTTTACTTTTCTGTGAATCGATCAGAAACAGCTTGACGAGTAATTTGCTGTCAGCGGGCACGCAAACACGTGTGCATCGGCTCTCCCCCAGCGAATTTAGCCTTTTCGAACAGCCATCGCGTATCAATTCGGCTCACTTTTTCCCGACTCGTCGTTTCAGCTTTACAAAACACCTTCCCAAGCGAACTTTACCCGCGCTACAGTCTGATTAGCAAGCAATGCGCGCCTTTTTACTCTCGTGCGCAGACTATCATTTCAATTTTTGTGTTGTTAATATTCGAATTTCGTGACCTTCTCAAATTATCTCATTAACATTAAGTAGGTGCAAAACGTTTCTGAAAATATACAAATCAAACATTAAAGTACGTAAAAATCTCACATTAAAATTTGATGAATTTACTTTTCCTTGTTTAAAAACAAGCTTCTTTTTTTTCAAAAACGTAATAATCTCGTTCACTGAAAGGTAACGTATTTGTTCGGTTTCGTTCATGAGTATTATCATTGAAAAGGAGTCCGATACAATTTGAAGTAAGACAATGTTATTAGAAAGCATTCCAAAGCATGTATTTCTAATATTTTCCGTGAATAAACATAATGAAGTTGTATCTGTTGAATTCATATTGTCTCTTAAATATGTATCGTACTCATACAAAACCTTGTTGGCATCCCACCTGACCGCATTTTTAAGCTATTTGCATACGTGTTCGTAATACATTAAATGGCTTATTATTACATTGAAAACAATACGCCTGCTTGCAGTATCTAAAATGGGCCATTATCAAATCCGATGTAATGTGGGTTATATCAAAAATCAGTATAATACGATTAATCTTACAGAGACACAGAATGTATGCTACAATCTTAAAACGATGCATTAGAATGTAATCTTTAGTAATTGTACACTTGTGGTCAGGCGGAAGAGCAGGCTAAATGGCCTAAGCCTCCCCACCAATAAAGACATTGATTTATTTTTATTTGCTTTCGCTTCTACACTTGCATTCGTGAACAATCGCTAAGAAATATCTACTTTTCACTCAGATATTAAGTTTTAGTCTTCAAAAACCCAACACTTTTCTGCTGACACAATTTTGGATTAATATCAAGTAAGTATCAAAAATAATAATCTCTTGACACTTAAAAATGATAAGCAAATTCCTGCCCGTAAAAGGTCATTAAATTCTAGATGAATGAGTAAAGTTCTTGTGAATAAATACGATCTTTTATTTAAACTTTGTATTGAGAAATGCGATTAACACCAAGTTTAAGTTATTTCGTTTGAAAAGTAACATTGAAATCATTCTGTAAGAGCACAAATCGGAAAAAATATCAATGTATGCCAACCCAATAATAAATCAATCTTCGATAAATGCTATAAATTTGCCACGTAGTGGAAAAATATGTCTTACTGACGAAATGATCTGAACAACTTTCAATTTCCAAACAAGAATTTTTTTTATTGAAATAAACATTAGACAAATAAATCTATTTTTTACTGACACATTATAGCTTGTTATTGCCTTTGATATCGGAGCTCGATATACATTGCATGACTTACCGAGATTGAGAGAATCGTGGTTACGAGCGAAATATGAAAACAGTTGAACGGCGCTACATGGTCTCGTATGGGAGGAATTATGAAAGGGAATTAGGCGAGGGAAATATCAAAATACAAACAGAGTCAAGTTAACAACTAGTTAATTAGTAAATAAGTAAATCTGAATCATTAAAATGACGTAAAAAAATAAAAATATATATGTTCCACGGACGTGAACTGGTTCTAATGATCCCGGGCGACAAAAAGCCCGAGGGCCAAAAGCTAAAGGCTCTCGGGCTTTTTAACGCCTGAGATTATTAGAATCCATATAAAGTACTTTTTGCATAACAATTTTATCATTCACATAGGTTAAACGTTATTATAATAATAATAATAATAATAATAATAATAATAATAATAGTGACTTTATTTATGCGGCGAGACTCGGGCCATCAGGCCCGCTCTTCCACCTAATCACGTAATACATACATATATAGATACAAATTTAACAGTACATTTAGTAAATTAAGAAAAATACAACTTACATATGTCTTGCCCCTGGGCTCACAAAGTGAAAGTAAAAAACACGCCCCAGCATTTACCTTAAACGGCGGGGTAAACTAGGGAAAACAAAGAAGTGTGCATGCTCTTCAACATTGAGCAACAAAATAAAAGATTTAAAATAATTTATGAAGCATTAACTGACACAAGAGAACGTCTTCAGCCCTTCATTCATTCGTTAATTTATTGTTTGTAGGTACCTAGAATAAGATTATGATTCAAATGAGTTTCACCTTAAATATTTTATATTGTCCGTCGTATCAATCTTGATTGATTGGCCCAGCATATTGATTTTGAAGTAACTATATCCTGGCTATTAGACTGCCAGACAGAAAATTCTTGGTTTAATTCTTCGACAAACAATTCGCATTGATTTGTTAAGTACTTAAGGCCGGGTAAAGAAAGTCCAAGATGAAAAATATGATACTATTTCCTTTCTTCCTGCTTTCCTTCGCCTTCCAAAGGGGTAAAAATACACTAAAAAATGGAACATCAGGAAAAAATTACAATACGAATTGCTTCAAAATGTAACTCTATACTGTTCAAACAATTAACAACAAATGGTGAAAAATGTAGGTACAGAATCCTAGAATATCATTATTTTCAACAAAAGGAATTGGGAAGTAAAAATATACACTGCACTTCGGAGTGCCAGATTTCACGGACGTCCTGTACAAGCCAAAATGATTTGAAATGCGTGTTAACTTCACATAACGGAAATCCTAATCTGCTCCCATTCAGCTGTCCATCTCGACACGTACCTGTGACAAGGCGTGTGGAGGTGCTCCCAAGCAGAAATTGAATGTTACGAGTCGGGGGGCGAGGGTCAGGTGCCGGATGAGCTCTAAAGTGCCCCAAGTGCGGAAGTTTGGCGCCGACCTAAAAGCACTTGCGTCCCGCCCTTGGCCTCGAAGCAGCTGTGGCAGCCGCAAACGACCGCCCCATCAACTCCATCATTAACACTTCCGAGCCCCAGCATGCGTAGCGGTCGTAACCTCTGGTCATGCTCCCGAGGGCGTATGTTCTCCTCAATGAAAAAGGGACGCGACGGACTGATGCCTTGGGACGGGCCTGTTCCTTACGACTGACACTCCCTTAATTACTACGTCCTAAACTGGACTTCATTTTCCTTCTCTCTCTCTCTCTCGCCTTCTTTCCTTCACCCCTCCCCTCCGCCCCCTTCTCTACGAAAAGACGTAATCTGAATTCCATTTTCAAGAACGAAAACAAAACCTTTCACAATTATTGCGGAGATACAGCCATTAGACATCAGACCTTGCCATCTATTGCTACTAGCTCTTGAGAGTAGAATATTGGTTCAGTTGATAAATTTGTAGAATTGATCTGCTACAGCTACTAATGATTTTGAATTTTCAAAATAATTATTAACGTACATGGTTAAATGACTTGGAAAATAATTTCGGAGAGTTTCGATAAAGTACTTCAAATTAGGCGCTTCAAGCAGAAAAAAATGTAATGAAGAACGTAGAATGTTATCTGCAGTGGTATGCCTACCTGATGACCTTGAATTCCAGAACATTATTTTAAAAAAAGTTCTTAATTCGATCACTTTGGAAGAAACAAAGAAGAGCCGAAAACCTTGAAAGACCGTCATTGACATAGCGATGATTATTTTGTTTCCAGGAACGCAAACTGGTATGGTTAGTAGTCCTGTAAGTATATTGTAATCTATGTTACGGAAGGGGAGTTATTCCTAGCCCACTAGAACGTGAGATCCGGTGCCGACCTTCACGTAGGTTTGCGGGGCTTCTCTCTCCTAGTATCTCAGCCAACGGGCCACCGCTCCAGCTCTGATCTAAGCTCCCAAATATTCTCCAGACATACGTGGTTCTGTAGTGTGTGTGTGTGTGTGTGTGTGTGTGTGTGTGTGTGTGTGTGTTTTGTATATGAAAGAGAAGAAGAGACAATGATGAGAAACGAATGATCACGCGAGGGCCATGACCCGTTCGTTAAGGAACTACTCCGGCATTCGCCTGGTAATTATCAGAGACACCAATGAAAATTTCCGATAAAAGCAGTTAATGTTATGAAATTCTCCTCTATACAGAGGTTAAATTCGACTTCGATGGCGTGTCAAGTGACTCAAATCCTATGATCTCTCATTCAAATACCTGTAGTGACAACAGTGGTTACCCTGAGACATCTCAGCAAGTAATATATAATAATAAGTAATTACGAGAAGAATAACGAACGATGCGTAACAGAACAGAACTGACAGGCGTGTAGAAATAGATAAATGGTGAATAGAGCTCTAAAACAACATGCTTAATAATAGTCATTAACTTCGAAGATAATATTGAAGTGTCGAGGTTGTGCAATGAATTGACACATCGAATTTGAATGAATTTATCTCTACAATTATTATTTTATTAACAATTATTTTTTTCGCAATTAAACGAGTCATTGTCTATACATCTTGTAAAATTACATTAATTTTGCCGGGACATTATGTTGTAATATACTACGAATATTTACAATATATACAAAAAATACAAAATGTTAATATATGTTTACAATTTTTCCGTATTTATGTACAGAATATCTACATTTCTGGAAATAATGTCCAAAAAATATATTCCTACATTTATAACACAAGTTCTCTGAAGAGGTCAAATTTATTTTGGCGAAGCGTCCGCAAATAATGGAAAAATATAAGAATATTAGTTAGGAATGCTGGGTGTTCAATAGAGGCGATCCATTAGTCCGTTTCATCCCCCATGTACGTTAACTTTTAGATCAATCAACAGTCACTTTAATTTAGGTGTCTAGAATGTTCATCAAGGGAATGGCCTCGCCCAACTACTTAGCAAATTTTCAAAACCTGCCAACGTGGGGACTTCCTTCTAGGACTCGCAACTTCAATCGTTGACGTTCCTCATGACCGCCCAATCAACTCCATCATTAATTCTTGCGTACTCCCAACATGCTTAGCGGTAGTGGGCTTTAGCTGTTCTCATTTAAAGCATGTCATCCTGTAACGAAAAAGCGAAGTTCCGATGTCTTGTGACCTGGCAGATCCCAGAGCTGACACGCTCCTAATTACGTCGTAACATACTTTCTCTCCCTCTTTCTCTTTCCTTCCCCCTCTTCTCGCCCCCCTCTCTCTTTTCTCTTCTCCTTCTTTCTTGCATCTCTCTTTCCTTCTCCCCTTTCTAGCTTGCTCCCTTTCTAATTCTTTTCCTCCTTTCCAGCTCTCCTATCTCTCTCCCCATTTCCAGCTCTCTCTCTCTCCCCATTTCCAGCTCTCTCTCTCTCTCCCCATTTCCAGCTCTCTCTCTCTCTCCCCATTTCCAGCTCTCTCTACTCTCTCCCCATTTCCAGCTCTCTCTCTCTCTCCCCATTTCCAGCTCTCTCTCTCCCCATTTACAGCTCTCTCTCCCCATTTACAGCTCTCTCTCCCCATTTACAGTTCTCTCTCCCCCAATTTACAGCTCTCTCTCCCCATTTACAGCTCTCTCTCCCCATTTACAGCTCTCTCTCACCCCATTTACAGCTCTCTCTTCCCCATTTACAGCTCTCTCTCCTCATTTACAGCTCTCTCTCCTCATTTACAGCACTCTCTCCCCTTTACAGCTCTCTCTCCCCATTTACAGCTCTCTCTCCCCATTTACAGCTCTCTCTCCCATTTACAGCTCTCTCTCCCCATTTACAGCTCTCTCTCACCATTTACAGCTTTCTCTTCCCATTTACAGCTTTCTCTCCCCCATTTACAGCTTTCTTTCCCAATTTACAGCTTTTTCTCCCCATTTACAGCTGTCTCTTCCCCTCTGGCACTATATCCCTCTATACTGCGAGCAAAACTTCTGCCGACTTGACAGCTCCAGGCTGAGAGGGGAGAGGGGGTTCCGTTATCCAATCAGAAGCTTCAAATTGTGATAATGTCACTACAGAGTTGCCGACGTTTACTAAGAAGCAAATGAAATGTAGTAGCGCGAAACAACTGAAAACTGAAGAGCGCCGAGCGCCAAGAGGATCGCCATTACTTGTTAGGTTATGCATTGTGTGTGCGGTTGTGACATCTAGTGTTAAAGGCTTACTTAAAGGCTGATATACTTATGACATAATGTATATGTACATCCACCTTACGGGACATTTCTAATTTTTATCTTTATGCCAATGTATTCAATAGGACGCCTCTTGAGAACCTTGTAAATAACAGGCAAGTCAGTAACTTCGAAAAGTCCTGCAATTTTTTTTGTGAACGTTCTGTGAAAGGTATGTATTCAAACCAAGATGTCTTGCTTTTAGATACTTCTCTCTTATAAATATTCATAAG
>JAHLJT010008446.1:48251504-48323467 GCA_031308135.1 Acheta domesticus
TATGTATTGTGACGTACCCGACTGCTCGGGGTCAATCGTGACTTACCCGTGAAGTGGCACGGACATAATTTGTATTGGTTTTCAGGCAGGGCTCGGATCTTTTTCGCGAATGTGGACCCTGGGATGTTCGGGGTACAATAAATACATACAGTTTATTATACAACACAGTTTGATGTTTATTCATCTAATATCACTATTACACTTTCGAACACTGATCCCCTATGCAATGATTACTATGTTTTGGTACTAAAACTTAATACCTTCAATGCTAGCATCATACCTGTTTACCACCTGAGTCACTCGCTTCGTTGGGGCCCGGCGCCGATGGTGGCGGCGGCTTCGGCTCCCGTCGCGTGGTCCGGAGCCGTTTCGGCCCCCAGCCGGAGATGAGTAGGCAAGTGTTCGCCCTCACGCTGCTCCACGCGTATCTTCTACACTAGTGCATCTAATTAACTTATGCTTGTCCTGACAGTCTGAACTCCAGATTTGGGTTGGTAACTGATTATGCTAAACACGTTACAACTATATTACTCTCTGAATCACCGGTGAAAATATCGGTAACCTATACCAACGTGTTCCTTGTTCTCCTCACGCGTCATCATATAGTTTCATTATGGAAAGTTCCTATACACTGAAAACCGTCAGACACTGCTTGATCGGTCTCACAAATGATCACTGGTTCAGTCACTGTCTTGTGCATTACACATTCTCCTTTCCCCAAAACCTACGTTCGCGATGCATGTGCTCACGCTACAGGCGGGTTTCACACTCTTCGGTTTACCATACACTCTATCCGTTGACTTCCCAATGCTGTTCGGTCTGCATCACACTTCTTTAACGGTCCGAAATGTAATACTATGCAAGTCTATTAAGTTATTCAGCACTTAGGGGTACTTTTCCCCAAATAACTCGCACCGCTCGCGCACCACCTCCGTCCGCTAGCGTGGCTTCCGCTCGTCTCCCCTTCTCAACCGACTTCTCGCTGTCCTCCCCTCGTGTCTCACGCTCCACGTGACGGCCCCCCTTCCCCTCCGTGTTGCCATGCTGCCTAGTTATGCTCGCGCCGTTTGTATGTTCTCTGGTTGTTTAATTTGAAATGTATCGCGTTTCTATTTAGAGGCGCGGTGGCGTTTCATTACCCCCCTCCCCCTTTTATTTTGGATTTTTCTTTCTCCGCAAAATTCAAGGATTTACATTGGTTTTACACTAACTTGACACTTGGGGTGCGATGACTCTCCCTCCACAACATGGGTCTCCGCCGATGTCGTCTTAACTCTCCTTGTTTGATGGACATGGTCTCAGATTGTAGAAATTGTAGTGTCCCACTACTTCTTGGCTTTCATTGACTAGTTTGGCACCATTGGTGTTTACTATTTGGTCGATGATATATGGTCCCTCATATAGCGGAAAAACTTCGCGTATAATTTTAATTTTGGATTAGAAACTTTAGGCACGCGTAATAGTACTGTCTGCCCCTCCTTGATATAACATAACCCGAGAAACTCAATCTTTTTAGTGAACCACGTTGACTTCTTCAAGTTGAGCACCAAATTATTTTCTTGTAAAATCTGGAACAGTTCTTGCAATCTGCAAATCTTGAAAATGTGATCGATGGAACCTCCTGCACGACAATATCGTCCCATATGTCGTTACTCGTTCGGGTGCATCCTTCCTTGTATAATCTGTCTACACATCGAATCAGTGCTGCTCCGCTGTTTCGTAACCCAAACAGTACTCTACAAATACGTAGCATATCCCTTCAAATGAAAATCGTATATTTCTGGTCTTCTTCGGCCACCTTCATCTGCCAGTAGGCCTTGCTGAAGTCGGTGCTCGAGAAAATGATGCTTCCCCCAATCTCTGTAGTGCTTCTTCTACTGATGGTGGTGTGCATCCCTAAATGGTAGTGTCACTGCATTTAGTCTCCGAGCGTCTAAACATAACCGTAATCCTCCGTCCTTCTTTTTCACGATTACCATAGGATTCGTGTACGATGTTTTTTCTTTCTTAATGATACCATCGTTCACCATAGATGCTAATAACTCCGCTACTTGTTGTCTCAGTGCGACTGGTATTGGGTAATTCCGTTGCTTGAATGGAGTGTAGTCCGTAAGTTTGAATACGAATTCAAACCCCTTGATTGGCTCTCGATTCTTCTGAAATACTTTCTTGTTTTCTATTAATATTTCTAACAGTCTGGATCTCTGCTGATTCCAGTGCTTCTGCCTGGTTGACTTGTTGTCGTAGTTTTTCTTCTATTTCCCTCTTCCGATAATACGCCCGTACATGCTTCAAATTCCTCTTCCTTCCCCATATCCATCTCGATTCTTTGGTATCCTAGTTCTATCACTTTGCGTCGAGGTCAATAATCGCCCGTTGTTCAGATAAAAAGTCTGTCCCTATGATCGTTGGATATAATAATTCTTCACGACTAGAGCTACTATCTCGTACGCCTGGTCGCCGATTTCAGCTTTAAACATGATTTGTTTCGTAATAGGGCTTGACTTCTTTGAGTTGCTCCTATCACGAATGCCCTATTCATGGGCAAGCACATTACTTGCTTTCCTTTCGCAATTAATTCATTATAAAATTCTTCTGATACCACTGTTGTAGTACAACCAGTGTCGACCATGCTTCTGTTACCACCCCCTCACATTCTATTTTGATCGTGGGACATTTTCTCATGCGAACTTCCGAACTTTTCTTCCTCTGCCACGGTTGTGATTCATAAGATACCGACCGAATCGTGTTGATAGGGACCACATTCAGTTTCTTCCTTCCTTGTGTCCGTAATGGGTCGCCTGTCCATCACGGACTCTATCTGTTTAAGAATGTTCCCTGTCCTCCACTTGGGCCAGGCCGTGCTGATTGATTGGGCGCCCTTGGTTCGTTCCTCTCTCTTCTTCTCGACGGTTTGGGTCTTGTCCTCTCCATTGCGGTCTTTGATTATTCTGTTCCGATTGCCCCCGACTTCCTGTCTCATGTCGTATCCACTGGTTGTCTGCTCCACCACCGTTCCCTTGTCTACTGGCTGGCTCCATGCTCAGGTGTTCACATTTCCTTCCCTCTTGTTCTTCGGGGCATTAGCAAAGTTAGGTCATACCCTCCTAGTGCGTTCATGAAACTTTCTAGATTGGTGTGGTTCGCACTTCGTAATTGTTTTGGATCGACACAGGAAACTGGCGCGTCAATAGACATATGATTTCTTGATCATTCATTGGAGGGCGTAGTGTTTTTAACAATCTCCAACGCGTTGCGTTGCGTATTCCCGCATGGTTCCCATCGACTGGTTATAATACCCATTCATCAGATTTACTTTACATTCATTTGAATCTCGTCGTTCCAGTACCGCTCGTAAAACCGGTCTTGAAATTCCTTCAATGTCTCCGGAAATGCATCGAATGTGTCAGCCCACGTTCGTGCATTTCCATCCAGCATCAGGTATAAGGATTGGACCTTGCATCTTTCCGATGTGTTGATCACGGCTAGATGTCGTTCTGTGCTGCTCGCATGAATTCACATGGTTTACTTGACCATCTCCCGAAAACTTTAGTGACTTTGGGGCGTGAACGTTGGTATTCCACCCGTGATGATTGCATTATCCGACATTCTTTAATTAGTTTCCACATCGGACTGCAAGGATGATACTTTTTTCTTCGCATATTCGGATGTTTCCCTTTATTTCTTTCCTTGATCGATTGCTGAATCGTTTCTTGTGTCTTCTTCCCTCCTATGCACCTCGTTCTTGACTTGAGTCTGGATATCCGCCATTTTGCTCTCCACTGTTCGGATCTCCTCTCGAAATTGACCTTGTACCCCTGGATTTCTTGTCCTGTACGGCAATCTGACTATTTACTTGGTGATGTAACTGAGTTTCCAATTCTCCGCTTATTTTGGCTTATCTGAGACTTCAGTTCCCCTTCTGTTTCCGAAAATTTCTCTAAAATCCACTGATCTTGGGCTTCCACCTCGTTTTTCGCAAGTTTAGACACTTCATTCTTTGTTATTTCGACTCGTTGATCGAGGGATTCTACTTGTCCTCTAATCTCGTCTCGTAACTTGTTATCCGTTCTTCAGCTCTCCTATCCTGTTCTTCAATTTTTCCATTCAGTTCTTCAATCTTTTTGTTCGGTCTTTTTGCCCTGTTCCGCCGATTTCTCAATTTTCTCTTCATCGCCTTTGCTGCGGCTTTCTGTTCTGTCATTATTTGCCCACTCAATTCCCCATCTTACTATCTAGTGTTTTCATCATATCCCTTTTTTTGATCGTCCATTGCCTTCAATATCGTTTGTAATATGTCTGTGGAAATATTTGTTCGATCCTCCGATTTGGGTTCCCTGCTGCCTGGTTTTCATCGGTGTTGATGTGACTTGTACTTCTTCGGTAAACAGTCGCCCGACGAGTCGTCCAATTTGCTTCCGAATCCCGGTATCCCCATTTTCCAGGAATGTACTTCCACCTATTCCTTCATCCGCGTCTCCTCCACTCTCTATCTTTTCCTCCCGCTCTAACGTCGCTTTCTGAGCCTCCATCTTGCTACCGCCAACTAAACTTCCGCCCCCAATTACTTCGTAGCGTTCACTCATTTTGTCCATCTACTGTAAAAAGTTTCCGTACCAGCAATGCTACTACCACTAGCTTATCTACACTCTCACTAATGCTGTAATTATTCACAATTCTACTAATCTAATCCCCCAAGTAATTGTACTACAACAATGCCTTAGCAATGATTCTGAACATTCACTATATTCACTGTTATTACACGATTACTGCCTATAATATCAAATACACACTCTTTATAATTAAGTTCTAACATCAACTATGCACATAAATTCAATACCCAAATACTCTTCATAAACACATCACATGTATCAAATACTGCAAATAACCCTTCTAGTAAGTTCCTGAAAATAATAACATCAATACCCTCACACTCTGCAAAACTGCTATAATAATTCACAATCAAATTTCACACACTCCTAGCACTTCCTCAGTATACATAAACATACATTTGTTACTTCATAATCTTACCCACAAAATTTCAACGATACAACTTATTTTCCTTAACATTGAATTATTTTCCCTTGACTTTAATCTATATTGTCATTTGCACCCGTATTTATTCCCACAGATATTAAAATAATACACACTGTATTTCTTTTACACATATATAATGGTTATGCTACACACTGTTTTCTAAATTGGACTAATTACACAATTAACAAAATAATATTTACCTTCACAAATTACTATTGTATGGTAAATTCTCTACATTTGCTCTATACTTCCTCAACAAACATTTAATTTTACTCAATGAACAATAAACCACTACCCGTTACCCACTATATTATTCCAATCTTTCTGTTTATCAAAACTGCTATGTATTCTAACATTTTCCATATGTCGTTGTTAATAACAAGACTTATTAATTGTATTTCCCAATGATCACTTACACATACACACTGTATTAGTGTAACTTTTGTGATCACTAAGTAATTATTATATCTTTACACTTGCTACACATATTTCTGCCCATGCACATGTTATTACAGTTATTCCCACCAAACAATAAATTCCTTGCCCCTGTCTACAAATTGTTTTCAACTCTACTTTGTTATACCATTATACTACATCAACACAATATTTTATATTCCCCCAATTATAAATTTTCCCTTCCAACATTACTTTTTATAACTGCTTGCACGTTTTTTACAATTACTAATAACTACCATCTAATAACTCAATACACTACAAACATTTTTTTTTTTATACGGTATTATCTTTCAAAACTTGATTTTACTCACACTGTGACTTTCCAATGTTTGGTTACATTTGCCAGGGCCACATTCTTAAATACGCGAGTACAACCTGTTCAGGCGCCAATTGTGACGTACCGACTGCTCGGGGTCAATCGTGACTTACCCGTGAAGTGGCACGGTACAATAAATTTGTTTGTTTCAGGCAGGGCTCGGGATCTTTTTCGCGAATGTGGACCCTGGGATGTTCGGGGTACAATAAATACATACAGTTTATTATACAACGACAGTTTGATGTTTATTCATCTAATGTCACTATTACACTTTCGAACACTGATCCCCTATGCAATGATTACTATGTTTTGGTACCAAAACTTAATACCTTCAATGCTAGCATCATACCTGTTACCACCTGAGTCACGTCGCTTCGTTGGGGCCCGGCGCCGATGGTGGCGGCGGCTTCGGCTCCCGTCGCGTGGTCCCGGAGCCGTTCGGCCCCCAGCCGGAGATGAGTAGGCAAGTGTTCGCCCCCTCACGCTGCTCCACGCGTATCTTCTACACTAGTGCATCTAATTAACTTATGCTTGTCCTGACAGTCTGAACTCCAGATTTGGGTTGTAACTGATTATGCTAAACACGTTACACTATATTACTCTCTGAATCACCGGTGAAATATCGGTAACCTATACCAACGTGTTCTTGTTCTCCTCACGCGTCATCATATAGTTTCATTATGGAAAGTTCCTATACACTGAAAACCCGTCAGACACTGCTTGATCGGTTCTCACAAATGTATCACTGGTTCAGTCACTGTCTTGTGCATTACACATTCTATCTTTCCCCAAAACCTACGTTCGCGATGCATGTGCTCACGCTACAGGCGGGTTTCACACTCTTCGGTTTACCATACACTCTATCCGTTGACTTCCCAATGCTGTTCGGTCTGCATCACACTTCTTTAACTGTCCGAAATGTAATACTATGCAAGTCTATTAAGTTATTCAGCACTTAGGGGTACTTTTCCCCAAATAACTCGCACCGCTCGCGCACCACCTCCGTCCGCTAGCGTGGCTTCCGCTCGTCTCCCCTTCTCAACCGACTTCTCGCTGTCCTCCCCTCGTGTCTCACGCTCCACGTGACGCCCCCCTTCCCCCTCCGTGTAGCCATGCTGCCTAGTTATGCTCGCGCCGTTTGTATGTTCTCTGGTTGTTTAATTTGAAATGTATCGCGTTTCTATTTAGAGGCGCGGTGCGTTTCAGTATGTATGTATGTATGTATGTATGTGTCGTCCATTTATCTTTCATTATCATCATCATTCCATCTTCCATCCCCCCAGGACTAGCAACACTGGGGGATAAAAATTGGATTTAGCATAATGCTGATCGCCCCCAAAACGAACCACAAACACTTGCCAAGGGATAAATGTTAGTGAGCCTCGGTAAGGAAAGGTGTATGTTCGCACGGTTGTAGACGGCCAATTCGAGACAAAAAAAATTAAAAACAATAACAATAATAATAATAATAATAATAATAATAATAATAATGGATTTTGAAGACCCTGGAGATCTATCGATTTTATCCTAGACGTGTTGAGTTTTTCAAGGCTAGTATGAAGTTGTGGTGTACCAGGTTATTAATACACAGCGGAAAGGGAGTAGTAGAAACAAGAAGTATTCAGATAAACAGGGAAATTTTTCCAAGGAGATTCGCTATCCCCTCTGTTGCTTTGTGTTAGTCTTATCCCACTATCTAGACAGTTTTCACAAGCTCATTTTGGTTCCAAGATCCATGGTGATGAAAGGCCAGTATCACATTTGTTTTACATAAATGATCTTAAGGTGTTTGCAAGGAATAAAGCAATTCTCTCCCAAAGCGATGCTGTCGGTATTCAATGATTTTGGCAATGACATCTGTATGAAGTTTGGTCTTGACAAGTGTGCAAAAATCATCTTTAAAAAAGGCAAAGTGACAACGTCAGACAACATTGAAGATGATACGTACACTGTGATTCAAGATCTTGAGCCAAGTAAAACTTACAAATATCTGGGCATTGAAGAATGTGACCATCTCGAACGACACAATGAAAGAAAGAATTTGCAAGGAGTATTACAGAAGAGTCAGACTTGTCCTGCAGTTTGATCTGAACTCCAGGAATAAAATATCTGCAATTGGTAGTCTGGCGTTGCCTGTAGTCGAGTACAGTTTCTGACTAGTGGACTGGACTGAGCAAGAAATTCGCATCATTGATCGAAAGACCAGAACACTGCTAACAATGCATCATATTTCCCACCCTCGAGCTGATGCACATAGGCTTTATGTGTCACGTAAGGAAGGAGGAAGAGGCCTCAGACAAATTGAGGCCTCCTGGCACAACGCAATAGGCGGGATGGGAACGTATGTAGTCAGTCATCACGACGACCCTCTAATGAGGCAGGTCATGAAATCTGAACGAAGAATGGGAAACAGAGGCATTGTTAGTGTAGCAAGAAGCATTGCAACGAAAACTATGCAAGACACGTCGAATAACACAGACACTAAACTTCTGGTACTACTAAACATGAATTGTAAGACACAAAAAATGTTAAAGATCTCGCGGAGGGACAAGTCACTCCATGGATAATATCTAAAAAGAATGGACAAGGTGCAGATCAATAAAGATCAATCATTTATGTGGCTTAAAAGGGGAAGGATGAAGCCAGAATCGGAAGCACTTGTAATAGCTGCCCAAGATCAGGGGTTGAGAACACGACATTATGATAAAGTGGTTCTTAAAATTTCCCAAGATAACAAATGCCGCATTTGCCAGGAGCAAGTAGAAACCATTGATCATATTGTATCAGCTTGTCCAATTCTAGCAAAGACCGAATACTTTAAAAGACACGACAGGATGTGTAGTGATCTCCACTGGTAGATCTGTACCGCCCTCGAAGTTTCGAACACATTCCCGAAATGGTACGAACACTGACCAACATCGGTGACATCGGTTGGATTCTGTACAATATTGTACGACCAACAAATTCAAGCGGATCGCACGATAATGTCAAACAAACCGGATATTGTTATCCGGGATTTTGAGAAAAATCGTGTCTACTTGTAGATGTTGCTGTGCCTTGCGATCAAAACGTCGTAACCAAGGAGGCGGAGAAACGTCTTAAATACAAGAGTTTGGAAATCGAGATCAGCCGAATTTGGGGCCTAAAAGCACAGGTCGTCCCGATAGTTATCGGAGCTCTGGGATTTGTTCCGCAAAATTTGTGTAAGAACTTGACTAAACTTCCAGGTCATTCAAAGGACTGGAAAATGCAAGAAATTGCTTTATTTGGTACAGCCCATATTTTGCGCAAAATATTGTAAAGGCACCGACATTCCCTAGATCTGCTCCTTAGGTAGCTCGTTGCAACCTGGAGTAGATTTTATATTCAGCTGACTCATAACATCTGTAGTCGTGATATGGAATAATAATAATAATAATAATAATAATAATAATAATAGAGCCCAAGGAGAAGATGAAATGTTAGCGGAACTCTGGGATTTAAATGAAAGATTAATAGGAAAAATCCACAGGATCATATTAAACAGTTGGGAATGCAAACATCCCTTCTGAATGTAAATGCGCTATCATCCACTCACTTCACAAGAAAGGAGACAAAACAGACCCGAATAATTACAGGGGTATCTCACTCTTGCCGGTCACGTACAAAATTCTTTCAGAAGTTCTCTTGAATTGACTAGTAGAGAAAGTTGACTCGGAGATAGGAGAATATCAAGCTGGTTTCTGCAAAGGACACTCCTGCATGGAATATATCTGGAATTTGAAAATGATTCTCTAAACGAGAAACACCAGAAACACAATGGTCACTTTTGTAGACTTTAAGAAGGCCTACGACTCCAGACACAGAGTGACACTCTCCGACACACTAGAAGAATTCAGCATCGACAGAAAAACAAGAGCAATCATCCGGGAAAATGTTAACTGATACAATCTCCAAGATTAAATTCATGGGGGGGACATCTCCGTTCCATTGGAGATCTAAACGAGAGTGCGACGATGCGATGCAATTTCACCGGTGCCCTTTAATATCATTTTCGAGAAAATTAACAGACCATAGGCAAAAGAAGTCAAATGAATTCAAATTGGCATTAAAAAAAGAATAGATTCCCCATGTGAAGTGTCTAGCTTTTGCCAATGGCCTCGCAATCCTCACGAATAGCAAAAAAGACGCCACACACCCCTTACAAAAACTACATGAAATTGCACAGAAAACTGGCCTACAAATTTCGTACGTGAAAACACAATCCATAGAAAGAGTACCGCATGATAAATTGCCTATTGTAATTATCCACGGAAAAAAATCATACAGGTGCCGCATATTAAGTACTTAGGAGAAATAATTCAGCTATCAGAAATCAATCCAAGGTCCAACGAGGAAATTATAAGAAAACTACAAAAATCATACAAACTCACATGGAACTGTAACAAAAAGTCCATATCCATTAACGCAAAATTGAGACAGTACAACAATGTCGTACTTCCCGAGCCACTATATGCAGTTAAACTACACAAATCAAAGGGCAAACGAAAATCAAAGAAATAGAGAAACAAGAAATGAATATTTTTAGGAGAATTTTTGAGCAGAACAAGAAATCTGAATGCAGAGATCAGGATCAGAAATTTACAAACACAATGACAGGAATACGGATACATTCAGAAAAAGAAGAATGAAGTTCTACGGACACATTCACAGGATGAATAAAAACAGAATTTCAAGGCGGATTCTTAGTCAACTCAGGCATGGGAAAAAGGAACTGGATGAAAGAAGTCAAAGAGAACCTCAGACAAGCACACATAACAATAAATGATGCAGAAGATAGAAAATAATTCAGGAAACACTATAAAAAATATATATTTGGCACCACAACACAGGAGAAGTCAGGATGTAAATGCACAGTTGAGCGAAAGAAACAACACGGTGAACACATGAGAATTTGGGAGAAAACAACCAATTAGGCATAGAAAAGAAACAATGATGATGGCATTCAAGTTCAAACCCTCTCTTTAAATGGTAATAATCGATGACAATAATGATGATAATAATATCAATAATAATTATAGCAATAACAATAAATGTTGAGAAAAAATTATATACAATAACCATGAGTAATGGTATAGTCCTCTTGAATGTACAGTGAAATTATTTTAGCGTGGCCGCTCAAGGTCAAATCGCAGAGCTGCCGGAAGAGTCCATTCCTTAAACCTATCGCTTTACGGGGGACGCGCGATGAGAGCCCTACTCCAGTTGAATAAATATTGACTCTGACTATTCGTCTCCGCAAGGTGCCAGTTTCAGTTGCATTTCCCTAATAGTGAACAGCTATTTGTATGAAGTTCTGTATCAGTGATTATTATTTTGTTGTGATCATTGAAATGCATCCTGTTCAGTGGAACTTGCATAAGGACGTCCTTCACAGTCAGACGCGTGAAGTCGTTGCAAAAGTATATGAATTTATGAAGAGAAGTAAAAGAAGGCGTTGAAAATATCAAAGCAGTTCTTAAGGCAGTAATTGTTGCTTCGGGTGTTTCGAAAATATGTACTTGTAGAATTAATAAGGAAATGAATTCTATTCAATCAGGAGAATCGTGTACATTTTCTACTCCTAATAAAGAGAAGAAGAGAAAGTACGTGGAATCTGATCTCTACAGTTTCAATGAGAGTGTGATTCGCCGCACAATGGTTTAATGCATCAAAAAGTCGTTATTTTTTCAAGAAACGACGTGAACGTTAGTAAAGACAGTGATAGTGATACTACTTATGATAGTGAGGAAACGGGGAGTGACAGTGGAAAGCATATGGATGATGAGGACAGAGCCAGGCCATCCCGTCAATTTGGTATTTCTCCATTACCGAGCGAAGACACTGCAAATTGATTTCCTGCAAATTGATTTCCTAGGCCGTTCGCTAGCATGTGCGGTCCGGTGCGGTCCGATGTTTTTGGTACGGGCAGACGAACTAGGCGCGAGCGAACGAGCCTCCTGGCTCTTTTCCCACCACTTTCAGCTTCCCCCTCTACTAGGGAATCCCAGCTGCCACTTTAGAAAATTTTGCTGTACGGCCTGGATTTTGATATCTGTGGTTAGGTTTACGAGATTCTGAGTGTAGTAACCGAGTAGAGACAAAATATTATTCATTCAGTATTTGTAAATATTAGAGCTGAAAGGGTACCAATTTTTTTGTTTAGTAATTATAATTATTTAACCCGGCAGTGGGAACGTTGGGTCTGTCAGATTCAGTGACATTTTTGAAGAGGTCTATCAAGTAAACAAAATTAGTTCTAAACGTATCCACCAGTTTACCCTCAAACTGAATCTTTCTGAACTGATGATGTTAATTAGTTTCAGTTTATCACAAAAATGTGGCATACTATTACTGCTCAAAGTTGTTGATTGTCCATCTGACCCAACGTTCTCGTTTACTTGTCATTTTTTTTTCAACATGGCCGGCTCATCTAAGAGTTATTTTAACCCATTAAATCCGAAATCGGAATATCCGAAATATATTGAATTAATAAACTAACTTTTAGAAAATGATTGTTAAAAGATAAGAAATTTATTGAAACTGCAATTGGGTATAACCCGGTGGCAGGAAATTACATAAATAAGGTATTAAAACTAACATAATGTAACTAACGAATTACATAATAATAATAATAATAATAATAATAATAATAATAATAATAATAATAATAATAATGGTAAAATAATAATAGTGATAATAATATAAAAACCGACTGATTCATAAAATTAAATTACACTAAGAAAAACTTCTACAATCCAACTCCGCACTGAATGTTTGTACAACGAATCAATTAAATTAAATTACATTAAGAAAAAAATTCTACAATCTAACTCCGCACTGAATGTTTGTACAACGAAATTAGTTCTAAACGTATCCCTACTGTACTTCACTGCACTTTACTTCACTCAGACCCTTAAAACATTTCCTTCGTTATATCTCTGATATACACTGCACGACACCTCACTTCACAAGAGAACACTTACGCATCGCTGCATTACCGACTATTCATCATTTATTTAAATTAATTTCCTAGACTGTTGAACGCTTTGAGGAAAGGGTTCAAAGGTTTTTACAGGCAATTTATTCCATTCGGTTATCGTTCGATTAGTGAAAGAAAATTTCCCGACATCCGTTCTCTGCGGTCTTCCATTTATTTTGTACCTGTGATCCCCTCTACTGATGTATGTAGGAACATAGCCGCCGGTTAATTTCTTTCCAAGCTGGATTACCGCTCTAAAGCTTTACACAAAGCGCAGAGTCTTGCTACAGATCGCTTGTTTTCGAGTGAATCCCACCCTGCCATTTTCTTGTCCCTGAAATAAAATTTAGCTGCCCTACGCTAAATCCTTTCCGAATTTTTACACTGCATAATGCATCAAGTGATGATACAGTTGCTGATTCATCATTTGAACTAGAAATTTCTTCTTCAGAATTCAGATTCTGAAACTGAAATTGACCATGAACCTGAGAATCAAGAGATAGAACCTGAATTTTAATAAAGTAGTATATTTATTTATTTATATATTTACAGTCGATGTTTATGAATAAAGAATTGGGGTTATTTTAAATTTTTGTAAGCCACAAGAAACTTACTCGGAAAGGTTAAAAGATCAAACAAAATGGTCGAAAAACGTATTGTAGAAAACACTTTCATAAAACATTATAAAAATTATTCAAAAACATTACAGTAAAAAATGCGTTCCTTATGTTTGTTCAAGACATGTTTGTTAATATTGCAGTTATTAATTAATTCTACAATTTCTTTCCTCTTTTTTTAATCTTCGTTCACTTGCAATTTCATTTCTTGTTCACTAGTCTGACACTTTCAGAAAATTGGGATCTATTTTGTGCTTTATATTAGATCTATGAATTATTTGCACCTTTTCTTTATAATAAAACTCTTGTGCAATTAATTAGTGCCTTAAATAGCTACAATAACTAGCAGGTTTATTAGACCCTGTTCCTACTGACGAGAGGATTTTTCACGATCCTGCCGCCAGGATAATAAAATGTATTTTGATAATAGAAGTATATTCACAAGGGCCACAAAATAAGATTTGAAATGTATACTATTCTCAGAGTAAATGTTACGTTTCTTCTGACCTTTTCAACTGAGGCATTTAGTTTAAGAGATCCAGCTTTGTATTTAAGGAACATATCTTCTCTGTCAGGTTAAATCCGAGAGAGTTAGAAGAGAACATAACAATACAGGATGAAGTTTTCTTCATTTCATTGAAACAAAAAGTACGTTATTAATGTTAAATACGTAGAAGTTCATATCTTGGCATTTTACCAGTTAGTTTTTGTTATGGAATAAAAGGGAAGCTCATGGTAATTATCACTGGTGGTGACAGCTTTGTGGTAATTACTTTAACAGCCTTCGTTTTATGACCCTAAACCCATGCCATCAAGACTCGTGACACCAAGATATTCCAATATATCATTTATTTAAAATGTCTAATGATTCACATTGATTAACCTATTCTGTACAAATTGATGCCTAGTATTATTTAGTTCTCAAAAGACATAGTGTGGTCACAACTTGCATTTGCACTTCTCCCCATACATCTCTATACACCAATAGAACTTCTGATGCATTTAATACATATTCGTGAGCAACCAAAAATATGCGCAATGATAAAGCTAACTCATGAGCGAAAGAGAAAGAGAGGGAATGAGAGAGAAAAGAAAGAAAGAAAGAAAGAAAGAGAGTGAGAAAAAGAAAGAAAGGGAGAAAGAGAAAGAAAGGGAGAAAGAAAGAAAGAGAAAGAAAGAAAGAAATAGAGAGAAAGAGAAAGAAAGAGGGAGGAAGAAAAAGAAAGAAAGAGAAATAAAAGTAGAAAGAGGGAGAAATAAATACAGAAAGAAAGAGGGAAAAAACGAAAGAAAGAAAGAAAGAGATATTTACCAATTCGCAGTGTTCTAAACAGAACTTTGCAATACGACGTACGATCTAAGTGTCCTTAGACTGTTCGTAAAGGGAGAGTACGATTAAGTTGAAAGCGGAGAAAAGAAAATTATAATGTACTATGCAGTCAAATCTAGAAAACAAAGTGCATGTATGGCCATTTCTATAAAACGATCTATTAGAACATAAATTAGTACAATACTGCAAATATTTCAAACCAAGTTTAATGCATTGATTTAATGCATTGATAGAGGTTTAAAATAATGACAAGGAAAGGGTAAGACGTAGGAAATGAAACCTAGTATAGTCTACTATTTGCAAAGGACGGAGTAGTGGTGACTGTTGATCAAGCGTAAGTCTTTTCGAAATTAATAGTAATGTAAGAAAAATTAGGTAAACGTATTGAGAGTTACTGGACATAATTATTTAATTTTTAATTAATTAAAACTATTTTTTATTGTTTATTTTTATTTATTAATTATTTATTCAACGAGAAGTTAAAAACTGAGACGAAATATTCGGAGAAGTGCAATATGAGCACGGTTTCTTGAGCTATGTGATACCTGTCCTAAATCATTGTATATTGTATACATATGTGCATATTAAGTTGAATTGTGGTTACAGGTCATAACGACCGATTTTGGCTATTTTACGTAGTGTGTTTCATGCAGTAATCTAATTGCTGCCCCGCTAAAATGGGAAAATGATTATTTGAATACATACATTCCCCAGAGAGCTCAAGGAAACTTGCATAGATGGTGAAACCAAAAGCAAAATAAGGGGCCATCTGAGCATTTGCTCAAGGATCAAGAAAACGACTAATAATCTGATTGGGACGGGATTCATTGTCCCAGAAGCTGAGGTACAATACTTGCTATAAGTAAATTTAGTCCTTTAAATTTATATAGCCAAATTTGTTACTAATACATTAACTGTCATTATTAAAATCAATATTATTTTCCGTGTCGATGTTGAGTATAGTCCCGAATTGTATAGAAATCGTTGTGCAGCAGAAAAAAATTACTTCGCATATGAACTTTTGAATCGATTTTAATTTTTTACTGTCATCTGGCAATGAGTTGTAAAAGAGTGAACTTGTACTGTGCGTGGTTTGTTTGTAGTGAACTGCTGATACTGACACTTATGAATATGATTTCTACGTGTTATAGACATCTGCATTGGTTGGAAATATTTTTCGCCCTTCAGTAAGTCATTTTTTAAAAAAAGAGCGCTGACTCGTAAATCAAGAGGCAGTACAATGGTAAAATCCCTAGGGTAATAAAGAGAGCCTGCTTATTATCTGTACAATTCTTATCTGTAATCTTAAAGGTCTGGGAACTAATGATGTGTTACCCCAGAATGTTATGTCATATCCAACGCAAGAATGAACATTCACACAATATACACCAGAAATATTTTGAGAATTTCACAGGAAGAAGTCGTGGTAACTAACATCGAGACAAAGATCTTTTCCGAAACGTCTTTGGTTCTGAAACACCCGTCAAACGTGTTACTCTACTACGTGTACACTAGTGCCCTATACAGCACATAATTTCTCGGGTCATTTCTAATATTTCAATATTCAAATTGAATATTTCAAAATTCAGTGCATTCAACGAAAATAAGACCTCCGTCATTTTTAAGCGTCTTTTAATCTAACCATGAATAAATTAAAGAAAAACTTAGAGTCGTTTTTGAAACTTCTTTATTAAATTTCGTTAACTTCAAGTAGACGTTATGCGAAAACAACTCGTTTTTCAAACAGTAGTGCATAACCTCAATTAAAAATCTAATAGTTTAGAACAGATTTTATCTAGAAAAATTCTCAATTATCAATATTGACCGTTTGCAAGCTAAAAATTGCCTTCATTACACACAAATTACGCCTAGCTATTAATATTTTCGAAAAATTATACAATAACTCATTATAAAATGCATTTCGACAATAGGTTTCATTCAGAAGGAATTGAGAAAGAAAGAAGTCAATATTTCTTCAATATTTTAGTTGTTGTATGGCGCTGAAAAAATTTTGAGCTTTTGCAATTTTCGAAAAATCAGGAATTTCAATGACAATGAGATCTCCTTCATTCTTATAAGCCTTATTTGCTCTATCTGGAAACGCAGTTTATCGCAGTCTTGGAGCTATTTTTGAGGTTATTATGAAAATGCTATTGAGATTCGTGTTAGGTACTCACCAAAATAACAATATCAGTTTCAAACTCGCAGGGTCTCGATTTCGTTGAGATCGATTAAGGAATATCAATTTTGGAGAAAAACGTTCGAGCAATTTAGGCGCCAGTGTTGACCACTGGCGGACAGACGGACAAAAAGACGAACAAATGGACAAAGGGACAATCGGCCGACACTTAAATTTTCGGTATCGGGGACCCTCAAAACAGACTGACTACCGCACGTGTTAGAGGAATAAATTAATTACACATAGGAACAAGATTTAGCCACTCTTTCGTTACCAAGACCCGACAATCCTTTTGCTGCAGAAAAATCATGGATTTACGCCGCATGATTACAATTATTTTTCTTTACTACTTACGTAGTAAGGCGAGAATGTAAAATATCAAGGTATTAGCTTATAGCTCCATCATTCACCATGTCCTATCGATAGTCCATGAACACCTCTACGGCTTCAGAAGGATAAATCAACGAGAAAATAGTACTTAAATTGGTAGTAAAAAAATAGTAAAAAATTACCTTCAGTATTTTACATGAAGTTATAACTAAAGCGGATGAAACAATTTCTAAAAATTGAGGTTCATTTCAAAAATTTACTCTGTATATTTGCATATTATCTTCTTTTTCATGAAAACCGTTAATTTTTTTCATTTTTTCCACTCCATTAGGAAAATTTTCACAATATTAAACACTAAATACGTAAAATAAATGAAAGCATCTAAAATGAAAATGAAATGTCCAAACAAGTTTTTAATTACTCCGGAAATAAAAAGTATTCAATTTCTCGTAAAACAAAAAGCACGTCTCTGTACACAAAAATAAAATGTTTAATAGATTATAAATGAACAACACGAAAAATTCTTAACGTAAAAAAGCTACTTCTAATGCAGATGGCATCACAATGAATTGCGTTGTAATTATACTGAACATGCCACCACGGAAATCCCTTAAAACACTGCAACAGTGATAATTATATACATTATTATAATTTGCAAATGAATTAAAAACTGATTTCATATCGCAGGGCGTAAACGTACGCAAATAATTTTTATATATTAATACAAGGACATAATTTTCATGTACTACATAACTGCATAAATGTGTTTGTATATTTCGTATTAATAAATATTTAATACTTCTCAATATTGTATTTTTGGCGCCAAGGGTTTGGAATGTCCAGTATGTATGATATATACAAAAATTATATATTTTATTAACTAAAGAAGTTTCATCTTGTTTTACACGATACATTGCATACGATCAAACTTTAGCACGATGCAGAAAAAATGTAATTCCTTAATTTGTAGATTAGCAAACATCAAGTCAACAAATAATTTACATTAACAATATAATCGTAATTTCACTGATTATTCAAGGGTTGCAACCTCTTTAAATTCGCTTTCACAATCAAATCCTGGCGTGCTGTACGAATCTTCAACTTCCGTTTTACTCATCTTCAAAATAATATGATATAATTCAATATTTTTTTGTTATTTACGTCGGTAAACACGTGTTTATCTCCCTAGCAACCAATCATCTAAATAACGCTTTAAGAACGCGTCCATAACAACGGCCGCTTAAATACTCGAGAGTCCATTATAGTATTAAACGTCACTAGGCCGATAGACACCAAATAACAGACGCGCCTGAAGTTTGTAAACCGTTTGATAGCCGAAGTTTATAACCAACCAAGTCTGTTGTTAGTGTTATGGGCCGTGTGTCGTTCAATACTTTTCGTAATACCGTCTTATGATAAGAAAAATATTATCAATAAAAATGTTCTACGCTTACGTAGGAATGCAACGCCCCCTTCTATGAGTATCGATTTAGAGGTGAGTCCAAGGTCTCGGCGAGACATTTCGATTCCATTGTTTAATACGTGGTGGCTTTGTTTGACACCATTAAAAAAGATAAATTTTCCACAAAATTTGAGATGGATATTCCAGATCTTGTGGAGACAGTGAATAGTGCTAATTTCGATTTGTTACCAACAAAAACAAAATTACGGTATGAGAAGGAATACGAAGATTTCAAATATTGGTGTCAATGCAAAAATGTAAATGACATGAATGAAACAGTAATACTGGCGTATGCTAAAGAAAATTCTGAGACATATTGTCCCACATCATTGTGGACAAAATTCTCAATGTTAAAATTACGTTTATTAGTTAACGAAAATGTTGACATATCAAGGTTAGTATTCCATTTTTTCATTTTTATATTTCAGTTAAGAAAGTTTATAAGTGACATGTGATTTTGTTTTATAGATTGGGAAAACTATACGTATTTTTTAAAAGAAAATCCGAAGGTTATATTGCCTAGAAGGCGAAGATTTTATCCGAAGAATATATGAAAAGTTTTACTGGAAGCAAATGATTACTTGTGGCTACTTAAAAAAAGTTATTGTAATTTAGGATGGTGCTGGGTATGGGGCATGCCGACGAGACTAATTTGTGTCATTGACTATTGATGACATAGAAACCACGAGCAACGGAGTGCTTGTTACACTGATATGGACAAAAAATATAATGTTTGTTATTCCCAAAAACGGTCTTCCATTCAATGCATACGATTTGTATAAAAAATATGCTGACCTACGTCCATTTGACCTAGAAACTAGACGCTTTTTCATAGGTTATATAAACGGAAAATGCTCTAAACAAGTTGTGGGTACACACACAATAGGAGATACTCCAAAGAAGATAGCAGAAATTTTTAAAATTAGACTCTGAGCTCTACACAGGGCATTGCTTTCGACGATCATAGGCCACACTGCTAGTGGAAAACGGTGGCAATCTGCTTCTTTGAAATAACGTTTTGGGAGTTGGGAGTCCTCGTCTGTAGCCGTAACTTACACTGAACAATCTGTTTCAAAAAGAGTTAAAATTTCTAAGCAAATTATTCAGCACCAACAAGATTGCATCAAATGGTTCAAGCACGTCGACGTCGGCAGCTTCAACTTGTTATGAAGGTTTAGAAATTAGTAATAACAGTAACTGTTCATTCAATATTAATATTTATTATAATGAGGCAATAGAAAAATGAGTTAAAAATAAGAATGTTTTATGTGCTGAAAATTACTATATTATGTTTTACGTTGTTTGTCATTTGTTGAGTTGAATAAATATTTTGAAGCTCACGTGATCCCTTAAAGTCCGGCGGCCGTTAATTCCTTAACGGCAGGCGGCCATTAAGATTACCTTTTCATTCCTCTATTGGGTTTCGTTACGCAGATGCGTTTAAAGCACAGTATTAAGAATAACGTTTATATTGAATATCTAGAAAAATTACTACTCCTACAATTCTGACCGGGAGAGATGGCTCATGGCATCAAGTCATGTTACAGCAGTGCTTCTGATCGGGTCCTAGGTTCGAGTCCGAGCGGTGGCACGATTTTAGACACTAGCTTGTCAGCTAGAGCGGATTCAGTCGCTGTCTGGAAGAGAATTCGAGTGGTCGGCTGCTCTCATCGGTAGTTTTCCGTGGTCTCTCCGATCAATACCAGGCGAATTCTGGAGCAGTACCTCAACAACGGACCACGGATCGCGCGCTATCTTTCCTTCCTCTTCCTTGACCTCTCTTCATCATTACTTACACACACTTACACGCACTACACAACCACACATGCCACCAGAGATCGGTCGGAACTTAGAGCTTGCCCTGGCTGGAGCGGTGCCCAGGTGATGGAAGATACCTGGTTGCGGAAACCTCCGCTGGCCGACGGTAGGTCTGCGCCCCGACAATCAACCGACAATTCTCATACTTGCGATACTGCATACTTCACGGCCATCAGAGCTCAAAAAATCCATTCCCTGCAGAAATACAAACATGCGAACCATCGAGCGATGGCTACTTAGTCTATTGAGCAGGGAGATTCTTTACAATCTCTTAATACTCCATTAAGATTTTCCTACCGCATAACATACATATAAATTCTGTGTATAATCTTCTGTGTATAATCTACACATAAAAATCTACTTTCTTAGTTTTCAATATTCTGTGGATGGTACTTCCTACCATCATTTTCTTATGCAATGTCCGGTTTTCGCGGCTACACTGGTTAGCTTATTACATAATACGAAAACAGATTCATAACAATTCACTCGCCCAAACTTTTTCTTCTATCAGATCGCATACATAAAATAAAAGCAAAGTTCTCATAACATACTCATCACATCCACAAAGTATTCATCTTCCTGTATCTTCGCAATGACCATCATGTTGGTACACATTAACACAACAATGAGTGATAATGATTTGTTTAAAAAATATGGCATGTAAAAGATATATTCAAAACTTTTAATATACCAAACTCTTTTCAACTGTTACCACATTAGTACGATATAATTATTAATCTTATTTACATTATAATTCTTGGTGAACAGCAATGTGAATTATCAAGTCATAAACAAACTGCTCTTTATTAGCTAAATGCTCAAATAAAATTGTACCAGCGTTCGTAGTTTTAGAATGTTTTTAACTCGTGTTTCAATAAGAATTGCAAATCTAACAACGAAAATGTGCCAACAGAAAAGTTTCTTACTTTTGTCTCATATTCAGAGAAAAGTTTTGGAAACAAATATAGCGAAGGAGAGAAACTGAGAAGAAATTTTGGATTAAACTATTTACGTTTCGATACGTTTCGATTAGCCAATGCACCATGGTACGTGACAAATGACACACTACGTCGAGACCTTAAGATACCTACAATATATGAAGAAATCACTCAGCGTAGCACCACCTACCAAGAGCGGTTAGCCAAACATCCAAATCCATCAGCCATCAATCTACTGGACAATAGTGAGGAAGAACACCGACTTAAAAGATTCCATATTCTGGAATTACCATTCTGTTTCAAACAACCCACATGATGAACTCTAACTTCAATTAATACATAATTATCACATTTACTGAATGTTTGTTAAAAACAGATTGTAAATAAACAGAATATTAACATTAAAAAAAAACGTTTCGATATCCATATTAATCCAGCAGCCCCTTGTTGCCATGTGCCCGGCAAAGGAATTATTACAATGGCAGCTTAGGACTGTGTTGAGGTATGATCTGGATCCACTGCGCCCATTCAATTTAGACTCTTTAAAAGGATGATTGAGAATTGTTTCACCATTAATGAACGTAAATAAGATTACTGTTAATAATGAAATTTCAGTTATTTGGATGGAGGCGTGTATGGGGCTGAAGAGAATCAGAAAGGCTACGAACAACGCACAACGAACTACCCCAAACTTTATTCTGCACTACCTGTACAAGAGGATTACAGAAATAAGAGCTCAAAAAATCCATTCCCCATCCGAAATACAAACACGCTTTTCGGCTCTAGAAATCAAACCGTCGCTTTCACAACTTAAGAACAACAGCTACATAGATAAATTTTAAATCAAAATTAAGCGTATCCCACGTGAATCAGTGCATTATTCTCTACCCATTTAAAAGGTTAGAAGAAAAAATTGAAGCTTGTTTCAGAAAACCCTGTTGACATGGTTTTGGAAAATACAAATGAAAATTATACAAAACTATTTATATTCTGAAAATTATCGTAATTCACATGCATAATTTAAACAGATTTTTAATTATTTTGAAGGATTAATAAATTTATATACATTTCCATAACATAGCTGGAGTAGATCGAAAAAAATTGAGACATCCCAATTTTCGAAATTTGGAAATGTTCGTTGATAAACGCTTCCACATCTCAGTTTACAGGTTTGATATATTTGAGCAAAAACTCAAAAATAAATTCTGTAGCTTAAAAGACATGGTGCTTTGGCAGGAAAGTACAATCAAAAATTAAAAGATCCAATTTAAATTCGTAAAGACTCGAATTCGGTTACATCGATCGGGGAATATCCATTTTGAGGGAAAATATACAGGGATTAAGAGATAGAGCTCTTCAGAGAGACAAAAAGTTAGACGGACGGATAGACGGACAGACGAACAGACGGACAGAGGCATTACACATTAATCGATATTCCCGACGTTTCATATTTGTACTTCATTTTTCTTCTACATTTAAATTGGTCATTCCGGGACATGACGCGAGTATCAAATAAATGTGCGATTCATATAATACATAGCCAATATTTCTGTGGAAATAATTTTATTGTTTTAGTCGTAAAGTTTCAATTTTTTGCTTCTAATTGATACCGTATAGATCACAATTAGTACTATATCACAAAGTAATTCCGCATTATAAAACTGAACAAAAAAAGTCTACATTGCATTGTTCTTATTTTGAAACATTTATATCCTCGAGGTAGTTTTCTATTATTTTGTCATCACCGTGTGGGACCGAATGGGCGAGAGTGGGACTACCAATATTCTCCACTTTCAATTCATGTTCTACGTCTAATACGTCAATGTGTTTCTCCCTTTGGCATTTATCGAACCTTGTTTACGAAGTACTGAATACACAGCTGTGCGCTTATAAGTGAAGCATCAATTGCGAAATCAGTCAGGTACGATTCAGAAAACACTGGTTCAGTTTAATATTTGCAATATCAACTTATAATTAGGAGAAAATGCTTCACAGAAACTGATATTTTAACGAAGAGCACATACACCTTTTACTTTCAGCGCACGACTAAGAAGACAAAAAAGTGGACTGAAGTACGCCAGTAATTTGTTCACATTGCATTGCATTGCATTGCCTCACGCCAATTCTGGTATTTGCTAACTCTTGGGAGAACAAAAATATACTTAATGTATAACAATTCTAATATAACAGATCCGAAAACTGTTCAGAGCTACATCTTTGTATTTTAGTACATGAGAATTTTTAGAAAATTAATCAGGCTTTAATACTTGCCAAAGCTATAACAAACCGAACCCAATCACTTAAAATCTTGCAACAAACTTCTTTGAAGGAATATCATAATTCAAAAATGAACTTTCCCAAAAGCGAACATTTTCTTTATTTTGAGTTCACTTTTGCGATTCTCATTGCTGAGAAACTCACCACTACTATATAAAACGCCAAACTACTTCAGTCGATATTTATCATCTCTTCGGAAGGCCAAATGTAGAATCAGAAGATATTTTGAATCCGAGATATTTCAGTAAGAAAAATGGTTGGAACTTTGTACGCCCGTTTGTTGACTGCTAAGCTCTGAAACATTTCCAAACTGTTACAATGTTGCTGATACGATTTACAAGAAACTTTAGTTGTGCCCAACAGCGTATCGGAGTTCATAACTTGCCATAACTCCGTGAGACATTAAGTCACACCGTAGTTTTGGTGGAATTATTCCAGTCCAGGGGCTAAATTCAAAAGGTAAAGTACTTCGAGATCTGAATTCGGGGATCTAGTGGGGTTGCATTTCTCAGAATATGACAACGTGAATCATTACTATTAGAAAACTAGCTAGAGAACCTGTTGAGAAAACCTAACAAATGATTTAAAAAATGCTTCTGGCCGAGGAATGTAATGTGTGAACATGATTAATACATCATTTATCTATATTATCAACTTATAATTAGGACAAGATACGTAAAAAAACTGAAAAACTGAGAAATGTTTTCACCACGAGTACATCTCACATTTGTTGCACGGCCAAGAAGGATGGTGAAAGTAGAAATGAACTGTTCCATGTTCATTTGGAAAACTTTGATAGTATCGCATCATAAAATATAACTTTTCATATAAACCTTAGTTAGAAAACTACTACTTCATACCACGCATACTAAGCAGCAGGGACGAAAAAATTAAAAAAAAATTTTCTGCGTCAACCGAAATATTTCTTGAAAGTTCGTGTTGTTAAAAGTGTCATTCAATGAGTAGCTTTACATGACTATGGTATTTATGCACCAGCATATCTTTGCAGGAGGCTCTTCCTACTTTAAATTTAACAAATTTAGCGGGAAATAAATACCAATTTGTTTGGAATGAAATATACATTGTATTTCACATTTATCGCAAAAATGTGCTTAATATAATTGCAATGTAGTCAAATCTATTTCATTCTCATTGCAAACCAATGTAAATCAACATTTATTAAATACCTTATATGTGGTGTTTTTGGGAGATTTTGTCTGATGGGATAAGTGTCTAATTAAGTTTTGTGGGGAGTACATACGAGAATAGGTTTTCACAACGCGAATAGCAGAAAAAGAAGATTCAAAGATCACTCATAAAATATCCCCTATTTTCTGGAAGAATTAAACACACAAACTTTAAGTAAGTGGTATCAAAATTGACGTAAATTAATTGTGCGACCAATAGAACTTTCAAGTAATCCACTTCAGAACCTTGCGCTCACTTCAAAGAATGATTCCAATACATTATCACGTGAATGTTCTGAGTATTTTCATCGAAGGACTTTTGTATGAACTAACAAGTAACTCGACTGTAAAGAACAATGCGGCTCCACTAGTATAATGAGACGATTTCCAATATTTTATTGAATGGATATATCAAAAGCAACATTCAGCGCTATTTTATTTTACAAAATATTTTATGGAAACGAAAACTATTCCGTCAAAAGGATTTGAAACAGACTCTTTAGAAAGGATCGAACAAAAGATGTTTCATCGTAACAGCAGTTCATTAATTTATTTCTGTTGAAGTGAATTTGTTTCACTAATGTTTCAAGTTGTGATTCTGTGAAAAAGTAATTGACAAAACGCGAAAAGCGCGAGTCATACGAATACAAAATTGTATAAATTAGCCACCTAAGGAAATACATTTTTAAAATGTCCTGACAAATATAACTGTATCCTCCAATTAATTTATTCCTAAAATAAGGCAATCCCACTCACAGGACGCAATGTTGCCCTCTACATGTCCTGAAGATATTTGAAGAATATTTTAAAAAATCCAATTCGAAAAAGAATATCGACTTCTCTCTGATTTTATTTGTCTCGAACAACTGAATATCTCACTTTACAAAGAATTTCACCAGGTCTTTTTTCTCACGTGATTTGAAAACTTGAAAACATAACTTTAAAAAGTTGAAAATATATTTTTCTACAAAATCTTCATAACACTCCATCTTTCCGATATTGTAAACCCAGGTAATACGAGGATATAAAAATGTAATTGAATTGTTAATTCCACATAGTATAATGTCAATTTTTGAATAATCGGAAGATGATGATGATCATTCCCTTAAATTATTTATTCAAAGTAATAATAAGACCGTGTAAAGTACATTCCCTAAAATCGAAGCAAGGATTTTACATATGTGATATAAAATACCAGATGGTTATTGAAATAACAGTAACAATAAATTGATACTGATCGTTTACTGATCAAAGAGATATGAATATCTGACACTTTAATAGCCACAGAACTTCTGAAATTTTTAGAGCCAAAATATTTAGTTTCATTCCAGTTTAACCAAATGTACAAAGTACGTCACATTTTTAAAGACAAAAAACTATTGACAAATCATTACCTTTTGTCTCCCAATTCCTCAAATAATGTTTTTTCTATTTTTTATGATCAATAATTGGTATTGTGTGTAAGTAAAATAAAACATGGTTTTTGTGAAGAAGTTCATGCTGATTCCAAAATGTGATACATTTATTTCATTGAATATGTTTGTGAAAATTTCGGTTGTTTTTAAATTTGAATTTTCATCACATGGAATTTTTAGAGTTCTTCCAAGTTAAGAAAAAGAAACTCAGAAGAACCTGTTTCGGTAGTCGAACTTCTTGACTGTGAAGTTATGGAAGTTAAGCAGCTCGAGACACCGTGACATGAGACATCACCCTGGATGGGTGACCGTCTGGAAAGCCCGGATACTAACAAAGTGCCGAGCCCCTTGTCAATAGGAATAAAAGGTAATGGCTTACGACTTGACGTATGACCGACTATGTTAAGGGATAATTCCTCCACGTTCATTTCAAAATGGCTTGTATCGTTGTTACGCAAGTGCAATTAGATTAAAAGAACACTCGTATTACACTCGTAACACTCTAAACTCTCTCACTAAAACACTCGTAACACTCATACTCGTATTAGATTAAAAACACACTTTCCAACATGCACCAAAGGATACGGGGAAGGCAACGCCGCCAGACTCATTTCAAGCCAAATGCAGTGAAATGCAAAGCTTTCCGGTTACCATAGTATGAATTGATTTTATCGGCTTTGCTGTTTAGTTAACCTGAATACGCATAGTTGAATTACTGGCATTTAGGTTACATCTAAGCACATTAATTGTGAATAACCGTGATTATTTTCCGTAACTTTTATAAATTAATTGACAGTAAGATTCCGTTTCCTATGCTTTTCCAAATCCTTTTTTTAAAATAATAATTTACGGAAGAGTCTGTTATTACTTCTTTAAATATACGAAAGGTTCAATTCCGAAAGCAATTTTTATTCGGAATTGATTCAATATTGATTACAAAACAGTATACGAATTGCATTAGCCTTTTAATAAAATGCATAAAATACTTCGGGTTATCCTACGGGCGATGTCTAAGTGAATCTATGTAATTCAGAAGACGAATGCTCTTTTCGTTCTCTATTTCATGTAGCAAGAAAATTATTTTAATTCTCTGCAGGACCTCTTTTTGCTTTTTCCTTTTTTGCATTACGTTTACGGCTATTCCAACCCTGAACTCACGAATTTCAACTGCACTATGACCCCCCCCCCTTCGTGACAATCATGAATGCAAATACAAAAAAATGCCGACTGCCGGGATACTAGCTTCGGGAGACGTTAGGTATTACCAGTTCTGGCAATTCGTAATTTCTCAGACATTTGTCTAGCAGTTAAAACTAAGTCTTCGCCACGTACTGATGAAACGAAACTAACAAACTACATTTACTAACCGAACGAAAAAATGGATAAAAAGAATGAAAGAAAAACGGTGAGAACCGCGGTGAGCAATGGGAAAATTCACAGCACAATGACGAGAAGAATGGCTATCAGATCAATCAGACAGAAAAATGACGAAACAAAAATGATCAAAATTATATATAAAAATAAGAAAATGAACGCAGGACATGAGAAGCAACCTGTTGGCGGAGAACCTGCAAGGAACTGGGTTCAAGGCGTATGTTCTTTAATTGAGATTTCGGATACTTTAAATGTGTGGGAAAATGATTTCTATCACAGAAAGGCGCTTTCGCAGCAGTAAATTGATTTCTTCAGGTAGAGCAAGAAAAGATCCGAAATCTGCAGCTTATTTGCCTTTTAAAAGCGTTTCCATTACAAGGGAACGAAAATTATCATCAAATTTTGCTAAAAATGTTAGTGACAAGCGTAAGTTTCTTCACAAATAAACTTATGATAGTAAAAAAAGTGAGTGTAAGGGTGTTCCGGAGCCCACAAAAACGCTCACCTCACCACACAACCTTACTTAAGTGACCACCTCAGTAACGACCATTTTTTTAAACAATTTGTGACCGCTTATGGCAGTTTTTTACTGTAAACATACGCAGAACTCAATAAGCATACAAAAACGTAAGGAGATTCAAACAAGATTCGAGGGGTTAAATGGCATGTCACGTCTGAGAAACGGAGACTGGTGGACCTGTGTGGGGATACTATTTTGGACAAATCATAATTCAACGTTTTCCAGCTCTTCTCAATTAAGTAAAATAATTGTACGCACAAATTAACATTGAAAGTAGAAACGAAACAAAGCGCTGTGAGATAATCGGAAATATCAGGTGGCTAACCGCCCCTGCCCTACAACGGGCATGTGAAAATTTTTTCGATTGTGGATCCTTGAAGCTTTGAATTCCCCTAAATTGAAGCATGTATCCAAGGAACATATAAACTAGAATTGATGAAGCTATACAAAAGTTCTAAAAGAATTACAAATAAGGGAACTCTAGCGGCGGGTTCACTCACATCAATAACATTTCTTAATGTTCTCCTCTAATTACAGCGACTGTAGTAATTATTCGAAAGATATTCTAAAAAAATAAAAAATGAAAGCTATGCGGCAACTAAGACACTAAATGAGACGCTAGAAGTCAGTGGCAAGAACTACCAAATGAATGATGTGCAACGGTCGTTAGCTAATTTCAAGTTCAGTTGATTTTACCTTAAATTAAAAAGTTCACAACGAATATGCAAAGGAACCTGGCGTTCACACAAAACAATATCTAATTTTGAAATTTAAAAAAAATCTAGAAAACACATCATTATCGGGAATAAGCTCTCGGGGCGCATTGGTTTTCTCCAAGTTCGTAAGACCGAAAATTATTTTCCAATAAAAGCAAATTATGGTTATAAGCAAACTATTCTTTACACGCGGCAAAGAACTCCAATTTAATAGAAAAAGGTAGAAATAATAAAAAAGGCCGTCAAGAAAATATATCTGCGCGAGGATTCGGATACGACGGCAAGTGTGAAATTTCGTCAAACTGGACTCTTCTTCAAATTACAACGAAGAGTCGAAGTACATAAAAAAGAAAACCGGAAAGGTCGACATGAGTAAACAAGTTCTACAAGACAACGTATCTGTGTGCAGATAAAACGCATGGAAGAACGTGAATTTCGAAAATCTCAACTTCATATTCACAAGAAGTGGAGAAATTTCACAACCGAAAAACTGTAGACGGGAAAACGAAACCGAGAAGCGCGAGATGGGAAAGAAAGTCCGAAAAGACGGCGTACCTACGCGGGAATAAACGCACGTCGATAAGGGCGGGATTTTCCACAAATTCGAATTCAAGAGTGCGCTGACGTGCACACAAAAGAAAACCCAAAAGCTCTAAATGAAAGAAAACCAAACGAAAAGCTCGAAACGAGAAATCAAGTTCGAGAAGACGATGCACCTGCGTAGAGAAATAAGCACGAGCGGGAATATTTACGACTCTGATACTATCCTTCGCATTCACAAGAACGCACAGATGTCCACACAAATGAAAAGCTAAAAGTATGAGAAAATTATGATTGTTTATACGAGTATCGATATTTATGATGATGATGACTATTTACGTGACAGTCATAATTTTCTAATTTGTTATCTGTTTAAAAGCGCAAAAAGCTGGAAACAAGCAAAGAAGTCGTACCTGCGCGAAGGCGGGCGCGGGTGGCGCGACGCGGCGCGGCGCGACGCGTTGCTGGCCGGGCTGCTCGGCGGGTTGGCGTCGGCAGGGGCAGCGGAGAGTGCAGCTTCCTCGTCGGGCTGGACCGCGGCGCCGACTGCGCTGGCGCCTGGCTCGCCTGCTTGCCTGCCTGCCTGCCGGCAGAGAGAGCGCGCCGATGCGGGGGCTGTGCTCGACACCGCCCGGCCGCCCGTTTGCTGCGAGAGCGCGGGCTACACTGGCCCGGCCCCGCTCCGCCCCCGCCCCGCTTCCTCTCCGCCGCCGCCTCCGACGAAAGGAGAGGGGCGCCTGCGCGAGGCCATGGGACCAGAGCGGGACGGGTGGGACGGGACGGGTCGGGTTGGGACGAGACGATCTCTCGCCCCGCGCCGGCCCACACAGCTCGAATCGCTCAATGACGAAGGGCGAAATGAGCCAACCCGTCTTCACGAACGACTTTGTAAGAATGTTCAATACTGCGAGAGTGACAGGCTTTACGATCTTACTTATTTCCTGTAATAAAAAGCTGTTAGTAAGGTAATCTTTCTTGACAACGTGGTGTCAGCTTAACGACTTTTCTTGGTTACAATAGTAACCTCTTTTTTTTAGGTGACACCCTTATCACATTTGTTAAAAAAAACTTACGTTCGTGAAATCGCGGCATTCACTAATTAACCAGCCAGTTTCTTTTCATTCTGATAACTATAATAATAATGAAAATATTGAAGTTAGAGTAAGAAACAATAATGAAGGAAACAGGAAATGTGGTATTAATTGTGTTAGTATTACTTAAAAATCAGGAACGTATTCTTTCTTTTCGAATTCAATATTCTCAATAGTTTATTCAATCTCAGTTAATAACTTTTAACTTCATTTAAAGTGAATCATAAAGTCCTGTCTCTCCATATATCAATTTGGTTATACATCTGACTCAGATAATTCAAAACAGGCATGCAAAATTGTAACAGCAGTTTGCTGGTTAGGTTTTAAGTAATTGCAAGGATATTTTACATATAGGAATGTTTTTTGTAATTTACAGGATATTTGATATAAAAGTCAAATTTGTACATTTTTTGTGGACTTTTATGCAAAAAACCTAATGTATGAAACTTATTGTAATCATTTTGCTATCATATATTGATTATTACTTAATTGACCTCCTCCAAAAAGTCATCTAATTAGTTTCAGAGATAACGGAGCAAACGTTCCAAAATATCCATTTTCAGATCAGCATCGAAGTTAATACTCCAACGAAACTAGTCTCCTCGTCATGGCGACAAGTAAATAAAACACGAACGCCGCGTAAATAGCCATAGAAAATAAAGCTTTGCAGTACAAGCAACGTTAAATAACAATGCTTTAGCATTTAATGAAAACCACAACTTTCTAAACGGATTTGTTTAAAAGATATAACGTAAATAACAAAATCGTAAACAAAATTCCTGTCATTTTGACATATGCAGATAATTTTAACGATAATTTTAAAAAATGTAAAAGAGTGTATTTAACAATGATGTATATATTATTTTTCAGATTACTACATGTCTAAAAAAAGTTAAAATAAAAAAATCAGTTTTTCTTTATGACTCGTTCACGTAGACACGTTCTGCATTCTTAGCCATTGTTTTCCTCTATACATAAAAAAATAATGAATTTTGAGTCATTTTTTAGCAAAGTGTGAAAAAATATGGCTTAATGTAAAGAATCCCTAAAACTAAAAATATCCATTTCAAATTCGCCGGTCGTCCTCAGCATGCGCCATCGAGAAACATCAATTTTGGTGAAAATTTGTCTGACTGAATGGCTGAGCGACTAGCATTGACAACAGCGGGACAGACTTTCTGTCGCAAAACATTTTTTCTGTACCAAGATCCCACTTGACCCAAGTTGGATTCCACACACGTAGATTCTTGACTACACAGCATAATAATTTACTATATGTAACAACAAGATTTATCTAATTTTTCGATTCAGAGCCACACAATACGAGGTTTTTGGTAAAAACGCCACTTTCCGCCGCAGTATTTCAATACATCCTTTTTACTACGAATGTTTATAGTAAGTGGAGAAAGTAAAAAGGAACAGCATATATCATTTCGAAACGTTAAGTCATTACGAATGAAACTAAAAATACTTAAAATATCAGAGGTTAATTCAAATCTAACTTGCCATTTCCAGTATATATTTGTTTTATAAGAATATTTCTGTTTTGGAATCCTATCTCACAGGAAGGTCACCTCAGTACGTATTCTCTTATAGGTTTCCCCCTACAAATCCTTATTTTTGTCTTGAACAATCAATATACACGCAACAGGTTGTTAACCTAGTCAATGTGATCCAGAAGAAAGCCGTAAAAGTGCACGACACGCGAACTATTTTTAAGTAAGTATAAATTTCGGGGAAACTGCAGCACATTACTTAGCAATCTTGACGCAAAAAAGAGAACGATTATAGAAACGATCAATTGTCAACTACTGGCCACAATAATATTAAGATACTTCTATACTTACACATTTTCTTGTATTCTATATGTTGAAAAAATTTAAGATCAGTTTCAAAAACACAATAATAGACTCGAAGACTTTCGAATTAGAATCATTGAAATTCTTAAGAATCAGGTCTGATATTGTGTCATAATATAATCCTTCGAAAAAGGTCCAAAGAATATGCGGTGGCAAGTAAGACAAATACAATTCTGCCATCTTAAATGTATGAAGTAGTTTCTTTTATTAGCTGCATTGATCACATTTTGTTTTATCATTTTAACGCTGACCATATCATATGTGTATTTCACATTCATATCAAGGCATTGGTCATTTTCATTTTGCGGTATTTTATAGCATTTCATACTGTTTTTATCGTACATTCTTTACTGTCGATTTTCATTTGATGGAATCAGTCGCTTGGAAAGCATTGTCACGTCATCAATAAAAATTGTGATAAAATCAGTCTACACTGGTGTTCACACCAGAAAACACCGCATGGATAGCCCAGTGCATATCATCTTCGTATTCATTTATTGATTAATTGATTTTTAAATAATATATTGTGCTTTTAGCCCAAATTCAATATGTATACTGCGTACAACGTAACATTTAATACTAAAGTATTTCCAACAAGCTCAACTGAAGTGAATTATTGTTTACCTCACCCCACTATCAAGAAAACATCCACAGGTGTCCCTAGGCGATTTGGTTAAGTTGTTTTTAGTTTGGATAATCCGATTTGGCTGAGTTTTATTACAGGTTTGAATAATAAGACACTATTTTTGCCTTTTCTGTGATTTAAATATCTGAAATATCTGAAAAAAATTCTGATATTAAAGAGGTGGTATCACTATCCATAGGTGGGGGCGTAGAGGCGAAATTTCATCGTTCCCAATTAAAAAAATGCAATATTTTCAAGCTAACAAAATTGATGTGATCAAGATACATTACAAATCAAAATCAATATTGGATGTAGGCTCCCCATCGTAACTGTTTATTTTGGCATAAAGCTTTTTCGGCCGCATTGCGGCCATCTTCAGTGCTACAAAATAATAATAATAATAATAATAATAATAATAATAATAATAATATATCTAAATTACAAAAAAATTTAAAATTTTAAAGAATTAAAAACTTTTTACAGAATACTGTCAAGAATTGGATTTTAAAGAATGTAAAATGTGAAATGGACATATAATTTTTTTAAAAAATGACAAATGAAAATTAAATAAATAAATGGAATCTATTACAAATATATTATGAAGCAAACTGGAGTGAAATAAAACTGGAAAAGTATAATATAAAATGTGTAGATGGAAACATAATTTTGAATAACAAATGTACATTTTGAAGAGAGGTGAAAATAGAAAATGAATAATATGTAACTAAATAAAAATATTGATTTCGATGATAGCTGATTGATTCCAATATTGATTTCGATGATAGCATCGTAAATGCCACACCATTTCCTACTATACATTACAAATCCTCATTAGTGCATTTTATAATGTCTATTGTGAAGAGTAAACTACTACCATATATAAAATCAGATTTCGATATCATGTAGTTTTTACGTGAGATTGTGTAAACACTTGTCCGCAGGAAAGGAAAAAAACGCGTGTCTTCTGTCATTATCCCCAAATCGAGGACGAGCAACCTCAGAATGTTTCCTTGGAGTAAATTAGACAATATTCGTATTCTCAGTAAAGCATTGAATCAAGCTTATTACATTTGTATAATTGAATAAACACTTACCAAACGACGTATTTAGTTTTCATTACCGATCATTACATTGACGGGCTGAAATATCTAAATCTGATGATTGAATTGATAGTGATTCCGAGCGCGTCTTCTACTGAGGTCATTTGTCACGTAAGTAAGTGATGTTTTTTCATTGGAGGTGGCGGTGATCTTTCCTCGCTACATGGCGAGATAAGGCGCTGACCTGCCGTCGATTAGGGGGGAGGGGTCCCCAACTTAGTATCTCCCACCAGCGTCCCAGCGTCCCAGTGTCCCAACCGTCCCAGCCGGGACACGTTCTAAGCCCTCGACCTGTCTCCCGGAATGTGTGGTAGTGTAGTGCATGTTAGTATAAGTGTGTGTGTGTAAGAGACGAGGAAAGGAGAAGGAAGAGGAAGGAAATATCGCGCGCGGGATCGTGGCCCATTTGTTTCTGCCGTGGTACTGTTGCGGCATTCGCCTGGTGTTGATCGGAGAAGAAACCACACAAAACTACCAATCAGAGCAGCCGGCCGCCTAGAATTCTCCTCCAGACAGCGACTGCATTCGAAGCCTAGTTCACAAACTAGTGTCGAAAATCCTGCCATCGGGATTTGAACCTAGAATCTCCCAGTCAGAGGGATTGCAGTGACATCCGTGATGCACTGAGCCACCTCCGGTCCAAATCTGAATTTGTTTCTCAATATGTTTCCGAGTCGTTCAATATCTTTAGACTCTCTTCTCCGTGGAATAAGCCGCCAAGGGCGAGTAATCAGCCCGGTGATCAATCCCAAGGAAAGGAAGCTGAAAAGACGACAAAGGAAATATTGCGCTCAGACGGCGTTAACTTGCTACTGCACCAGATGACAAAGACGTGCGTTCTAGATGGAGGATCGATGTTCCAATCATCACGAAGCGCGGCTGATGAAACACAGACCGAATGCGGCTAATTTCAGTCCGGTAGCCGTTAATTAGAGGTTTAGAAAATAGACTAGTCTAAAATGATTGAACGGTTTAAAATAGAAAGCGAGGTTACATTTGAGCAAATATAAATTATACTTGCTATCGAAAGTTCATTAAGTTTTAAACGAAATAAGATAAGTTCACTAATGGCTAACCCGTGATCCAAAAACTGACACAGCCAAATCACAAATGGGACGCGGAAATTTCCTAACTGTGATTAGTTTTCTGAACGAAACTTCTGTTTGAAATACTTATTAGACTCCTCATGCTGGCACTTTGCCGTGATAAAGATATATTCTAGAAAAAAAATTTAAAAATTGCGAGTATAGAGAATATTGATTGTTTTTTGTCAAGGAAAGCGTTAAACATTCACTTAATCATTTCGATTCAAATACGTCTTTACCAAGGATTTTAAGTGTATGTTGTTTTCAATGTTTATGAATTTTGTAAGTCATCTTTTACATTAAAAGCAAGGGCTTTCACTGGGCCGGTGTCAGGTGTCTACTTCGGCGTCCAGGAGACGCCGCGTCTCGGCATTTCTTCATGAAGGTCGCAATATGAGCTGTGTTTTGAAAAAACTTGATTGTGAATATTCAAAATGGTTTCACGGTTTTAACCAAAATTACTCAAAAACTACCACAATTTTTTAAAGAGAGTTCACAAAATATTTTAAAAGTTGTAATAATGAAAAGTGGATGCATAAAGACGGAAATATTAATTGAATATTAAAATCAAAAATTACTATTATGAATATTAAAAGTTTAAAGCAGCATTGTAAAAAAGTTTAGTTTTTTCGATTTTCAAATTTCAATAATTTTTAATGAAATCGGATTTCCAGTGCAATATTCAAGAAATATAAAGAAAACATTTGAAAAACGTTGAGAATGTTCCAGGGGCTTGATGTAAAAAGTACCCTCAAAAAATCAGTTCCAAATTCCCCAGAGAATCGACAGCGAATTTAGTTACGAGAGTATCCACTTTTAGGAAAATTTATGTAGACAAATTACGCGCTAGTTTGTACAAGCGGACAGAATCAGACAGTTGTACAAAACCTTGCTATATCGGCGATTACAAACGTGCAATTTATTCAAAATTTCGACATCTCATTTTTTCAGCATTACATAAGCTTTCTCTATGGTACGTATACTATACTCGGTATGTGCAAGAATATAGTATACTTCATTATTAGTAAGTAAAAGGTAAAACAAAAAAATTCAGTAGTCTGGAATTTACAATAACTGAAAATATACTGAAATGTTAATCATTATTCCTTATCAATTTTACTGCAGTACTTCTTACAAAATAGTTTCTTAATGTGTCAGCCTTTGTTGTAGGTTGTATACTTACGTTAATTCAAGGTTAGTGTACATACAAGAGGAAGTGGATAGGCATATATTGAAATTCTGTTGTGAAATTACGAATCCATACATTAGGGACGTTTTTTAAGTCTAATTTGACATTATAGTAGTGGTGGTTATTCAGTCGATTCTGGGTACTCAGATATACTAGCAAACTTTCGGCTTAGTGGATTAAAGTCACCTATCTTATTTACGTACACACACAATGCGTGGCGTATTCAGAAAGTAAGTTTCATTATGTCATCAACAAAATAAACATTTAGTGATCAATTTTATTGTAACAGATACAGCATACTTTGCAGAATTTTTCCAAATAACTACTACCAGAACTGAGATATTTGGCACATCGTGAGATCAACATGTGTATTCCTGTGTCGTAGAAGTCTATCTCCTCAGATATGTGCCTAGTGTTTGACAATCACGTGTGATATTCGCACTGCAGAACGGTTTGAAATTTATTGCGCATTAAGAAAATATTGAAATCGCGGGGGGGGGTGCAAGATCCGGACTTTAGGTTGAGACAACAAACGGCTTAGGCTTGCAGCAGACCTTCTACAGTAGTTTCGGCAGGGAGGTTTTGGACACAACAATATTCGCCTGAACTCTCCTTCCACTACTACATGCGTGCACCAATATGTACAACCGCCTAAAATCCCACCTCACGACAAAATCCACATCCGATACCCTCCATCGTCTCCACTCTAGTCCTCCTTCTACAACCTCTCTCGACCGCATTCGGCCGCGCCGCCCCCCACCCACCCATCGACCATCGCTTTGTTCGGTCCTTGAGTCGCACATCTGAGAAACCTCAGATTTTCGTTTCCCGTTTAGGAAGCTGCAAGGTACAGAAGATTCAGTTTTCTTACGTATCTTTCATAATTTGTAAAGTAAAAGATGTAATATATAAATTCTTTCTGTGAATTGTGATAATGATAGCTAAGTGTAGAGATAGTATTCTACGTCAATAAAATCTAAGATATTTATACAAGACGTGTATATTAATTCAAGATAAATGTTGCAGTTCTCGTAGTGCTGATAATAAATAGAGTGGTTGTATCTGTTACAATAAAATTTTCTCATGAAAATGTATCTTCATTTTGTGATTTAGGGAAACTTACTGGGATACCACGTAAACGTTAGCGTCGGATATAGCGAACTCTTCGCATTGGCTCTCGTGAACATGGTAAACGGAACTTCCAGGAAAACACATTTCGCCTCAGGACCGCGAATTCTAAAAACATTAATATTTTGCTGGTCTTGTAAATTACTGTAGTAGCATTGGTCAATGAAAAGGGACTGAGGAAATAGTTTCAGTTCCTCTATGGCAATTTTGTAGGTAAATGGAAACTAGTGAAATCCCAGCGAACTAGAACATCGTAAATATTGGAAAAGAATACGAGTGTGATGACAAAGAGGATGCAAATGAAAAGCATTCCAACAGTACAAGAATTATTCAAGAGTCTCAAGACTGTACTAAAATATATTGAGGATGTGAACCTTTGTAATTAAGTATGAAGAAAGCACGAAATCTGTAAAAGGTCTGCAAAAAACTATTACAAACGAATCTGTAAACAGCAAACGGTAAAAAAACTATTATTTTTACACTAAATGAACTCATCAAAATACTCCATTCCCTGCTTGAATACTTTACAGAACATCTCTAAAATAAAATAAATCAAGGATAAACTAGATTTTAATAATGTCGGATATCGTGAACTTCTGATAAAATTAACCAAAAATGTTAGTTCCCAGAAGTTCACTTTAACCCGAGTCGATTATATTATTAAAAATTCTCGTAACAATTTTCCTTACAAACGCTTCAGTAATGAGCTAGTTTTCTGAGTAATCTGTTATATTAGATATACTAGAAATCATAATTCCCTGTGTATTCATTATTCTTCTAATACAGAACCACGCTTCGAAGGAAGGGAAACTATTTTTAGATGCACCACAATACGTCAAGTTTCAAATCCTAAGAACTGAGAACACAAAAACGTAGTTCAACGGCGGGCAACACCATATAAATCATAAATAATGTCCTCTTACGTTTTTAGTTCCACGCATAAAACTTCCTATTTGATCTGACACCAGAAAAGACGCCGTATTCCGTTGTTTTCGGCTGGTACTCCCAACTTGGCGCTACATTAAACCTGAAGTACAGCATGTTCCGCAATTCAAGAGCTTTATTCAAAAACGTATATCCAATTGCAATTGCTTCTTGTTTTGTTTTACATATCAAAATTTTCTTCAGATGCTTCTCAGTCATGATGCCAACAATTGGGATTAAAATTGCGTTTCTTCTATGTTAAACGGTTACCGAAAAAGATTGAATTCTATCTTGAACCATTCGACTGAATGACGATTCATTCCATTCTGAAAAATTGTGTTTCATGCAGATATGTTACATTAGAAATACAAACACCTGAATTAAAAAAAATTTATGCACTTTGCTTTAAGTAGCACGTTTACATATCAGAAGGAATACGTACATAAGAAAAGGCGCCGCAGGTTACATTTCTCACCAATAACTCACACACAGTTACGTGTGTTTTTGACGAAAACATATCAAATCAAGTATATATATACATAAGCTAGTAAAATGGTCATGTGTTATTATATGTTTGATTTAAACAACAACAACAGTGGTGAAGAGTACATGGAGGGGAAACAAACCAATATGTATAACTTACGCGAGTTTGCAGGAGAATATTGCGACAGGCCACATCGATCTCAAAAGCGGAGCAGATTGGGACTTAATATGCTGCGGAGGCTTAATATGATGTGACAACGAAAACAGTCTAAACACTCCAGAGGTAATTATCAGGCTGGCGTCCGACGAAACAGAAGCCAACACAAGCCGAGAAGTAGGGAAGAAACTAGTGTACAAAGAAATATTGATGAGATTGGCGAGGGGAGAAAGCCACGGCCCAATGAATCGAACGTTGCTCGCGCTAAATCCACAAATGCCACGCCCGCATCCACCTCCCTCCACCCCCGAGCAGGTCGCATTGATGTGACCGCACCATGTTTTCCTCCTCCCGGGCCAGGAATTCCAATCCGGTTCGCAACATGAGCGACACGTGAAAAGCAAAACAGGATTACAGAAGCGTTTCTGGGAATGTGTCTTTGCCCTACTAATACATATAATCATGCTTCCATTATTACTTGCAATTGCGTCAAAATTGCCAGTCGGAAGCTGCACTCTTCATTCCTTCTCCTTCACAACATCGCAGTTCACTAAAAACACATGGTAATAAAAATCTCATCAATATACCATTGCATAAATAAAGATCATAAATATAAATTGGTTTATATTTACAAATTATTCTTTTTTAGTAGTATTTATTTAAAATATTTGCCCATTTAAATCAAAACATAAAATATAAGTTCAAATCATATCTCCTTTATAAAATTTAATATTTCTCTGTTACTTTGATTTGTTCACCATCATATATTCCGATTGATTGATTATTCGTGATTACGGGCGTGTCAACTATAGAGCTACAGAGGTCATTAGTCCCGTGAGTGTAGAGCGTGTTTTTTCTTCGGCAGATGGCCGTGATGTTTTCCCCCGCTGGATGGCGAGATCCGGCGCCGACCAACTGTCGACCGGCAAGGTCTCTCCCAACCAGGTATCTCCCACCAGCGGGGTGCCGCCCCAGCCGGGACAAGCTCTAAGCTCCCGACTGGTCTCCCGGCGTGTGTGGTAGTGTAGTGCATGTCAGAGTAAGTGTGTGTAAGGGGTGACTTCAGTTGATACACTGAGCCAGCTCTCCCTGTACATTCCTGTTAATAATACAAGCATGTAGTGTATGTTTACGTATGGGAGGTTGACATCATAGTAACAACCGGCACTCCGTCAGACCGTCCGTCCGACCGGCACTCCGTCAGACCGTCCGTCCGACCGGCACTCCGTCAGACCGTCCGTCCGACCGGCACTCCGTCAGACCGTCCGTCCGACCGGCACTCCGTCAGACCGTCCGTCCGACCGGCACTCCGTCAGACCGTCCGTCCGACCGGCACTCCGTCAGACCGTCCGTCCGACCGGCACTCCGTCAGACCGTCCGTCCGACCGGCACTCCGTCAGACCGTCAGTTCAACCGTCAGTCTGACAGTCCAAACGTCAGTCCGACAGTCCAATCGTCAGACCCTCTGCCCGACCTTCAGACCCTCCGTCCGACAGCCCGTGCGTATGTCTGTCCGTCAGATCTATTTGAACTAATTTTTATTGCTATCAAATATTTCTTCGATCCGAAGATGACAAATAGTTTATTTGTGTCTATGTCATTTTTCATACGGCCCTTTTTTCAATACATAGAAGTGCAGCGTTGAAACGTGTGGCATGAGTAATGAACTCTCGGAAGACATTAAAGATCAATAGAAGAATAACGATTCTGCATACGAGTAGAAAACATGAATTTAGATTCACTTGAAGTGCATTTTCCCTCTTTGCGGACGGTTCTTGCGTATTCACTTGCAACGCAAAAGTCCAAGTTGTTCCTTATCTTTTACTGGAATTCTAATGAAAGCAGAGGGAGAGAAACTTTGTTATCATCCGTGATATATAATAATTCTCTTCATGATACAGTGTACTTTATGTTGACTTAAAACACATGAACGTGCCATGTTTGCATAAAAATTTAGGGCAAGGACTCCAAATGTGATGGACGAAATACGACGTAGACATGGGCATATTGACTTACTTGTGCCATTATATATAATTGCATACGACAATGCAGTTCCTCGTTTTCTCAAGAAAAATTGCCATATAGGTAGCATACAGGTTAAACAATATGAGAAAGAAAGCCGACAAGGTGTGTGATGTTCCTCATTTCATCCTATTGATGATAAACGATATATTTAACTCTATGAAATAAAATATAAAAACCTCAGCATGCACATGTTTCATATTCTAGGTGCATTCACACCAATATCATACATCCTAACCCAAGATGTCCCAGGCTTCTGTAGATGCTTAGAACTATTAAGTAGAACATTAATTTCGCTTACGTTTGAAAGGAAGGCAGGAAATAATCTACGCCTGATTCTCTTTTATGACATTTTTGAAATTCACTCATAATTACTATATACATGATGGTATCAAAAGTAGTTCGCAGGATTTCTCCAGACAGTTTGAACATTTGATGGAATGTAAGTAGGTAACGGCCGGCCAACCAAGTAAAGTGAACCAAGTGAAGTTCAACACACTGTGTAAGGGATGAGCCACCCAGTGAAAGAGATGAACCATCCATGAAAAGGAGGGTCCATCCAGCGAAAGAGAGGGATAACCCAGAGAAAGGGAGAGACAGACCAGTGAACCAGTGAAAGAGAGAGGGACTACCCAGAGAAAGCGTCACCGAGAGAAATCGGTCCACAAGAGAAAGCGATCACCAAGCAAAAGCCACTAAGAGAAACCGGTAACCAAGAGACAGCGGTGGTCGAGAGTCGCCGCGTGGAAGCGCACGCACTGCAGTCACCTGTACATTTCACCTCTTAAGTGGCCCTCCGCGGTCAGGCCACTCCACACGCGGGAGAGAGGAGGGCACCCACGAGATGAACGCGATCCGCCAACGACCGCGCTCCGAGCGGGGCAACGGCGGGGGTGCGGGGGGCGGCGGGCGAGGGCGTGGGCGAGGGCGAGAGCGAGGTTGAGGGCGAGGGCGGGGCGAGGAGCAGCGCGCGTTCATCATAAAGGCGCTCGCAACACACCGCTTCCGGCGCGATAAATCGTCGCCCCGCACAATGCGTCTAAAACGTTTCGCACAACTCGCGTTTTCAAGTTCCACTCCCACCGGATGCATACATTACCGCCCTGATAACGGGGCCGGCGCGGCGGTCCCACGGCCTCTAATGGCATTAGCGGCCCGCAGCGCGCCGCGAGCCGGCCGAAGAGAGAGAGAGAGAGAGGGAGGGAGAGGGAGGAAAAGAGAGAGGCCTAGTGGCGCGGACAGAAATGGAAACATCTGGCCGCGTGTTTACCCCGCGAAGAATCTCAAGGATCTCTCACGCACGTCTGGGCGCGGCTGCTTTCGACCCTTCTTATCGCTCCGTCCACTTCCCCGGCTTGTCGCTTCTTGACAACGATATTTCCAACTTCCAATTGCTCCAATTGCACTTTTCTAAATGGATTTTCCTCTTCTTTTCTGTGTGTTCGTCTTCGTGTTTCTTTGCATGATAAATCTTTCATTTCCCCCTTTCCCTGCATCTCCAGTTTTCTGTCTGCTCAATCATCCCGCTCCTTTAAACTAGTTTTCCGAAAAGCCCCTTCTGTCCTCTGTAATTGCTTGTTCTAGTTCTCGCCACTCCCTCAACAATCTTCACCAGCCTTCATCACTCTCACATGAGGAAAACGAACATTTACATATTGTTAATTCTTCACGCTGGGTAGTCTCTTTTAGACAATGGTTTTTCCGTATTTTCTACTTTCTTCTCCGATGCAATCATTCCATTTCCCACTGTGTCCACTTGAGCCACATGAGTAATAATTCAGCCATCCTATCACTATTTCTCAGTCTTGAACTATCTCTTCACTACTCATATCCCTGACAGTTTGTCACCTGACGTACTTGATTTCGCTACTTCCGTCTTTACTAGTTTCCTCCGGTGTGTCCCTCTCTCATTTTCTTGCAGTTCTGGCACTGTCTTCACACCATTTCCCTTCATTAAAAAGCCGTATTTCATACGAAATTCGACTTAACAAGGATTTTATTCATCAACACAGAATTTTCTCTAAAATAATATCAATATTGTATTGTCCGATTAAAAGAAATTTGTGATTTACAGTTGCGAACGCAAAGGAAGACGAAGACAGGGTCAGTACCACTGAGCACGTGTTCCCGGGCACGAAAATAAACACTTGAAATACTTATAAAAGTAACCAAATCATATACTCATATTGTGTGAAGCAACAGCTTCAGAAGAACAACTGTCAATCAGCAACTTATTTTAATCGGACCATAATAGAAAATAAAATATATATTTATTGCTTAATTCAGAATAAATTCAATACATTTATTGAATTCCTCGAAAAATAACAAGAGAAATAACGTATGAACAGCAAAAGCTATTAAGATTTAGTCATGGATGAATTACTAGATACCTCGTAAGCCACAAAGAAGTTACCTCTCTTAGATTCTTTAACTCTGTATCGTCTAATGTAACACATTTTTAGTAATACACGAACTCACAACAAATATAAGAAAAATTAGATATTCAGTTAATAATGAGAATGAAGTATTTAAAAATCCTTTGTTTCGTCTTACTGAAAATTTTTAATATATCGCTGCAGTGGTACGATGAATAAACAGATACTCCTTGATATTTAATAGCACAAAATATATAAACGGAATGAACTGACGTAACTCCATTTGAGTTAATAGAGGTAGAATAGATAGCAAACCTACTATTCTAGAAATATGCCTCAAAGGAAGACGTCTTAACAAGATGTGTTTCCGCAAAAGAAGGAAATCCGGACGAACAACTAACTGTAAATTCATCTCCTTCATGATTTCCTAGAAACAGGAAAAGGACTTTTATCACATCTTCGGACAGCACCTAAATGATCATTGATGAGTAAGTCTAATTCAATTATGATTCTGATATTTTGATATACCTACTTATTTTTCTGCAGTAACATGGAGGCAAAGGGTGACTGTTAGAGAAAGCCAAGAATGCAATTCAGCTGTTGGTTGGCAGGAATTTAAATGTACATTGGTTATTACAAGTTGTTCTTGACAATAATATAACATGTTTTTCATATATTCGTTTATTACATGTATTCATCGTGAAATATTCAAAGGACTTCATAAAATATGAAAAAATCGCTGTAAAATACAACTCGTAACATTATTCATACAATTCATATAATTCAGACTATTTAAACAATTGTTATTGTGTAATATGCGCGATATATTCTGCTTTAGATCAGTATTCACACAGCGAGCAAGAAATTTGACTGCAAATGGTAGCAGTACACTGCTGCTCAAAAAGTTATAATTATTAAGGTATATTGCAGCAATTCTAAGAGCTGCTCATTCAATGATAACCGGACGTGGTTAAGTCAACGGTTTAGTCAACATTAATAAGTGAGTTGAGAAAATCAGGTAGGTGTTGGACAGGTCCTGCCATCTGACGAGAACATGGAAACTTACAATAGTGAAAGAGAAGAGGATTGCTCAGTTCGCATCGTGATATGTTAAATAAGAATAACAAACAAAACTGTGGCTTATTGCCATCTCTTCTTGATCCCTTCAATTATCGATCCTTTGAAATCGTGTAGTTATTTCCGTCATGAATTGTTGTGTGTTGTTGCCTCATCAAGTGAAAATAAATGACTTCGTGCATTCTGAATATTTACGTACTTTAGTAACCGAATATTTGGTTTTGACTTGACTGCCATTTGCACAGATTAGACGCTTGAAACTATAATGAGTAGCTGTGGAATAACCAGTCAAATCATCAATGAGCCGTTGACCGCAACCGATGTTCCAACAATTGACACGGAAATTGGATGCCGATCACGCTTTACTGTTTGCAGTGGAAGAGAGAAAGAAAGAAAACGTATACACAAACTTTTTCACGGACAAACTATGTTCTATAAGCATTACAATTTAAGGTTGCATCTTCACGAACTTTATATGACCAACCTGCAGTTTTGAACAATTGCAATAAAAGTTCTTTGTTTCCTTGTGAGCAGAAAAACACCTTTTTATCATCATATAATGGAATATGTTTACAACTTTGCACGAAATTACTGAATAAAAATGATTAAATACAAGTGAAAGAAATTAATTAATAAGTGAGTTGTGGAAATGAGTAACTAAAGCAAAAAGTAGTGAATGAAAAATGATTCAATAAATTAATATAATAGATGGAGGTAAATATTCAAAAGAAAAAGAACGTAATAAGTGTATCAATGGCGGAACAAATCCTTGGATGAACGTAACGGTGACACAAGATGCTCGTAAAATAAGATTTTAAAAAGTCAAAAGAAGCACGATTTTTTCTAAGATACTTACGAACATATATCGTGCCATGAAATGAACAATCATTATTAGTTACACTCCAGATTTCTTAGTACGTTTTACATAATACAATAAAGTACCTTTCCCTAATGAGTTTCCCTTTACCTGTAAGTATAAAAAGGTTGTCAGTTGTTTAGACGTTTACTCAACTTCTCTTATCCCAAAAATTCTAATTTAAATGTTGTTAATTTTGAATATGCGGTCGTGGCGTCACAATTCATCCAACAAACCTTACGAGCCGTTTCGTGTTACATTACCTCATGTAAACGAGCGTATGGGTAGTGATAATTCCCCTAGGATGTGCTGCTATTTGTACAAGCCATGTCAAGTGGCCTAGGTTCATCACGCAATCATAACACCTTTCGATAAAACTTTAGTCTCACATGTATCGAAAGGATTTTTTTGTGAAGTTATAGCTTCACTAATGAGATAGAAACAAACGTTTTGTCTGAGCCCACGCGGAGTCCATGTACATTTCAAAGAAAATGTTTTCGCAATTTTGATACACAATATTTCCTTTCGCTTTTTCAAAAAATTAAAAAAGGAGATAGCTTGTACAACTGTTTCCTTCCTATTGAATGACACTAATAACAATTTTACGTCATTAACCAAGTATTTCAATTGCAGCAAAGTCGACAAAGAAGTAAGTATAAATAATTTCAAATGTGTAATTTGAAATATCTTTCCTCATATTTAAGAAAGAAAAGTGAAAAAAAAAATAGCACACAACATCCTAACATAACATTGTTTTTTAATACAAAATTCAATATGGTAGCACTTTTAAGTAGTTTACTAAGTCTAAACTTGTTGATTTTTGGAAAGTTCTAAAATAGGGTATATTCATCCCACTTTTACCCAAAAATGTTGCCTAGAAATACTTAAAAAAACACGTTACTAAAAAGAGAATGTTTCGAACACTCAGAGATGTAGAGTTGATTTTCCAACTTAAATATGTATTCTCCAAATTAATCAAATCTGGGCGACACTGCCATGGCATATTTTAATTTTTATTCCATATTGCCATTTTTCAGATTGTTTTTCATGCCTATCTTTAGTATTTGTTAGTATTTACTTGTTAGGAATTTTTTCGCGTCCAAGCAAGATTCCTAAGCTTAGAGACACTGACACTAATTTGTTTAAAAAAAGAAAAAAATATTGTCTCCAAAACTGTTCTTCGACGGGGTGTAGACAAAAACCCGCGTTATCACTACTTTACCTGTGAACTTCAATGTTCTTTTGAGGTATATGGGGATTGGCATACAAAATGTATTCAACTGCCGTGGCCTTGCGGGGAACGTTTTCTAAGCCACTAGACACGAAATAACCCTTCGGATGAGCCATAATACAAACCACATCTTAATTATCATTAAAAAATCACAAGATTTAAACATTTAGCGAACGTATTTGCTGAATTCTAAGATGTGTATAGAATGCACAATGAAGGTACACAAGCTGGAAAATGAGAGTTATCATCATGTCCCAACGCGTTCAATTCTGTCTAGCATTAAATTCATTAATAAAGTTTGATGATTGAATGGGAATGTTGAATTGACAATAAATATTACTTGTTTTACCATAGTGATATAAAGCAGGACAATAAGAAAACATTAAACAATATATTGAGGAATTCTATCATGAATCCAATTCAAGAATTGACCTTAGGCTCTAGCTGTCTAGAACGGCAGTTTCTGCTGCCAGTATTGCAGGCTAGCGTAGAGAAAATTTTCCACTTAAAACAAGCATTTACCAAGAGTATTTTAAAAGTGCCCCTAGATCAAGTGTACTCCTCCCCTCCTACCTCTCTCCCCACCCAAGTAGAAAATGTTCACACGGATTCATATGTTACTACAATTAAGAGAATCGACCGGTGCAACGGGGTGTCTCTCCTGCAGAAGACCATCGTGCTGACTTCCTGGAATCCTCCCATCTGCTCTCGTGAAAAAACGCACCCCCTCACAGCGTCGGTAAATTTGATTGCAATCGCCAATAAAGGGGGAAACGAGAGTGAATCGAAACTTGGTCGCGGCGCTGCCAGCGAAACATTGTTACTTTACTCATCTAACACTCCCGTTTCTCTCTGTTTTTTTTTTTTTTGAATACTTGCAAACTGCCAGAACCTCACGCTAATAATATACCATGCAATCGATTTCACAATGACGAAGTTAGTAAGAGCATACTAACGAACCAACGATGTGTTCTAGGTGAGCGTTAAACTTCGTGACGAGTGTTTACATCATGGCTAAATGATTTATTTATTATTTACTTATGTATTATTTATTCAAATATTATTTATTTATTCATATTTTATTTACTTATATCTTATTTATTTATGTATTATTTACCTATACATTTATATATTTTGTTATTTGATTATTTATCGTTGAAAAGATTCAAAAATATATTTAATATATGGGGAAAAGTTCTGAAGCGTCCAAAAACTCACTACAAGTCAAGTATAGTACCATAGAAAATAACCTTCTGGCAAAAATTGAAGAGTATGCGTTACCCCAGAAAAGTGCAAAGATTATAAAAAAATTTTGATGCAATAAAACTTTCATTACGTAATTGTTTGAAACCCAATGGTTTGTGGTATTTTATTTTTGTCTGTCTACTAATGAGGAGAATGTCAAAAAACTTTGTTAATTATTTTGAATGTACTTATTGAATTTTTTCATTATTTAACCCTTCAATGGTCGCGCTCAAAATTGGAACTCGAGTGGTCGCCTGGAATACAATTGTAATCCATTTAAAAAAATCTTATTAATAATATTTTACGAAAAAATTCATCTTTTATTTCAAATATGGACGAGTAATGGTATCCAAAACATCGACTAGTTACAAAATCCTATTAAATTTATTAGAAAGTTGATATGAAATGCTACAAAAAATTACATGTATTATGCCTTTAAATAAATGTACTCAAATATATGCGAGATGTTATTTGCTCTTGAAAAAGTTTGTGCACTTGATACAATTTAGATTACGAGTAGTAAATAAAGCAGTTAGAATTGTTTACACATTTGGAGCCTGTATTCTGAACATGATTCAGCGTCAACAACAAATTAACATCTTACACATATTTTCTTAATGTGTTTACGCTGGACACAATCTACGCAATACTGTCGAGTGTTCTTGTTTCGTTGAAGTCCACGAAGATAACGACCTACGTTGCCATTTGGTGTCTCCACTGACCCTTTGTTTCCTTCTCGGATTCCCAGTAGAAGTCTCTCGTGTGTTCTTATTGCTGTCGGCACAGTTTTTCTGTCGATCGCCGTTTTGATTCATTGTTTCATAAGGGACAAAGCGCAATCCTTCAGAAATCCTCTCCTAGTCAACCTTTCTCCACTGATGTTCTTTGCATAAACATTCACTGACCATTCACCAACTGAAATATTCACCGGCTAAAGAAGGGTTAAATTTTCTAACGTATTTTTTAAATAAGAATTATTTACTATTGTGAGATTTTAACATATGTGAAAATAACTAGGATCCACCATCAAAAATTATTAAATTTATAAAATACTTTACAATCCTTTAATTATTCCCAGTTTATTATGGTAAATTTTTAGTGAATTACTTTCACTGACCTAACGAAAGGTAAATGAATTCCTTCTATAAATGTGAAATGTGTGATATCGCACACAATTTAGCTTTCAAATGTCAACCCCCGCTACCATTAGCACCTACCCCCTTCAACCATTTGCACATACTCTTCCGAAGTACAGTGAAACCTTCCGTGTGCGTGCGTGTGCGTGTGTGTGCGCGCGTGTGTGTGTGCGCGCGCGCGTGTTTGCGCACGCGTGTGTGCGCGCGTGTGTATGTGTGTGCGCGTGTGTGTATGTATGTGCGTGCGTGTGCATGTGTGTATACACGTCAGTATAGAACCAATAATATTTTGTGACATATAATATTTAGATAAATAATATTCTGTGAGATCGATGGATGATCAAGAAGGAAGCATATGTAAATCAATTGGGAAACATATGTAACTTCATTATTTGTGCCCGTCTTCTGAGTTTCAGTGGGAAATATAGTTATTGAAATTATTGTTTTTCATATTGTTGCGGCAAAAGTATTATTCTTTCATGAAGAACATGATGAGGGTTAAGGGCACAAATTCATAGCTAATTTACCTTTGAAAATATATTTTATTATATAGGAGCGAATATTTTTGTCAACAAAACTTGAAAAAACGCTCTTTTTTCTGTACTCAAAATTCGACTAGAATATGGTTTAGGGTAGATATCACAGAATTATGAAAACGTGCACAAATTTCACTTCTCCCCATAGCTCGTCACACACAGTTTTAAACTGTTTTTGACGTAAATAAATAAATAAATCTACAAACGCATCAAGAAGTTTAAATCGACTTTTCATATGTTGATATTAACAGAAACATATTTTAATCCCACATTATCAAGTTATACATGTTGTTTGATAATCAGACTAAAAATTAGTGTTCTCCGATATGCAAAATGCGCAGCTTTTTCCAATAATGGCAAAGGTAAAATTGTGTTTTCGGGAATGTAGGTTTAAGAGTAACAATTCTTTTTTAAAATAATCGATTTAGAAGAAGCATTTTTAAAATTAAGATCATAAAATATACAAAATAATCCAAATAAATAAGTATTATTATATAAGTTGTAATACTGACACAATTCGTATAACACTTATTACGCATGTACACATACCTATTGATTTTATTCATTCAGTTTAGTAGTGAATGTAGCCGAAACGTGGACGACGAAACTTCAAAGTAATAAGCAGTGTGTTCAGACACCATCGATACAAATCTAAAAAATCGAAATCGAAAAATATTATTTACCTCCTTCAATGAAATTGCCTCCTGAACATTTACTCTCATATGCTCCCAAAATGGATGTCACGTATATGAGAACTAACATTCCTTTGATCGAACTGTTTGCGCATACCATCTAGAATTTTGTATAAGACTAGTTCCAAGAATTGGACATTCACCCATGCCGACTTGAGCTCAAATATAACACAAATCAAAGTTGGTTTGCTTGTTCGTATTTTATGTGCTGTCGTATTGTTCAACCGATTGCGGATTGTCAACATTTTGCTGGCACTTGCGCGAAGGTTATAGGCATAATACAATAATTGTATTATATCCAATTATTGGAATGTACGTACGTCTGTCACACATTAGGGGCCGTCCATAAATTACGTAAAGGAAATTTCGAGTATTTTAAATACCCTTTCTCCCCTTTGTTAAGCACTTCCCTATCTCTATGTAACGCAGCGTAACGCTTCCTCAGACCACATGTCTCCCCCTTTAGCGTTTCGTAATTTATGGATGACCCCTAATCGCATTGATGATTTTATGAGTTGATGCTGACTCAAGCGCCCCTGAACAGGACTACGCAACCCGCCGCACCCTCAAGTATTAAGCGCAATTCCGCTGCATATTGTGCTCCTGCGATTGTGAAATATCGGCTGAAAATTTTACTTGAACATTATCAGGGACAAGTAAATAAAATTTCTCTAGGACAGTGTCATAGCGAATACGTGCTCAATCTTTAGCCAGAACGTTTTAACAATAGGATGATACATATTATTTATTTAAATATGTAATTCACAAAAAACATTAAAAATTTTAGTAATTATTGGACATCTTTTTCTGCAGTGGTTCTTTTTGACTCTCAGGTAAATCCATCTATGCTCCTACACATTGAAAAACAATTATTTTGTACTAAATCTACTATCAAAAGTACATGGAAAGCTTACATTGTTTTCAAACTTGTCTCATTAAAAGTTAAGACAAATTTCAATATATTTCTCTTTGAAATGCTCCTGGAGGATCTCATGAGGCATGTGTAATATGAGCAATGGCATGTGTAATATTTTCTAATTATTTTCGAGTAACTTCACGAATCCGAAAAAAAAATTACATTGTTTTGCCATATATTTCAAGGACGAAAATCAAGTTTATTTTTGCTACTTCAAAGAGTTCTTGTAATTCTCGCCTTTTCATAAATCATTAATTGGTTGAGTTTAGCTCAGAGTTATCATTGCCAGTTTTTCTGCAACGGCTCTGGCCGAAAGGTCCTAGGTTTCTAGTCAAGACGGTGGTGAATTTTCGACACTAGCAACATAGCTAGGTCGAATTCAGTCGCTGGGCAGAAGAGAATTCAAGCAGTCGGCTGCTCTAATCAACAGTATTCCGAGCTTTTTACTATCAATACCAGGTGTCAAACGGACCACGGAACGCGCGCGATCTTTCCATCCTTTTCCTCCTGCAAACCTCTCCTCTTACACACGCACACATTTACACTTACATGTTCTCCTCAACCACAAAATGTCGGGGGATCAGTTGTGACTTAGAACGTGCCTCAGGTGGGAGGCGGTACCCCACTGAAGGAGACACCTGAAGGGGAGAGCAAGCCACCGCGCGGGTGGGCGCCAATTGGGTCTGTTTAGCGCCAATCGGAATTGGTGCGCACGCTGTGCGGTGGCGCGCCATCAGGGCCTTAGCAGAAGCGGGCAGCAGAACCGGAAGCGTGCGGCAAGACTCAGTCGTAACGTCGCCACGAGTCGTTAAGGAGGCCGCATGCCCGGTTAGAACGAGAGAGCTGAGAGCGTCTGGAGAGTCGCCGTGAAAGAGGCAGTGGGGACGTAGTGACAGAGGCGGCGGGACACTGCCAAGTGACCGTACGGACCAGCTTGAGGTAAATGGCTCTTTTAGCCTGGGAGAAGTGTATGTGTTAACGTAATAATAATATAAAATTTTTTATCTATTACTTTACTGCCTTTTAATATGAGTATATATCTTCTCGACATTTTGCAACGCCTTTTCTTCACCAAAAATTGATTGAATACAACCAAGTGACCAAGCGAACGGGCCGTAGCGTGCAAGCTTGGGAAGCGGCTGAGAGAGGCGACTCCATCGGAGTGGGCGAGCTGGCCGCTCGCACCAGAGGCGCCCGAACTTAGCGCCATGGGCCCCGGGGAGCGCGGGGGCGAGCGGAAGAGGCGTCCGCGCCGCGCCGTCAAAAGTAGTGTGGGAGCAATAATGCTGACGCAGAGTGTATTTTCTGAGTTGTAAGAGTTTTGGTGAATAAACTGTTTTTAATATGTAGACGGTTTATTTTACTGAATATAAAAGCAGTATAACAGCTGGATCACAGCGTCCAGCAAGGAAGAAATCTCCGCCACAAAACGTGACTAATGACTAGAGATCGGAAGTTCAGGCATTTATTTCACCCAAAATAGGCAGGCAAAAGGCATTTATTTTTACTGAAGTAGGCACGCAAAAGCCATTGATTCTGGCTAAAGTAGGGATGCAAAAATACATGTAAACAATGAAAAGTCACTATTTTAAATTAATGTAAAAAGTTAATAATTCAAACGATTCACATTTTTATTCTTACTCTAAAATGTACATTACCACTCACTTGGAAAAAAATATTTCTTTGTAATCTTGAATGCTAATGACCACCCGGCTTGTTGACTACGAATTTGTTTTATTAGCAACGCTGCGCCTACGAATTGCCATTGGTTACTCCCTTTTGAATCTTGAAATGCCGTCACTGAAAACGGAATTATAGTTTTCGTTCTTCTCACTTGTGTATTCGCTAGCACTGACAAGCGTTTATTATATACAGACAGCTCTGTCCTCCATACAAAACGGAGGCCGCACTCAAATGTAGGAAGGGATGCCTCGTAAGTGATGAAAGTCTGACGGGATCAATGTAAAAACTGAAAACCTAGACTAGTATCATATTCATTTCTCATTTAGATTTTTAACACTATTTGGCCCTGGAACTTCCGCTTCCACAAAAAGAAAAAAACACGACAGTGCCTTCGTGTTGTCCAAGCTTGCAGGGATGTCTCCAGCGTGATTGCGATCGGTGCCAGAAGAAAACAAGAAAAATAATAAATAGCGATCGGTGCCAGAAGAAAACAAGAGAAATAATAAACAAAGCAAAAATAAGACAAAATATAAAAAAATAGACATCAGAAACTACGAAAGGCTAACAATGGCGAAAAATACAAATAAAATCTATTAAAACAATTCCAGAAGTACAATTAAGTAACTCCTATTGTCAAAAGTCATAAAATCGTAACAATAAAAACACGTTTTGCCAAACTTCCGGACTCTACTAATGACCATCGCAATTGGCGTGCTCGTAATCATCAATAAATCAACCAAATCATTACTAGACTTTCATTCTCGAAATACTAGATTTTCACCTACGACACCACTTCACTTCCTTGAGTCGTAAAATGAAACAAGTACTTGTATATTCGACGACAATTTACGTTCATTTGTATGAAACATTACGTTTGCGATTAAAAACATTATCGTGGGTCGGAGAAAACACCCGATTATAAAATAGGCCACTTTTGACTACTGGTTAAATTTGTTCAAAAAAATTATTTTAATTATTTAAAATATTTTGTTCTTTTGAGGAATATAACTGAATTCAGACAAAATGTTAGATATTGACGGCACAATGATATTGTTGATAATGTGTTGAATTTCATTCCTCTGTATTTCTAACAACCTTGTGATGAGTACGTAATATTTGTTGCCTCTTCCTACCTCGCTGCTTCGTTCTTGGACCGGTTTATTTTCTATATGCACATAATGCAAAGAAATTTATTATTTCTGTTTATTTTTTATATTACAGTCACGTAACTGATGATACTAAATCATTATTTTGCGAAACCTATATTGTTGGCTTCATAAAATAATGCAAAGATGTTTCTTTCATTCTTAATTCTGAATGTTTTTTAAACAAGAAATTCAACTAATAGAGAAGAGTAGACCGTTTATAAAATAAGTGAAAAGTAGTACTTCATCTAAACCATCAAACAAACAACCAAAATAGACAATCTCCTAAAACACTTTGTATTGGCCAATGCCAAATTCTTGCGAGATAGTTGAACTCTTCAGTGGTAATGACACAGAAATATAACTGTTAGGAAACAGAATTGTTCGCCGACTCTCACAAGTGAACTGACTAACCCTTAGATGAATCGTCAGATTCCGGCTTTAGCCGGTACCGGCTTTAGCCGGTATGCGTTCAAAAACCTTAAAATTGGAAAATAAGCGACAGCATACCCCACGGCCTCAATTACATTCTTCACCACAACCCACAACTGCAACCCGCACACGTGCCTTCTGTAAATTCGAAGACCATCGCGTCAGCTGAATATTCCTCGGGCGCTTCACATAAATTGCGCTACACTTCGTTTTGTGGGTTCCTCGCCCCAGACATTTCATTTGCGGCCTTCGCGATCAAATGTCTGCAAAGAGCACGGGCCGTTGCTTCCGCATGAATGAGGAGAGGTGGCAGCCTTTGTTCCTATAGAGGAAGGAAGGTATTCATCTGACGGATGCGTGCAATGTTGGCAGAAACAACCCTGACTGAGAACGCAGATGCTTCCCATTCTCCTGCCACTCTGTTTCCTCGCCGTATCATGATGCACAGATGCGACTTAACCGGAGTGGATTTGAATGCTTTTTCACCCCTGATCCTTTCAAGCTAATTTTAGGTCAGTGTATGACCTTAACATGAATGCCATCGATTTACTTTTACTACTTATTAATACTACCGAGTAACTTTTTCCAATTCTCCAGTTATAAAAAATACAAACAATAAACGATTAATTTAAAACCGGTTTAAAATGCCGGTATTACGTCATTAAAATATCGGAAAGGCGGAGTTTAAATACATTCAGTCCAGTGAGTAATGAGGTGAAAAATGCGTACGTAGGAATAATCACAGTTTACACACAAGACATGTTTACGCATTTATTTGCCAGAAACCACATTTACACAATATTATTACTTCACCTCTAATTTTATTTCCACTTTTTTCTATCTGAGCACAACTTTAAAATGTATTTTTGCCATAAACTTTTACAAGGTCACTGAAGACCCTCCTGCTTTGGTCTCAGTCTCTCTTGGGTACAATAATTTCATGCTTACATCTGAAATGCAGTGCTTCTAGAGGCACGCTAAAATCATATCCATACTTACGCAACACAGCTATAAGAGCTGATTTATATTCTTCTATCCCTTTAATTTGCTAGTGATATTTGCTACTTGGTATGAAATTATTATAAAACCTTAATGCAACCAGAACGTCTGTAGTCGTTGCTCAATGGATAACAATAGCTGTAGGATTCTTTCACGTACCGACTATATCCGTTGGGTATTTCACTCCCTCAAAAGCGTTCAGAATTTCCATCGGCCGGAAAGACCTCTCCCCTTCTCCGGGATCAAGTCTCCACATATAGAAACTTCTGAACCAGCAGTGCAGTGGTATTTAATTTCGTCTTGAAGTGACAGGCGACAGGCTGGTGACAGGCTTTAGAAATCAGTTTTCCAGTCTTTAAAGACCGGAAAATACTAGAAAAGAACTGAAAAAGACTAGTTTGTTGCAGTGAATACGATTGGTGGTGTAACACCGCCAATCGTATTCACTGCAAAAAACTAACAACGTAGCATTGATAAGACACAAACTTCAAATATAGTAAAGATAAATGGAGAGTTAGTGGAAAGAAACGAATTATTTAAGAATATTTATGATGATTCTGAACCGGCGTCGATTGATTGATTCGGGATTCTGGACGCGTCAACTTCTAAGGTCATTTCTTACAACACAAAATATTGTTTATATTGCTGGTATACAAAAAGATTACGTTACGTTTATCAATAATACTTGAAAGTGTGTGCTGTAGTAGCAAAACTAGTTTTAAAATCATGAAATATTCTTTTAGCACTCGTGCATGAAAATAAATACTTTCCTTCAATGTTTATTGATTGGGAATATTTATTTCGGTACGTTTACCACACAGTCATGATCGTGTTCATACACCCGGATCTGTTTATTTTTATTTATTTAACTTAAAAACATTTTTAAAATTTATGCGATGAGTGTTATGTGTGTGTGTATGACCTCAAAATAACAAAACAATGGGGTGACATGAATTAACATGGCTACCGCCTTGCATATTGAGAATGATTCCAACCTTGTACTAATAAGGTATTATATGCAACTCGAAGTTTATATCAATTCGTACTAAAAGATATTATACGCGACTCCTTCAAAAGTGTCTTTAGCAAACTTTTTTTAAAATGCCGGACGTGGTTCCTATCATAACTTCGTCCGCCTAAATTTCTTTTGTAAATAACTATTTAGAATATCTCTGTCGTAAAATCGATGGAAAACCAGTAAACCCTCTTTAAAAATTAACATGGATGTAATTAAGAATGTTATTTTTGTTCCGAAGGTTTCTTTAAAACGAAAGGCTTTTGATATAATCCAGTAATATATTTCAATGTATAATTCCCTAGAAATTCCCTAGAATCTTCTAGGGAATTAGATATAATTGAACATTCATTTTTATCTCAAAACTCTACACTAGGTAAACTCTGCTCGAGATATACAAAATTAATTACTACTAATCCTGAGTGTCCACTTCACGCAAATCATAGCCTTAGAAAGTGAGAGTAGCACTTACATGTTGGTCAGAGAATTCAAGTTTGCCTTAAGATTGTCCTAGCTTAGAGCGAGATTCAATAATCCGTGAATAAGAAGGCGCTTCTGCAGTCTGTCAAATAGCTCAAAGCTCGTGCCGTGAACAAAGGCGCCTGAGAAAGGCTGAATACAACATCTTCAAATCCTCTGTTGCAATTAGAGCGCGCGATGTCGGTTGTATACTTGACTGGGCTGCTGCGTAGAATGGTACGCTCTGTAGAATACCTCACTCAATTGCGAATTTTACATCTACCAGTCCTTTACGACTCGAAGTCAGAATTCTATGACTAACAGGAATTTCACTCCATTCTTTATACTACTCTGTTTTACCATACTAGCACGATCTCAATCATAAAGGTACCAACATGTCACTCTTCAGAAACCACAGAAATATTTCCGCCTGAAAATACTTAAAAGCAAGAGGTTCAAGCTTTCTTTTCTGCATATGATACAGATATATTTTCTAAGTTTTATTTTACAGCTACTTTGCATGATCTCAACGCAATAGAAAAGGACATTTCTACCAAATGAGAAAAATACGGTGTCAATACACGTTTCATTAACTGAAAAAGAAGTGGAGTGAAGAAACACTGTTGTTGGCATACAAACTTGTGAATCAATTTCAAAAGATTATAAAAAAATACAAATGCATAGTAGTGTTCAGTCGAGATGGATTCTGTTATAAACTTTCATCGAAAAATTGATTTTCTTGGATACTCATATTAATATTATTATTAATATTATTATTATTATTATTCCTCTACATTACGACTGAAGATGTTACCAGACAATTTCTTGCACTTTCCAGTCTTTTGAATTACCTGGGAGTTTTGCAAAGTTCTTACACAAATTTTGCGGAACAAATCCCAGAGCTACGATGTCTATCGGAACGACCTGTGCTTTTATGCCCTACATTCGACTGATCTCGATTTCCAAACTGTTGTATTTAAGACGTTTCTCTGTCTCCTTTCTGTATGACAATTTGATCGCAAGGCACAGAAACATCTACACGAAGACACGTTTTTTTCTCCAAATCCCGGATAACAATATCCGCTATCGTGCCGTTTGTTTGCCGCTATCGTGCGATCCATTTTAATTTGTTCGTCGTAATTCGTTCGTAGCTTTCAACAGACGTCGCCAGTTGTGGTGAGTGTTCGTACTACATACAGTATGTGTTTGAAACTTTGAGAGCTGTACAGATCTCATGGAGTTTTTTGTCTCACCAAGATTTCTTTAACAATTTTTGTATCTCACTTAACATGAATAGTAGCATCAGAAGTTAAGTGTCTGTTATTCTGCGTGTCTTGCATAGTTTTCTTCGCAATGTTTTTTGCTACACTAACAATGCCTCTGTTTCCCATTCTTCGTTAAGATTTTATGACCTGCTTCATTAGTAAGTAATCTTGGTGACTACATACTTTCCTATCCAGACTATAGCATTGTGCTTGGACGCTTCAATTTGTCTGAGACCTCATCCTATTTTCTTACGTGACACATGAAGTCCATGTACATCAACTCGAGGGTGGGCGACATGATGCATTTTCAGCAGTTTTGTTTTTTCGATCCATGATTCGAATTTCTCGCTCAGTGGAGTCCACTAGTCCGAAACGGTACTCGACTGTACGCACTGTCAAAGTTCCAAAAACAGATATTTTATTCTTGGACTTCAGAGTGGACTGCAGGACAAGTCGCACTATACTGTAATACTCCCTGAAAACTCTCTCTTTCGTTGTGTCGATTGAGATGTTCTCACGACATGATGTTCTGTCATTATTATTATTATTATTATTATTATTATTATTATTATTATTATTATTATTCCTCTAAATCACGTCTTAAGATGTTATGTGTCGGCTGAATGTAAAATCTACTCCAGGTTGCAACCAGCTACCTAAGGAGCAGATCTAGGGACTGTCGGTGCTTCTACAATACTTTGCGCAAAATATGGGCTGTTCCAAATAAAGCTATTTCTTGCACTTCCCAGTCTTTTGAATTACCTGGGAGTTTAGACAAGTTCTTACACAAATTTTGCGGAACAAATCCCAGAGCTCCGATAACTATCGAGACGACCTGTGCTTTTACGCCCCACATTCGGCTGATCTCGATTTCCAAACTCTTGTATTTAAGACGTTTCTCTGCCTCCTTGGTAACGACGTTTTGATCGCAAGGTACAGCAACATCCACAAGTAAACACGATTTGTTCTCCAAATCCCGGATGACTATATCCGGTTTGTTTGCTGCTATCGTGCGATCAGTTTGAATTTGTTTTATTATTATTATTATTATTATTATTATTATTATTATTATTATAACAATGTGAGAGAATATTAACTAAATATATTTTGTCAAACTAAGAATTTTGTTTTGTAGTATTCAGTATGTAAGGAATGATAACCTGAGTTTTCGGCGGTTATAAATCAAATACATTGCTTGATATCATATTACCCGCACCGAATATTTATTTTGACAGAGAATAGCTACGTTGACTTGCTCTGTAAAAAGAAACTGCTCAATCACTGCTGTTTCAGACTCACGAAATCACAGAGTTTGAAGTTCCAGATCTGAAACTGCTTGGTTGGTCTACGTATTCCCCCAGGGACTCCCTCAATTACTCCAGGTAAATACCATCCTTGCCCCAAGCAATCAGTTCTTACCCTTTTCCCTTCCTTCGCCTCGCGTTTCCGTTCAATAAGTGTGCAATCACGCAATGCTCCAATGCAATACCAATGTCGTCCAGAAGTAAGAAAAAACGGAGGAAACTGCTCCGAGAAACTTCTAACACGAGAACCATTTTAGGGAATTAGTATATTACAAAAAATACAGACATTTTTATAAGAAGACTGTATTAAATTAATATACATTAATTCGTTATTGCATCGAATTTTAATGCATAATTTGTACTCATTAACACAGAAAGAAATTTTATTTCTCTGATTCCTTCAGCATTTCTGTTCTTTTATCATTTAATGCGTGACAAAGTCATAAAACCAAATTTAGTAACTTATTTCCTTAAAGTTTTCTAGTCGCAGCAAAGAGTCTATTCATGCTCCATATACGTATTCTTTAAAAAAATAATTAATATAACCGGACGAGAAATTATTCATTAAAAATATGATCTGAAGAAATAATCAGTGAAGATAAAGAGACGTTCATAAAACACCAAAGATATTTGCTGACCTAGTGTTCGTTCTCATTCAAATATTCCACATCGTTCAAAAAGGGGTTATTTGTGTTCAATCAATTTTTGGTGAAGAAAAGGTGTTGCAAAATGTCGAGAAGATATATACTCATATTAAAAGGCAGTAAAGTAATAGATTAAAATATTATATTATTATTACGTTAACCTCATACACTTCTCCCACGCTGAAAGCCATTTACCTCCAGCTGATGTGTCTAGACTCACTTGGACGGCTTTGTTAAGGGAGTCACGTGCAAGACCTTTATTTATATTCCCTCACGACCTTCAAAACGGTCTACATGTAATACAGATCAGTGACAGTTTTTCGTTTCATATGGCAAGCGTCCGGAATGATTGCTTTTCGTATTGCTGCCAGTATATCCTTTACCGGTATATACTTGGTTCATGTAGATGTTGAGTAAGGGTTTTTGTTATAATTCCTCAAGTATAAACTATCAGGGGACTAATAAGTATCTTTTTTGCCTTCCACATTTTCTTTATCGCATCCTCCAGCTCTCGTTACTTTGTAATTTTGTTGGTATATGCGAATGGTACTGTAATATTAATGATGGTGACTTCATTCCTGGTTTTATGACGCACTCTAATATCTGGGCTCTTTGCAATGTCGATCTTCTCTGTTCTAATCTTTTTATCCCAATACAAGTTCGTGAATTTATTTTCCAAGACTGCGGAAGGTTGGTACTTATAGTACGGCACGTTTTCTGTATCAAGATGTTCTTTAACAGCCATGGCATTGTGAACGAATTTTGCTAAGTTGTAATGTCGTCGTAGGTATTCTGTACCGGCAATAATATTACATGCCTCTGTTTTATGCTCAAATATCACTTGCTCCTTGCAGCCTTTTGAATTTCCGCAATCTAATTGTTTCTCCTTCACAATGCTGTTCTTTTAGAGATGTTCATTAATCTTCTCACTTATCTTTGTAAGGAATTTGTAGAAATCAAAACACGGACATGATTGGACTGTAGTTACCAGGAGTTGTTTTTTCTTCTTTTTTTTTGGAAGGAGCAAAGTTGTGGTAATAGTCAAGAATGCTGGTGAAGTGTCTGGTCGTTGTATTATTTTTATAGTACTCTGTCAATTTTCGATCTTTCGTATCAGGCCACTAAAAAGCCTAAACTATTACCATGTGCCTCTCTATCTAGAGCAATAAAGTTACATTAACCCGTACTTTCTAATATCAAACTAGAGTAGCTAAAACAGCACGTACTTTCTCGCTCGTATTTTCACGCACAATTACTCGAAAAGTACTCAAATTTTCGAAACATTGAACATGACATAATTGCAAAATCTATCTTTAAGGAACAGATTTCATTACGGGAAAAATCTCCATCTTTACTATTTTAGTTGTATGAAGATTCCGGAAAAACTTGATTTTTTGAAATTTTTCGCATTACAAAATTTCGTCTCTACTCCGTACCGAAAAAGTAAAAACTACAATTATGTTCTAATAGGTTTTCAAAACCAGTGAACGAAATGACACCCATCCGTAGCCAGAGTTCTTAATCGACATCAGTGCCTGATAATCCAGAAATTAAGGCAAAGAGAATGGGATTAAAAGGTAAAAGTTTTGTACTGGCAAAAGCGCTAAAGAAAAACAACAAAGTTTCTGCAGGACTGAGAAAAACCGCGGGCCATTAATATGTTCAAGAGCTCGATGAGTGATCAGTATGGTAAGCGGCAGGTGAATGAACAGTGGCGAAAGCGGACAAGAGGCGAGTAAATTGGAGGGGTGATGCCGGTTAACAAGCGTTTTTCCTAATTCTTTTTCTGTTTGAAAGTTGACGCGCTATTCACTTGGATATCACGCCCTGTTGGGTTTTTTTTAATTTATTATTTATTCTGCAATTAAGTATCATTACTTGGTGGCTGAATATCTTAACATAACATGACATAACGCATTAAGCTTACACTGACTAACACTTCCAGATATTCTCCTCTAGAGATCTCTCCAGAGACGTACCGCCCAAGGTGAAGCTAACTCTAAGCTCCCAAATGGTATCCCGTCATGTGTGTGCATCGAAGTGTGTGTATGGGGTATGTGTAAGGATAAGGAACGAAAGATCTCGTGCGGCCCATTGCCCATCAGTTAACGCTTTGCTCCAGCATTCTTCTGGTATTGATAATAGAAACCACCAATCAGAACAATCGGTCGCTATAATTTACCTCCTGATACTAATATACTTTAACCAAGTTGTGTAACTAGAGTCACCGTCCAGACTGGAACCATAGGATCTCCTAGTCAGCGATACTGCAGACTAGGCAAATGTTCCCACTGACCAACCGCAGCCGATCGACACAGCCAACATCGCAGTTACTAATGTTGGGGTAGGACAAATTTCGAAATCTAATTCCACTAACCCTTCACTTCTATTACTGAAGCAAATTCAAGCCAATATCCACGCTGCGGTTTTCATCTCCGCCACCATCTTGACTTTCAGTGACTACCGCTCTGGCGAAGGTGACAGGAACTTCTGCGCGACCGGGCCTTGGCAAGGGACCGCGCGCCTCCCAGGCTTCCCTGCAGCAGAACGGCGACGGTTACCGCTGTTTTGCCGCGGAGGTCGATCCGAGCAGAGTGCACGGTGTCAGAACTTTGTTAGGAAATTTCAGCGCGAACGGAAACAAACGGATATAAAAAGAGAGACTCCGACAAAAAAAATGTTGGGAGGTATATATGTGCCTTTTTATCCTTCTCTGACTTGCGTTAAGCTCGCGCTTTTTTCCGCGCGCGCGCGCGTGTGTGTGTAAGTGAGCTATCTATATTTATCTTCGTTTCTGGGTTACCCTTAATCTCATTCACGCGGCATGTCACCAGAAATTTTGACGGTGCGGACTTCGCCGGCGAGTTGTCACGACGGGGATATGGAAACGCATACTAGTTGATTTAAATGGATCTGGTTGCAGACACTTCAGGTGCTGTGTTTTTCTTCTATGTGGCTAGAAGTATCTGAGAGACGAGTTAAAGGCGACATTTTTTATTATCAAGTCTTACCCGCAGGCTCCGTATATCTGGTAAAACAAGCTGCACTACGTCAGTTATGGAAGCTCCCTACTTAGTAATTTACTGACATACTAAATGTTCATTTTCGATAAATGTGTAAATATCATAAAAATAATCCAAACAACGATAAAAATGATGTTTGTATGTTCATCATATCACTCCATTGTATATTTTTATACCAAATATAGGTAAGGTATTCATAATCTTGGGCAGAGCAAATACACAGACGCAAAAACACTGGCAATCACACGGATGCAATACACACGGAGACGCGCAAGCACACGGGCAGACAGTGACAGAGAGACAAAGGTTGGACAGAGAGCAAAAGGTGGACAAGGAGACAAAGGTGGACAGAGAGACAAAGCGTACAAGAGACAGGCGGAACAGGAGACAAAGGTGGACAGAGAGACAAAGGCGGACAGAGAGACAAAGGCGGACAGAGAGACAAAGGCGGACAGAGAGACAAAGGCGGACAGAGAGACAAAGGCGGACAGAGAGACAAAGGCGGACAGAGAGACAAAGGGCGGACAGAGAGACAAAGGCGGACAGAGGGACAAAGGCGGACAGAGAGACAAAGGCGGACAGAGAGACAAAGGCGGACAGAGGACAAAGGCGGACAGAGAGACAAAGGCGGACAGAGAGACAAAGGCGGACAGAGAGACAAAGGCGGACAGAGAGACAAAGGCGGACAGAGAGACAAAAAGGCGGACAGGAGAGACAAAGGCGGACAGAGAGACAAAGGCGGACAGAGAGACAAAGGCGGACAGAGAGACAAAGGCGGACAGAGAGACAAAGGCGGACAGAGAGACAAAGGCGGACAGAGAGACAAAGGCGACAGAGACAAAGGGCGGACAGAGATCAAAGGCGGACAGAGAGACAAAGGCGGACAGAGAGACAAGGCGGACAGAGAGACAAAGGCGACAGAGAGACAAAGGCGGACAGAGAGACAAAGGCGGACAGAGAGACAAAGGCGGACAGAGAGACAAAGGCGGACAGAGAGACAAGGCGGACAGAGAGACAAAGGCGGACAGAGAGACAAAGGCGGACAGAGAGACAAAGGCGGACAGAGAGACAAAGGCGGACAGAGAGACAAAGGCGGACCAGAGAGGAAAACCCAAAGGCGGACAGAGAGACAAAGGCGGACAGAGAGACAAAGGCGGACAGAGAGACAAAGGCGGACAGAGAGACAAAGGCGGGACAGAGGACAAAGGCGGACAGAGGGACAAAGGCGGACAGAGAGACAAAGGCGGACAGAGAGACAAAGGCGGACAGAGAGACAAAGGCGGACAGAGAGACAAAGGCGGACAGAGAGACAAAGGCGGACAGAGAGACAAAGGCGGACAGAGAGACAAAGGCGGACAGAAAGACAAAGACGGACAGAGAGACAAAGGCGGTCAGAGAGACAAAGGCGGACAGAGAGACAATGGCGGACAGAGAGACAATGGCGGACAGAGAGACAATGGCGGACAGAGAGACAATGGCGGACAGAGAGACAATGGCGGACAGAGAGACAATGGCGGACAGAGAGACAATGGCGGACAGAGAGACAATGGCGGACAGAGAGACAATGGCGGACAGAGAGACAATGGCGGACAGAGAGACAATGGCGGACAGAGAGACAATGGCGGACAGAGAGACAATGGCGGACAGAGAGACAATGGCGGACAGAGAGACAATGGCGGACAGAGAGACAATGGCGGACAGAGAGACAATGGCGGACAGAGAGACAATGGCGGACAGAGAGACAATGGCGGACAGACAATACATAGGCGGGCAGACACACAAAGGCGGACAGAATTATCAACGAAAACGAGATAAGCATGGGAGAGAAACGAGTCATATTTTTGCATAAAGCGACAAAATAGTAAACAATACTACACTTGCCAAGAGTCACGCGCTCCTCTCATTCGTGAAAGGTAGAGTGAGGAGAGGGGCTCTCATTCAATTTGCGTGATGCATACGAATGGGTCTGCAGCAGGACAGTAAGAGCTCCGGGAACTGCGAACGCGACGAGGAAAATGAAGGAGAGACGAAGAGCGCAAAGAAAATAATTTAATGAAACAAGGAATGAGCCCCCTCTTCATCACTGGCAAAAAAGTCAAGGAGCGGCAGCGCCTCGTACTTTTTTACATTGCATGCAATTAATCTCCAGAAGAACTAGCGGTTTCTGTTCTTTTGCAACTTTAGCCCAATATTAACAGAAATGTAGAAATTTTTTTATAAACACAAATGGTTCAAATTTGAAATTATGTTTCCTTTACGCCACCATGAAAGTGAAACTTGAATTTTGATTCTAGAACTCCTTGTATTAGCAAATTCAAGGAATACACAATTATATTTCACTTCTAAGAATAACATGAAGAAATTCATTGAAAAACGTGACAATCTGAGGGAAAATTGAAATTGACAATTTACACAAATCTATTGATTAATATGAAATACATCTGATGCACCTAGGTATTAATGATTATTAATAGTTTCGTTAAATAACTCCTTCAGTATTCGTACATTTTCGACATTAAAAGCATTGCATACATTTATATTTGGTAGGAAATGCTGCTGAGTTTATGATGTTTGCTCAAATAAAAACCTACGATGAGAAAACAACTCCTCAAATGTATTTCTATTTCTATTTGGGTTCTTTTTGTTTGCTATTTGAAGAAACTTGGCTCTGATGGGACAATTTTTTATTACAATGAAATATTATATAAAGTGATTTTATCTATAATTTTAAATCAGAGCCATTTCGTTTACAAACAGCGACGACCTGATCTGCTCCGCCTCCGTCCCGACAGCACCTGCGAGAACATTCGCCTAAGGAAACCTAACCCGTATCCCCACATTCGTGCGATTGGAAAAATACGTTAGTGAAATTGTTTTTAATACTGTATAATTCGAAATCCTGCACCTCAACTTACACCACGGATTGATTACAACCAGAAGTGTGAAACCCTCAAATATCTCATTTCGTGGATTGTGGTGCCAGAAACATTACTTGAAACATAAGAAGTAATCAACCTTGAAACCGTGCTTAATACCCCACGACGCACCGTTTTTGAGTTACGAATGATCGACGTTAGTTATACCATAGAGAGTCGCGTGCTGCGAGTTGCATTTCCATCCGACAGCAGCTTTGTTTTCAACAAATTTCTAAAATGCCTAGATGAGAATTTAATTTTGTATTGTCCTAAGCTAAGAAGTATAAGTAAAGGTAACTGTATGACAATTCGATTATTGATTGAAAAGTTTTTGCAAGAAATGCAGTTTTTTAGATATTGAAACGCGTAAAAAACTATTATCAAAATAAATATTTAAGATTTAAATACCAAACAATATTATTTAACAAATACGCTTACAAAATTCTACGAAATTGTATTAAATTCACTTAATGTCTTATAACAAATTAAATATACATTATCATTACTTTTATTTGTGCTTCTAATTTTCGAAGCGAATGGTGAGGTATTGTGTAAACTGATCCTTTAATTAAGCAAAATAGAATACGAAAAATGGTAGCTGGTTTCTGCCGCAACTCCAGAGAAGGGTGCAGCATAATCTTCACGATAGCCGACTCAATTGGAAGATTTGTGTGGGGAATATAATAGGGAGAGACTAGCCGAAGTCGTCTGTGGAGTTTAAAGACTACGACGAAGTTATTAGCTATCTCAAGTCGTCTCCAAGACGCAATTTGTTTGGTCTATTAAGCAAAAGTAATGGCGTCAGAGCGACAGTTACTGGAGAGCGACGGAAAGATTGGATAATTTCAAGAAGATATGGAACTCCCGCAATTCACCGAATCTCGGGGATTCTTTGCCCTAGAATGCACAGTTTATGTCTACATAAATGCATGGTGTGGGTCTCTCATGCCCAGTCTACAACAAACGTTTTTGGAAGAAAACAATACAATTGACTTATATTATTTTAATTCGGCTTTTCTGTATCATAACGACTTTGTATACAAAACTTACAATACCAAATTATTCTTTTGGATAATTTATTTTAATACACAAAAATTGGCTTTTTTAAAGTATTTTGTTGCTTTTTAAACTTTCAGTGGAATTTGGTTTCATTGGTACATTGTGGAAATACTTCGTTGCAAAATTACATAAAACTGGACAATTTCTAGTCGGGTTATTTAAAACAATTCACATTAATATTAAAGATTTTAAGGTTTCTGATCAGTTATATCGGTCGCTCCGTCGTTTTTGTTGAGCACCATTAAAACACTGACCCTTAGTACATCATTTGAAGTGCCCAACTCTGACTCCCGACTTCACGTACGAATAATTCTCTGCAATGATATTGTGTTGCTGTATTTCAAACAAACAAATGGCATTTCTCCGTACAATATTCAGAATATTGATTTGAAAAGGTTTCCAATTATTTTGGAGAGTCAAAATACGTGAAATACATATAAGCCATTTTGTTATATTTTATACGTTTCGTGGACAAAACACGACCACATCTTCAGATGTATATATCAAAAAATGAAACGAACGTTACGACAATAAAAGTTTTGAAACACATTTAAAAGAGATATAAATTTAAAAACCTTTAAAATTATTTTTTAAGTTAACAGCACATGAAATAATATTCTTGAAGGTGAACAAGTAGCGCAGAGAGGTAAAAGTCATACCTTTTCAATTAAAACTAATGCATTAATAAAAACAAATTCTGTGTCGCATAATATTGTGACAAACGTCACAAGTCATCTCAAGCCAATAGACTTCTCCAGAGGCAGAAAGAAAGGTGTGCGTACAGACAAACTGTGATTAGACTCAGGAGAAGGAATGAGGATGGCAGGGGAAGAAGGGGAAGAAGTGAGAGCAGGGGAAGGAAGAAAGTGGAAGTAAGCGAAATATTGTTTATGATTTACAATGAAGAAGATGAAGAAATAAAGAAATATAGGTAAAATATGTGGTATTTATTTTCATGAGATTTTAAATGTAAATTAAATGTTACTAAATTAAAAATAAAACAATGTAAAAATAATAAAGACTTATTTCTTTTCAGTTCATTCGGTGTAGATGACATGAAATGTGGATAAAATATATTGTATTTACATTGTTACTATGGCGGCGTACACGGGGCACCAGATTGGTTTTGAAAGAATTCAGCTAGCGTACTGGCACAACTTGCGTACAACAGTTGTATAAAGAATTCGAACTGTTAAATAAACTAAGAAGAAAAGGTAGCAGGAATGATAGAGCAATATGGTGCTAGTATTGTCAGGAAGCAAGATATTGCAACTGGCGAACCGCGAGTAGTTATAGGGTTTCTCATTTATCCAGGTTAACGTGGATACAAATGTTCACCCGAATTTCTAGTCAGATTTGACAGTAGTATATGAATATCGAATTATCCCAATGATTTTGGGGAGAGAAAAAGTAAAACACAAACATGTCAAAATTAGGAAAATACATGTAGCATATAATATATTGCATTTTGAAAATTCGTTATTGTTCTCTCGTTAAACAACAGAAAAAAGATTTTTACTAATAGTAATTTGCAATAAAAGTAATTACATGAAGAAATATTTTTTGAAAATTGTAAAATTTGTAATATTAGTACGTGTATACGATATGTAATGAATATTCATAATATATTTTGTGTTTTTGTACAAATATAAATGAGAGACTTTTGTCCATTACATTTAACTTCATTTCATTCACGGAAGTTGAGATTTTCAAAGCATAATGTCTGTTTCAATTAATTTATGAGATATAGCCATTGGTTTGCATATACGTTTATCGGAATCGATCCAACCCTCGTTGAATTCGAATATTTGGTGTTCTACTATGTACTATCAAATCCAAAATAAATGGGATGAACGAATGACCGGAAACAGAAATCTCGCAGCCAAGAGGGCGTACTTGGAAAAGTGACGCTAGCACGACGTTAACGTGTCCCTTTAAGGGAACCAAAAAGGGCTTCTCCTCCTACTTCAGCGGGCAGTGGCGGCGGCAACGACAATCGGCGAGCGCTGATAGGCAAGGGAAGTTAGCGGATACCTCCTCGCTGTGCTTTTCTGTTAAGCGACTGCTCGGAACTATTTACTAAAGCGAGTGAGGGAGATATGTGCTGGCAGGAAAGCTAAAATATTTAAGAGAAACTCTTATTTGAAGAAGGGTACTCTTAAGCCGGGTGTACCACCTACTAATTTAAGACCTCCAGAATCTCATAAATGGTTCATGATTTGAAAATGCAGTTTCCGCACGACAGCGCTATGTCACGTAGGCAGGTAATATATCGAGCGTTTGTTTGTTTGTTTTAATATTTTGTTTGTGTTATTTTAATTTTTTAATATTGTAACTTCGTTTTTTTTCACTTGCCATCAATAGACATTCAGATAAATACAGTACAAAACGTATTGTTTGTTAACAACTTAAAATTAATAATCGGTGAAAATCAGTATTTCTGCATCGTCATTTGAAATTTGCACTTGCAACAATTTCGTTTCAGTTAAGTTTGCAGCAATGGGCAGAAGACACCATTAACAGGGAAGTTATCCTCGACCTCGTCCTCGTGTTCGACCTCGTCCTTGACCCTGTAGACGCGATGCTAACTCAGCTGCCCTCCCGTTGGAACTAAGGGCTAAAGAGAAAAGAACAACAATCCATGTTGGAACCGGAAGAAAACAGAAATCAAAAAATATTTCAGATCGAAATCATTTTTCTGACCATCATCTCGTTATTGAAATTTCATGAATCTATCATCTACTTGGGCTGGCTTCCATCTCCTATGCCATGGAAACTTCCTCCGTGCCTAACTGACATGATTTTTGCAATGGCCTCCCAATAGTAGTAAGCAATTCCGGCAACATTCCTATTTATACTTACATTTATATATATTATGTATAAAGATTTCTTTAACAATTCAGGGCGTCCACAGATCACGAGAAGAAATTGTTTTAGTCTTTTTTTATAAAATCATTCTTTAAACATTAATAAATGATAGCATTGGATTCCCATTTAACAATCTACTCTATGCAGTTGGAACAAGTAGTTCAGTCTAGAAATTAAAAGAAGATTAAATACATATCAAAAAACTAAAAATTTACTAACAATAGTTTTACAACATATATTAATTTAGTTGGGGAGTATAATACATATTTATGGGGAATTAATGCATTTCCACATCATAAACGTTTTAGAATAGGGGTTTCAGTCATAATAGGCAGCGACTCCTTGGTGGGAATATGGGGTCGATTAAAATTTTAAATTTAATGAATTAAGTAAATGATGCATAATCCATTTATTGGATGATGCAATGCAACTTCACTATCTCTGCACATTTTTTAAGAATTCAGTGGGAAATATAGTTATTCAAATTATGATTCTCTATGTTCTCGCAGCAGAAAGTTGATTCCTTTCCGACGGGAACGATGAGGGATAATAGCCCAAATATATAGCTGATTTGTCTTTGCCAATCCTATCTATTACACGGGGAATAATATTTTCTTATTACATCTTCCAAAAACGCATATTCGCAACTGTATATAGAATTCAACTAGTATATAGGTTTGGATGGGGATCTCAGAATTTAAGAAAATATGCACAGAATACACTTCTCAACATAGTAGGTCACACGGTTTTACAGTATTTGACGTTTAATAAAATAAAGAAAGAAACAAACAATGAAGGATTAAGGAAAGGATAGGGACACAACGACGAAATCAAAAGCAGATGCTGATGAATATAACGAAGCTCAAGATCTCAATGATTACAAACAATATTAGTGATTCTGGTAATTACTTCCTGACACAAAGTTAAGAAACATTTAATAATAAATCACAATTTTTCCCCTCTTCATTAGTATACATCGCGTATCGTTAGAATGTTTAGGAAACTCAAGAAATGACAACTATGAGTTCTCTATCGCGCAAGCAAATATTCTCCCCAACCGCATTTCGAAAATGTATTGGCCAGTTTTTAAAAAAGCTCAACATGTACTGCGATTTGTAACAATTGTCCAACAACAAAGATTATAAATTCGGACACTCAGAAGTGGAAGTCTCGAGTTATCGGCTATCCATACATTTACAAAAATATTATGCGGAATTGTAATTTTTAAGACATTTAGGAAACGATTATATCTACAATTATGATGGAGTGTTACTGTTGTACACAAGAGAAAAAAATGTAGTTTATTAAGCAAAGGATTGGGAATTCTGGTTTAAACTTTCTGAGGTGTAGGGTAGCCGACATATACATTTTAAGACTCTCATCCTTTACAATGGCTGATGTTCGTGATTCTGGGCACGTCAACTACCGAGGTCATTAGTCCCGTAAGGTGGATTGCGTGTTTTTTTCATTGAGAGGTGGCAGTAATCTTTACCCACTGGATGCGAGATCCGGCGCCGACTATCGTCGATTAGGGGGATTTTCCCCTAAACCACGTTATCACCCACCAGCGGGGACCACCCCAGCCGGGACAAGCTCTAAGCTCCTGACGGGATCTCCGGCATGTGGTAGTGTAGTGCATGTCGTGTAAATATGTGGTGTCAGGGGTGTGAGGATATGACAAGGAAAAGAAAGAAAAGATCGCGCGCGGTCCGTGCCCGTTGGTGGGTTCTGCTCCGGCATTCGCCTGCGGTTGATAGGAAACATCGCGGAAAAATACCGATCAGAGCAGCCGGCCACTAGAATTCTACTTAGACAGCGACTGAATTCGACCTAGTGTCGAAAATCTGTTGCCGTCGGGACTCGAACCTAGGACATCCCGTTCAACCTTACACTGAACTATTGTTATTTTGTAA
>JAHLJT010008446.1:48323567-48343886 GCA_031308135.1 Acheta domesticus
TTTATTGTGAATGTAATTTATGACAGTGCCTTTTTTCTCCTGATTCTTGACATTTTCAGTCCCTTTTTAGGCGCCTAAAAGACGATTTTTTAGTGCCTAAACATCCTTTGTCTAGTCATAAAATATGACAGAATCTTTGAGTTCCACATATTTATTTATTTACCACGCCAAAATTTTAATATGGATACATCAAAATACTTGTAATTTTGAATTACTGTTTTTCAGTAAAGAGTTATAAATTGTCTCAGGAAAATAAATTTTCTCTGCAATCGACTATGGCAGTCAGAGCGTTTATTTCGTTCTTCAAAATATTCGAAAATAAAAACTAAAGCAGTTAGAGAGAGATAAATCAAAGTTAACTTCATAGGACAAATAAAGTTACTGAGGTATGTCGCATATTTTCTTTCAAAACAATGAGAAAACAACCTCAGCATGATGCTGGAAAATTCACAAGCCTTTTCCCAAATATGAAAAGCGCAAGTGATGAGATTGACAAGGTGAAATAACACAAAAATTGTGCAGCCAGATTGAAACGTACTCAGTATTGATAAAAACGAGTGAATACGTGTCCGCGAACATGTCTTCTCAATTAACACTTCTTTTACGAAACAAACAGATTTTATTTGGATATTGGAATAAAGTTACTCTGAATCCGACACGTCATTTTAAAATTTCAGTGCTTACGAATGTTATATGTAATCAGTGACTAAGTAATACAGCCAGCAAAGAGAGAAAATGAAAAATTTTCATCCGAGGATAAATCCAGGTCCCCTGAGAAAGTATTAAAGTCGTTCCGAGAACAAGTAAATTAAAATTTCCTTAATTACAGCATTCTTCTCGGACGTATTTTTTCTCGCTGTGAGTAAACTCCAAGCGTCGAAATCCAAATGTGTTAGGGACCCCATTATTCTTCGGGAGGTTCATCGAGCACATCCCGTCAAAAACGGCATTTGCCTCTCATGAGCTCATCACCCCATTCCCTATCAAAGAGTACGATTGCTGGCGATACTGATCGCACGGTAATCATTTCCGCCACGGTAATGACCACCTGCAAAGTCAGCAGGAAACGATCCGATCTAATTCACGGCTGCGACGCGTCCAATATTCAACTCTGATCGTATCTGACGCCAAATTATGTGACGTGAAAGCACCCGACTGCACGTTTTGATGCAGCGTTGTAAATATCTGGATTTGTAGGAGGAAATTACTATTGTGTATTAAGGAGTGAAGTCTACGCTTAATAGTAAAATTCAGTTTCTACCAAAACATCTCAATATTTTAGTGAATCTTGTTCGTTATAGGCGACTCGTAGCGCAAGAGCCAATGTGCTTTCCCTGCGGGTTTTGATCGGATTGATTAGTTCTTGTTTTCGGGCGCGTCATCTGCTACAATCATTGGTCCCATAAATGTCGCGCATGTTTCGGATGGTAGTAATGATGTTCTTCCCCCACTGAATGCAGAGATTCGGTGCCGGATTTCGAATCCCGTAGCTCTTTGTTGGAGCAGTGTTTGTTAGGGATCCCCAACAACGGTTTATGGAATTTCCAGCCCATTTATTTTTCTGAACTCTTACTGATATACATCCCGGTCTTTTTCATCATACGACCCAGTAATATCCGGAAGTTGAACCCTCCACTGCTCCCAACTCCGTCATTAGGTAAACGGCCCTAATTGCCACAAAGAAAATATCAGTACGAGAAAACTGAATAAACGTTAATTGTTATGAAATATACAATCTGTCTTCTTTATTCCTCAATTTCTCATACTTCATCCTTTCTCCTTCATTCTTTCTCATTCTCGTGCGCCTAACTCACTCTCCCATTGACTCACTCATTCTTGCACCCACCCACACACTCGCGTATTCATTCGCTTACCCACCCACTCGCGTCTACACTCACTCACCTACACACACTTTCAATCACTGAACCGCTCTACCCAGCCTACATATATTCACTCACGAACTCACTCTCGTAACAATTAACGGATTAAAATAAAACTAAAAAGTATCGTTGAATGAAAATGATTGCGATAATTGTAAAATCTGCACTGTTGTTAGAGATGAGTAAGGTGGAAAGCGATACCTATAATTACAAAAGCGACTATTACAACACTGAAAACCATCGCAGCGTCAATGATATCATTAGGGATGGGGATATACTTCTACACATAGTCAACTGGTAGTGCCACGAAAGAAATACTTTCTATTAAAATTGTAACGGTTACGTATTATTATAAAATTGTATTTTCTATCCAACTAACACTTCCCCATTCTCTTAAACGACGCAAAACGACACAAAGACACTCGTACACTCATACCTTTAATTTTTGAAAATTCAAACGTTTCAAAGAAAATGGCACTTCTCTAATTGAATAAGTATATACTGCTCTACAAAATTGTTGAAGAAAAAACAAGTCTTGCACGGAACCTAGGTTCAAAACAGACTCCTCTCATTAAGAACCGTTTCACCAACTGAGCTACCAATACACTAAGAGGTAAGCAAGTGTATCCTTCATCTGCCCTCGTTTTTCACTCTCCTAAAATTCTGACAAAAATCTCGAAAACTGCTTACACGCTTTAAACACATCTACGTAGAATGATTGTAAATATCATAGTAAACATTCGATATTGAAGAATATAATGCACTTTGATTTGATTTACTTTCGTCGAAAAGCTGTAAAAACCTGTACCTGACGAATGGAGGAGAATCACTTTCTTTTTAGCCCTAGAATCCCTTCCAAAACTTTTACTATGCACTGTTGAATGACGAAAATAAGTACCACATACGAAGTTGACAAAATAGGAACACTAGAAAACCTTGCTATCGAGTTATAGAAAAATTATTTTAATTTGTAAACGAACCGCAAATTTGATTTTGTAGTATTGCGAATAAAATGCCAATCCACACCCCGGGTTTACCCCTATCACAACCAGCAAAATGAGTGTTCAACAAAACGTGCGCATTACGCAGTTACGTGTACGTTCAGAAGCAAAACAAGGAGCCATCTCATGATTTGCTTAATGGGTCAGGGAAACTGGACTAAAAACCTGATCAATAACGAGGTCATTCACCCAGAAGCTAAAGTACATCACTTGTTCCAGGCGTATTTTATATTTAAAATTATATTCACACTTATAATACACATACACACAGACAAATTCGGCGCGGGTGACAGAGTTAGGGCTAGTTGTCTCTTTTCTTTTTTTTCACATTTAATCATGGATTTTTATTTCGTGTTATAAACATTTTTTACTGATTTTGTATTAATTCATTTGAATTTATACAAATACTGTCTTTTTTTTGTAACAGCTGAATTGAAATATTTTTTAACTTGATACACAAGTAGTTTCAAGTGTTTGTCTGTCTTACAGTAATGTTAAGAGTTATAATGATCTAATACATTACTAAACAATTTAACAGGCAATGAAATCTCCCCTAGCCGCTTTACAGGCCATTCGCAGGGTCAGCACTATCTAGTATCGAAATTCCGTCTCCGTCGGGATTCGAAACCTAGGACCTCCAGGTCTGAGTCGGTGCAGTGGCTAGTCGATTTTCGATACTAGATATCCGAATCAAATTCAGTTGCTATCTGGAGCAGAATTCTGCTTGTTTGTTTGTGTTGTGCCAACGCCCACTCTTGGCATGTTAGCCATTTGACGCGCTGACGCGGTGACGCGCTGACCAGTATAGACGTACAGTTTCCTCGGCGTGTGGAGATTCGCACGTTCACAACGGTCAAGCGCGTAGATGGCGAATCATTGTTGCTCATGTAGTACCCAAGGGACACGTGTGGTAGACCACGGATGCAAGCAACTTTGTCCCCCCGTGAATTATTATTATTATTATTATTATTATTATTATTATTATTATTATTATTATTAATGGATTATGAGGTGATGAAGAGGAGAGGTGATTTTGAACCATCCCAACATTCGCCTCATGGCGGGAGGGAAACCATGAAAATCCCCGGTCTGGATAGCCGGCCCGGGGATAGCACCTGGACCTCCGGACTGCGAAGTCAGCGTGCTACGCACCTGAGCGACTTCACTCGATGGAGCAGAATTTTAGTGTGGCTAGCGTTAGGTAGTTTTTCGTGGATTCTCCCGTCAATATCAGGTGACTCCCGAAACAGTAACTTAAACAAAAGCATCACGGATCGCACGAGATTTTCCTTTCTCGTCCTTATTCCCTCCTCTCCCTTTCAACATACACACATACGTTAACTGCATCACCACATCAGGACATCAGTCAGGAGCTCACAACTTGCTTGTCCCGGCTGTGACGCTGCACTACAGGCAGATATGTCTGAAGAGGGAACCCCGTCCGCCGCCACGAAATTCGGAGTCAGATCTCACTTCTAGAGGGCAAGGAACCTCCCGCGATATAACATTCACGAGATAATATTAACGAGATTTTTGAACATAACTGTTGAGGCTACCGGAAATATCAATCAATAAATTCACAGCTACGGAGCTCCCATGCGAAAAAGTGAGGAAAAAGAAGAAAAAAAGAAACAAAAAGAAGACGCAGACGAAGAATAAGACGAACACCAAGAATAAGGCGACCACCAAGAATAAGACGAAGACGACGAAACTACGACGAAGACGACGAAAACTACGACGAAGACGACGGAAACTACGCCGAAGACGACGGAAACTACGACGAAGACGACGGAAACTACGACGAAGACGACGAAAACTACGACGAAAGACGACGAAAACTACGACGAAGACGACGAAAACTCGACGAGACGACGAAAACTACGACGAGACGAAGCGAAAACTACGACGAAGACGACGAAAACTACGACGAAGACGACGAAAACTACGACGAAACGACGAAAACTACGACGAAGACGACGCAAAACTACGACGAAGACGACGAAACTACGACGAAGACGACCGAAAACTACGACGAAAGACGACGAAAAACTACGACGAAAACTACGACGAAGACGACGAAAACTACGACGAAAACTACGACGAAGACGACGAAAACTACGACGAAAACTACGACGAATACGACGAAAACTACGACGACTAACTACGACGAAGACGACGAAAACTACGACGAAGACGACGAAAACTACGACGAAGACGAGAGGAAAACCTACGACGAAGAGACGAAAACTACGACGAGACGGACGAAAACTACGACGAAGACGACGAAAACTACGACGAAGACGACGAAAAACTACGACGAAGACGACGAAAACTACGACGAAGACGACGAAAACTACGACTAAGACGACGAAAACTACGACGAAGACGACGAAAACTACGACGAAGACGACGAAAACTACGACGAAGACGACGAAAACTACGACGAAGACGACGAAAACTACGACGAAGACGACGAAAACTACGACGAAACGACGAAAACTACGACGAAGACGACGAAAACTACACGAAGACGACGAAAACTACGACGAAGACGACGAAACTACGACGAAGACGACGAAAACTACGACGAAGACGACGAAACTACGACGAAGACGACGAAAACTACGACGAAGACGACGAAAACTACGACGAAGACGACGAAAACTACGACGAAGACGACGAAAACTACGACGAAAACTACGACGAAGACGACGAAAACTACGACGAAAACTACGACGAAGACGACGAAAACTACGACGAAAACTACGACGAAACGAACGAAAACTACGACGAAGACGAGACAACTACGACGAACCTACGACGAAGACGACGAAAAACTACGACGAAGACGACGAAAACTACGACGGAACGACCGACGGAAAACTACGACGTAAGACGACGAAAACTACGACGAAGAACGACGAAAACTACGACGAAGACGACTAAAACTACGACGAACGACGAAAACTACGACGAAGACGACGAAAACTACGACGAAGACGACGAAAACTACGACGAAGACGACGAAAACTACGACGAAGACGACGATAACTCTACGACGAAGACGACGAAAACTAACGACGAAGACGACGAAAACTACGACAAGACGACGAAAACTACGACGAAAGACGACGAAAACTACGACGAAGACGACGAAACTACGACGAAACGACGACGAAACTACGACGAAGACGACGAAAAACTACGACGAAGACGACGAAAACTACGACGAAGACGACGAAACTACGACGAAGACGACGAAAACTACGACGAAGACGACGAAAACTACGACGAAGACGACGAAAACTACGACGAAGACGACGAAAACTACGACGAAGACGACGAAAACTACGACGAAGACGACGAAAACTACGACGAAGACGACGAAAACTACGACGAAGACGACGAAACTACGACAAGACGACGAAAAACGACGACGAGACGAACGAAAACTACGACGAAGCGACGAAAACTACGACGAAGACGACGAAAACTACGACGAAGACGACGAAAACTACGACGAAAGACGACGAAAAATAAGCGGACGACGAAGAACGACGAAAACTACGACGAAGACGACGAAAACTACGACGAGAGACGACGAAAACTACGACGAAGACGACGAAACTACGACGAAGACGACGAAAACTACGACGAAGACGACGAAAACTACGACGAAGACGACGAAAACTACGACGAAGACGACGAAAAACTACGACGAAGACGACGAAAACTAACGACGAAGACGACGAAACTACGACGAAGACGACGAAACTACGACGAAGACGACGAAACTACGACGAGACGACTCACCGAAAACTACGACGAAGACGACGAAACTACGACGAAGACGGACGAAACTACGACGAAGACGACGAAAACTACGACGAAGACGACGAAAAACTACGACGAAGACGACGAAAACTACGACGAAGACGGCGAAAACTACGACGAAGACGGCGAAAACTACGACGAAGACGGCGAAAACTACGACGAAAGACGGACGAAACTACGACGAAGACGGCGAAAACTACGACGAAGACGGCGAAAACTACGACGAAGACGGCGAAAACTACGGACGAAGACGACGAAAACTACGACGAAGACGACGAAAACTACGACGAAGACGACGAAAACTACGACGAAGACGACGAAAACTACGACGAAGACGACGAAAACTACGACCGAAGACGACGAAAACTACGACGAAGACGAAACAACGACGAAGACGAAACAACGACGAAGACGAAACAACTACGAAAGACGAAACAACGACGAAGACGAAACAACTACGAAGACGAAAACAACTACGAAGACGAAACAACGACGAAGACGAAACAACGAAGACGACGACAGCGAATAGGAGGAAGAAAAAGAAGAGGAAGGAGGAAAAGAAGAAGAAAATAAATTGGAATAGACGAGCATCAGGAAAAAATCAAGCTCTTCCTACTTCGTTTAGGTTTAATACATACGCATACGCATCAAGCAGGGAAATAAGAAACAAATTCAATTAATATAAGTTCTTCTGCGCTTCAGGTCCATCGAAGGCTGAGGAAAAGTCAATTAGGAAAACTTATTGGAGGGCAAAATGGCAAATTTCTCCACGGCAGTGAAAGTAGAGTTTTGAGAAAAAGGGATGAAAGGTGGCTTGAGACCAGTGAAATGAAATTTCTGAGATACGTGGCTGGTTATACCTCAATGGACAAAGAGGGAATGACGGCATTCGAACAAAATTAAACGTCTTAACTACAGTCAGTAAGACAGTGCTAAAAGAGATGGAATGTTGAGTCTATGTCGGATTCATGAATGACCAAAATAAGAAATGCATATCGAAAGGGAGAAGATGAAGGAGACCTAAGAAATGACAGCGCTTAATGTTCTTGGAAGAGGGAACAGACCAGCAGTTTCAGCACCTGAAGTTGAATAAACAATTTAGTTTTGTGTTTGAAGTAACCAAGACTCTGTAACCAAATAATTGTATGAAAATATTTGTATAGTTTACTTTCTTAATATATTCCACCTTTTAAGATATTATAATCTCTCAGGAATGAAAAAGTAATACTGTTAATCACTACAGTTAAAACACGACGTTTTACGAGATTTTGTGGAATACCTCTTTATCCAAATTTGGATCAAAATGTGGGGGTACTGCTTTAATATTAAACATGGACAAGCATCATAAATTGAGATTCTGCACATCAAATCGGAACTTGCTTGGCATTTATTAATAATTTCTTACTTTTTAAACTTTCTTCATTCGAACCGTGAATGAAGATGCAGAAGCTATTTAAAAACAAATATCAATCCCTCTTTAGGGTAAACTTTTGACAGAAATTGTACACAGCAATTCTCACTTCGCCCTGTACGGTCAGAATTTCGTGTATGGGTAGGAATAAGCATTTGTGGTTGCTTCAATATCTCCGCAATAGGCAAACGCTTGGGTCAAGTCAACACTGTTCTGCTTCATCCGCCAACCTGTTCCAAATTACTAATACAGAGTTGGCGTTAGTTTTTGACGTGCCTTTATGTCAACATTTCACAACGTCCTCAACCCGACCCATGATATACGATAAAGTCTGGTTTGATTTTACGATTATTTGTCAAAGAAGAGTAAAAACTGTGTATGATGTATGGGGGAGAATAAAATCTGCACACGTTTTCCTGAGCTTTAACAATCTCATTTCCACCTTTTTACCATAAATAGTTCAATGATGAATAAAAAGTTCCAACAAAGTGAGGTCAGCAAAATTTGGAAATTTGGCATATCGCTCCCGAATTGTAGAGAACGTCCTTGAAACTGTAAATTGACCACAGAATTCAATTTTAATATTACTAACAATATAGTAACCCATGCCCACGGTTCTGCTCTTGCCACAACTAGCAAAGGAAAGAACTCCTACTTCTATCCTTACCTACCCTGTATTTTGTTTGTTCTTTTATGAATTGCGCAGCTTCTAAAAATGTATACATTGTCTCCCGAGGCGGGGTTGAATTATTGGGAATTTTCTGTTTGACACAAGAAGGTAACATCTGATGACTGCATAAGGAAAAAAAGAGGATCCATCTTTTGTTAAAATTGAAATGATAGTGAATTTGGGCAGTTCCAAAGATATGAATTTTTAGATTCAAAGAGTTAATGCAACTGGTTTAGACAAGAATGTTAATTAAAGAAACGTTGGGCGAAATCCACAGTTTGTAAGCTGAAAGGAAGATCGCCAACTAGGCTGCGCTGAATGCAGATACAGAGGGCTCTCCTTTCAGTTTTACATATCGGTTTATTGTTTACTGTTGGGAGTGGTTCTCTACTCTTACACCATTTTGCTTACTGTTTTCTCAACTTTATTTGATTCACAACATATTAATTAAAATGTCTGACAACGTTACAACCCTTGACAAGAAATTATTTGGCCGAGGAATCAAAATCCTTTGAAAATGCAGTGCGGAAACAATATCGCCCGTCCCTCTCGATGATCTAAAATATAGAAACTTATGGAAGAAGAATATGGGGAGGAAACAAACATCTTTAGTATATGACTGCTTTCATCTTCCTGAACTAGCTTGTGATTAACCTAAACGTAACTTAAACGCAAAGGTCGAAGATATCAGCACACGAAAAACAATTGTCCTGAAAACTTCCATACATTTAACGAAGCACTTCATTTGTAAATATTTTGTGTATTTCTTCTATCCTATACTCGATTCAGATCATAAAATTTTGAAAAGGTCAATATATGCATGTACACTTCATAATAGCTTCAATCAAGCTTACATACTTTAAATGAAGTGATATTTATATTTTCTGTTTAAGCTTTAAGCCATAACTTGTCTGCAGGTTGTCCACAATAAATATTACAAGATTTTAGGACATACAGAGAACTCAAAAGGTGATTACTTTATTCCATTAAACATAGGTAGGGAAATTCATATAACGAAGTTATGTCGTGATATATCGATTCGTGTCTGTTTGGTAAGTAATTCATCCTGCAATTGTTGGAAGACTGGCGTTTAGCAGGTTCACGAACTGTCAAAGGTTGACCCACCCAGTGGCAAAGACAGTACTGAGATCTTGTCTTCATTTCTCAGTTTTGAGAAAGAAAATTATTCAAAATGACCCTTATAATTGCCACATCTGCAGTCTGGCTCTCTTACAGATAGAAGTATCAGGCCAAGTCTCATTGTAACAATTTTGTGTAACCAGAAAGCTTTTTTAGGTCGCATTGAGGCTATATTCCATGCCATAAGTAAGAAGAAAATATTGTTCAAAATTTAAGTACGGTATTAATTGTGTAAAGTGAGAAGCAAATAAGTAATTACATTAACATTAATTACCCTCTCTCAATAGACGAAGGACACGACGGTTGCCATGAATTTCCGGTGAAGCTGGTTAATTTATCTTACCATGCGTTACGAAGGAATTAAAGAAGTTCCTTTCAAACTTAGAAGCATACGGACATGTAGATCGGATTATCGATTAAATAGTAGATTCTCTCATTCATATTTTTGCTTCAAAACGTCATAATATGTGTTTACGCTACACGGAACTATCTAAGTGATAATTCATGAAATGGTAAATATAATCTCATAGAAATATTACAAGAGTTGGAACACGTGTAACGGACTATTTGGTCGATGGTCTAATTGCACATTAATGCCCACATGTTTGTATCGTATCAGATAATCGACTGACAAAAAAGAATAGCAGCATCAAATGCTCGATTTGACTACCAACATTACGTTTACAAATGGTTTTTCTAACGAAAAAGAAACCGTGCACAGGTGTATAATTCAGAGCGTGACTATTCGGATTTGCTCAGGTTATCCGCTGATGCGATCCCCGTTCTACCATTCGTGCATGAAAGAAACATATCACGAGATGATCAGATTCCCATAAAAGCATTGATGCTCTGCAGCGTTTTTGCTCACTTCGAAAGCGAAAACGGGCTGATCGGATCGCAAAGAGGTCCTCTAGTTTCACGATGTTGTTAGCACATCGCTGCGATTCATTCCGGCTTGCTCGTCTGCCCAACATGCAGATCCATGGCGTCGAATCACTTGTTCTCTCAGCCCCGCTTCTCCCCTTGCCCACTTACCGATTGCACCCTTCACAACCAACAGACTTCGTCACCTGCACTCGCATTTTGTACGCTGTTTCCCGAGCGTGAGTGGTTCTCCTTAGACCATGGCGAGTAGTTAGAGCATGACCCCCCATGCCCTTACCGCTCCCAACTTTTTTACAATTTTATTCCCTTTTTTTAAAAAAAACATATCACATAATTATTACACCAAAAGATCTAATTTGAAGAACAGAATTTACTAGGTTAAAAAATCCTCCATCAGTATTGTACTTTTGCAATGGTTTTTTTTACAAGTTTTAAAATTACAGCCTGTTCATCGAAAGTGGGTCCAGTACCATTTTCATAAACGTATTTTTGTCTATTCGAGAAAAGAATTAAAGAAAAATTTAAAGGCGTTTTGAGATTTTTTAAATATTGCTTTAAAATTCAACCAAAAATTTTGCAAGAACAATTCTTTTTTTCTTTCAAAAAGTTGTACACGAACTTATTTAAAGAATTTTTAGAACGGATTTTATTTTTAAAAATTTCGATCATCAGTATTGTAGTTTTGTAATGTTAATTTTTTGCAATTTTCAAAAATAGAAAGAGTTCGCCGAAAATGGGAACTGCCTGGTGTTTTATAACCGTACTTTGCTCTTTTCCAGAAAAATGATAAATGTTGCAACACTAAATAAAACGATTTTTTGTGGGTATACCACTCAATGCGTTTTGCCTCATCGTGCTCCGATCTTTGATTAATGACAATTTTCCTCCGCATCTGAATGAACGATAATTCATTGCACACAGGAGCTGAACCACAAAATCATGTTTGGAATTATTTTTATACACTCCCATTCTCAACAAATGTTCATGATGTCCTATGAACCAATAACTGCTCTTGAAAGTTCCTTAACAGTAGAGGAATTTCGGATTATTATAGAATAAATTCACATTTAAGACCATACCATAGCCCGATATTGTTTAAAACACTTAGACACATCCTCAGAGACACGTATGTTTTTGGAAAATAAACGTTTTTTCAGTAATAGAAAACCCAAAAAAACATATTTCAGTCAAAAATCTTGACGATGGTCTGCAGAATTACGTCTCTTCTACGAATATGGGAAAGTAGAATTTATTCTTTAATTATTAGGATGAGCCCTCCCTTCCATTGCAAGTTTTAGTAGTACAATATGCAAGAAACAATGATATTTAATCTTTCACTTGCCAAATGAACTTCTAACGTTGAAATCACCTGAAAATTTACTTAATATACTTCTCCACATTTTATGCTTATGTCAGGAAACGTGAACAAAATATTTTCTCAAGAGGAAAAGGAGTAGAAAAATTATATCTCTGTCCAGATGAAAGTACGAAACGCTGACGTTCGTATCGATCGTGCAAAACTGGCCGAAACTAAGATGAGATGTGTTAAAAAGTTTACAAGTTTCCCGAAAAGAGAAATAAATTTATTCCTCTTGAAATTCTCCTCGATGGCAGAACGTTATGGATTAAACTCTCACTTTCTCCTTCAGAAACGGGGTTCGATTGATCATTTCGTGTTTACGGGCGCGTCAACTTCCTGTGGTCACTAGATCCGTAAAGTGTAGTACATGATTTTTTTGATCACGGGAGGTGGCGATGTTCTCCTCCCTGTATTGATGAGATCCGGCGTCAACCTATACGTCGACTTGCGGGGTTTTCCATAACCAGGTAGCTCCCATTAGTAGCGGGACCGCCCCAGCCGAGAAAAGCTCTACTCTTCGGACTGGTCTCCCGACATGGTAGTATAGTGCGAGTAGTGTGCGTGTGGTGTACTTAAGTGTTGAAGAAGGAAAAGAAGAGGAAGGAAATATTGCGAGCGGTCTGTAAACAATTCTTATGGTACGCTCGAGGGTTCGCACTAGTACTGATCGGAGAAATCATGGAAAACTACCGATAAGACCCACCGGCTGCTGGAATGTCCCTAAGGACAGCAACTAAATTCGACCTAGCGGTGTAAATGCCGAAACTCCTGCCACCGGTCGGGATTCAAATCCTGCGACCTCCCGATCTGCAGTACATCAATTGATAAGTCCTTTAACAGTTTGTTCGAATCCCTCAACACGCAATAATGGGCATATCCACGCTATGCGACGCTTTTGCATGTAACAGTTTCTTCACTCATACCCAACACTACTTCATTTCAATTAACCATTAGACTTTTTTTAGAAATGATATATCGTCGTTTAAAACCGCGGGTATACATTAATGGGCCAATACTGAAAGTTTCTGATAGAAATATAAAGCATGTGAAAGAATAAGGAAGGTAACAACACACTGATTATAATACTTCTCGGAACGACCTTTTAAAGAAGAAGATAGTTCGTTCTCTACAGTTCGAATAGCCGAATCATTGTAAGCATTAATTAAAAAACTCACGCCGCCGATCAGATCAAATCATTGATCAATACCAGGGGCATGAAAACAACATCGCAACGTAACAGTGCAATCACTTCAAATGCTCCGGTAGGCGAAACAATCGACAGAGCACCAAAGCAATTTCCACGTATTTTTTGAACATGCATATTGCAAACACCTTTTAACACATTTCATGTAGAGGTATTCAATTTTCACCGGTACAATATATATAAAATAGTATCGATACTTACATTTACGTCACTATTTTTTATAACAGTACACATTCACCAATATAAAATAAAAATGTATTTTCTGCTTCACGCAATAAATTTTCGTGCGGAGATTGAGGCATATTCACATGAAATATTTTTAGGTTTTAACTTCCTTTTATTTGTCACACAGTACCTCAGTACATCAAAGATTTCCCAGTTCTTTGAGCACGTACACGGTCTAACAGATGAGAAGATGTATGAATCACTTCGGTATTTAAAACTGGGAAAAATTCCTGTTTGTTATGTAGGGAAAAGTGTAATTATTAAAACAGAGTCAAATGTAAATTTATCATAAGGAGAAATTTGTGCATTTTTTAGATTATTCAGTGAATGAAATTCTTTCCAGACGTTTTTGTCGAGTTGTTGTACTGGCATTAATATTTAAAGCCCGAAACAAATTTCCAAATTCCCAGGAAGAGACATTACTCGAGGTTACTGGGATAATTCTGCCAATACACTACACATAACCATCATATTCAGAATAACTAGAATAAAATACTTTTAGATCATCTTCTCTGCCGAAGCAAGTGTCCGGACCACAAAAAATTAACCGGACATTTTTTCGACAAGTCATCGCTCATGTGAGATTACCATGTCATAGAGATTACTGAAATACACCCGTTGAACGAACTTAAGCCACGTCTCGCTTGTCAACACAACATACTTAACATCTGAAACAAGAAGTCAGGCATTTTCTATCAAAAGCTTGAATATTTACCATTTGAATAGTTGAACTATAGGGAAAATCAACCCAAAGATTAAATAGATGTTCACTTTTGCAAAATGTTTCTTGAAATCCATTCAGAGATTTTATTCGTAACTTCAGAATGAAAAATCATTTTGCTCTGTATATTAAATGCATTTGAAAAGAAACAGTTAACAGTTGTCGATTCAAATGCATTATCGCATATCCTAGATAAATCCATTAATCTCCATCTTATATCATGAGACTGCACAATCTACCATTTCCAAACGTCGAAACGTCCATTCACTTTGATGTACAAATAAACCAACAGGTTGCCGTCCTTACAGAATGCATACGCGCAGTATAACATTCACCCAGTACACTTATGAGAAACCATTCACGTTTCAAATTAAAATATATAACGAAAATGTATCTTACAGTACAGGAGAAACAGAAAATTACGAAAAATTGGTTATATGATCGAAAACGTTGTTCTCAACAAACGTATTTGAGAGAAAATAATTCCATTAAAACTTCCGAAAGAATTATATGTCTGCGCAATAATTAACACAAATACATGCAAGTCAGAAAACAATTGAATAGACACCTTCACTCGAGTTATCCAAACGACATCTATTCTTCCTAAATGTATCTTTAGTCAATCATATTTCATTCACTATCAAACAACTGTCCGTTGTTCCTAATTATTTCGCAGAAAGCTCAAAGAACGATGCACGAATATGTGTTACCTGACACACAACAAACACTATCGACACTATTCCTTCTCACGAACTCAGTTTCTTCAAGAGCGTAAAACGAAACAACGATATCGTCTTGATTCGTTCTACAAAATGTTTACAAACATGAACTAACACTAATTAGTGTTGCTTCGTTCTTAAAACAATTTGAATTAATTTGCGAAACTTGAACTTAAGTTAGCGAAAGTAATTAGTTTGCGAACAACAATCACGTACACCGTCGAAATGTAGACCAAAGCAAAAGCATGAAGGAATAAACATTTTAAAACCCGCAAAAAACAAACTAAAAGCCGAAAACGGAGAGCATCGCGTGGTGGGCGCAGCCTACCTCGTGCGCGCGAGAAGGCGCGACGGAGACCTTGGGCAGCTTCGGCTCTCGCTCGTCGTCGTCGTCAAGGACAGCGCGGGGCGCACCGGTCGGCTGCGGGGCTGTGCGATCCCTTCGCGGCGAGCGCGCGGCCGCCACTACGACCGAGTCCGGCGCGCGCCCTTCGCCGCCGCCTCCGCCGCCGCCGTGCCCCGCGCCGGCGCGCTGGGGTTCGCGCCCCGCGCCTGCGCCTGCGCCGCCGGCGCTCGCGCCCTCCGCTCGCCGGGCGGGGGACGCCACGGCGCGCCGGGTTGCCTGGGTCCGGAATGAAGGGCCATTCACAATGAACACGTTCACGTACACGTGAGGGCGAGGCCGTGGGCCTTTTTACTTCAGAGTGGACGTGGTACCATTCACAATGACCGTCAACGCAAACCCCCCAAAAAACGCCAGTTATCGATATCAGAAGAATAAAGAAGAGTCACGTCTACCGCGGTCTGGGAGGATTCTAGTGGTCGGCTGTTCTGATCGTAGTTTTCTGACGTTTTTTGATCAATACCAGAATGACGGGACAGAATCCTTACCAACGAGCCATGGACGAACAATTTTGTCCTTTGCTATCCCTGCTCGCCCGTGTTCTTGCGTGTGCTTTTTAACATCAACGTGAACGTTTAACGTTGACGTTTATCGATATCGTACCGTAGGCCAGCCATCGATATCAATATAACACATACTTGGTACAAGCAGGCGCTGTCAGAAGAGAATTATAGTGGTCGTCTTCTTTGATCGTTTCTTCAATCAATACCATGAGAATGCCGAAGCAGCACTAAAGAGCCATGGACCGCGTGCGATTTTCCTTTCTCATCCTTACTCTCTCCTCTCCTTCTATACGCAGATTTATACTCACAATACCGCGCAAGATGGAAACTAGTCAGGTGCTTCAAGTTAGTTAAGTAGGGTTAAGAAGGCGCTTCAACTACTATGGTCATTGGCGCCCATGTCAAAGTACTTAAATGAACGGTTTAGGCGCTAGTGTTGACCACAGACGGACAGACGGACAGACGGACAGACGGACAGACGGACAGACGGACAGACGGACAGACGGACAGACGGACAGACGGACAGACGGACAGACGGACAGACGGACGGATAGACGGACGGACAAACGGATAGACGGACGGACAAACGGATAGACGGACGGACAAACGGATAGACGGACGGACGTTTTGCCGTCAATCGATTTTTCAGTAGCAAGAAGCATAATATGGATTTTGGCTACACCACGAGTTAGAGGATATTTCTTCTAAATTTACCAATAGAATTTATCCACTTTTTCGTTATCAGACCCCAGCTATGAGCGTTTTTCTGGCGAAAATTCGCGGTTTTCCGCAGCAGGATGATATAACTTACTCTTCTTTCGAAGAATTCGTAAGGCGAGAAAGTAAATAGAATCAGGCGCTACAAGTTTGGCCTGGCTGAAGTGACTGGTGGAGACACCATGGCGCGCCTAGGTCCGGAATGAAGGGCCATTCACAATGAAAACATTCACATTTACATTCACATTCACATTCACACATTCACACATTTACATTCACATTCACACATTCACACATTCACACATTCACACATTCACATTCAGGTTCACGTTCATGTGAGGGTGTGATTTTTAACATCGCCGTGGACGTAGTACCATTCACAATGACTGTAAACCTAAACGTGAAATAACGGCCAGTCATCGATATCAATATAATAAATACTCGACAGAGTCAGCTGCTCTCTGGGGAGAATTCTAGTGATCAACCGCTGCGATCGATAGTTGTCTGAAGTTTCTTCGATCAAGTCCAGCAAAATGCCGGAATACTATTCAAACAATCGAGCCATGGACCGCACGCGTTTTTTCTTTCTCATCCTTGTCTCCTTCTCTCCTTTTACACGTGATACCCCGCGTACGGAGATGTTTGGAGAAAGAGAAAATGCACAAGCCGGAGGGGTAAGTTGGCGCCAGATCTCACGTTTCAGAGAGGGAGGAACATCCCGGGATATAACGTGTCATATACTTACGGGATTAATGTTATAAGTAGTTTACGGCAACATTCAAGAATAAAATTCTATAAGACTATGGCTCTTCCCACTCTTCTGTAGGGCAGCGAAAGTCGGGCATCAACAAAAATAACCTAGTAAATAGAATACAGGCCGTGGAAATGAAGTTTCTGAGAAGAACGCTAGGCTGCTCTAAACAAGTTCATATTTGTATCGAGAATATTAGGGAAAAACCACATACCGAATAAATTGGAAGCAAAATAACCAAATACCGGAACAACTTGCAACAACACACGCAAAGGATGGATAATACAAGACTTCCTAAATTAGCATTATTCTATTAACCACATGAAAGAAGAGACGTAGGCAGACCCAAAAAACTATGGAAGGAAAACTTGTGCATACAGAACAGGCTCAAGCCTAATCCATGAAGTGCAGAAGAAGGAGAAGTAGTTTTTGGACCCGGCAACAAGATATACTCACTCGCTCGGAGAAAAAGTCTATACACTACGTACATTATGTGAAATGGCGGTGATCATGCGAGAATGATAATTATTATGTCTACCCTCAGCGCCACGAAATATTCTATGAACCGTTTCAGTAAGCAGTTGAATCGGTGATTTCACAAAGGCCATAAAACAAAAATTTTCAGGAGACAAAAAACATTTTTGTTCGATACAAGTGGTCTTTCAAAATTTGGAAAAAATACTACTGCAATGTCCTCATTTAGACACATTAAAAATATTTCCAATTATTATTTTTTGTAGAACAATATCCCAAAAATAAATTGTATTGTTTTATGACTTGTGCACTTTATGCAATGAACTGACTTACACTACTTTCTTTTATGTTTGATCACTTGGAATCTTTTCCCTAAATTTTCTCTGGAGAGTTTTTTTTTAAATAGGTAGGCTACCAGGTTCTAGATATTTAAAATTTCTTGTGTTTCCGTATGTTTTATGTTGATACGATTCCCTGCCTGTTGCATAACAGAAGAAATTTCATGTGGAGTACGCAATATCATGCCTCAATAACTTTCTTTTCAGAACTGTTCTTCAAAATCACCATCACCGGGCAAGAATGTGTGTCCCCGCATTTGAAAAAAGTGAACAATTTTCTCAAATTTATTATTCACAATCAGCTTCAATAGCATACGAATAACTGTATGATTTTTGTTTTGGCCTGGACAGTAGTCACTAAATATGTAAAGTTATTTTATATTTTCTTGAATGTTAGAGAAGTAGTCCTTCAAGAATCAACAAACTTCATTGGAGGATTTTCTGGCCAGTGCTTCATGATATTGATACAGGTTTGCATTGTCAGTGGACAAATTGTGAATGCAGAAATTATTAACACCTCAGGGTAGTAAAAACATTCATGCACAGGTATGCATGGAAAATAAAATACCCGCATGTAATCAAAATCAATCCCTAATACATAATCTTTCTCCTTCCACATTTTTTACCTCTTCTATTTTTACATCTTCCAGTGTTCGCAGACGTACTACATATTAAACCGTACATGAATAATTTTTACTTACCCAGGTAACTAAACATAATACTAAACACAAACACAATCTGCAAAATAAATACTAATCCTAACGTGTACCACAAAAAGAACAATAGTCGATTTTGGTGTAGCGAGTAAGAGGATGTTCTCTTATCAATTCAGGTAGCTACCAACTATTGAGAGTAGAATGTGCATGAGTCAGCTACTCACACCCTTTGAACAGTCAACGAAAATTTGACATGTCTGTAACTGAGACTGGGTTAATGGTACTTATGTTCGTTGTACACCCAACGACGTATCGAACTTCAAGAAAATAGATAATGTTCTAAACTCAATTTGGGAAAAAAGGTGAATCATGCTCTTTATGAAATCAACGATTCAATTATGTTTAGTGTCAATTTATACATTTCCAAACGCATTATTTTGTGTCTAACGAAAGTGCTAGTTCTTTGTATTTTGTTGCGGTACACGATGTGTCTTTTTCTCAGGCCTTATTAACTTGGACGCAAACTCTTACAGATTGAGAACTTCGCCGTTATGTTCAGTTTACGTTCTCGTTCACCGCTGTGAATGGTTCCATCGGTAACATGACACCAAACTTTTGCGCTCACGTTGCGTTATTTTTAAGTTGCATTGCCAATGACGCTTAAGGAAGTCCAAGTGGATCGAGTCCAAGATATGGCTCCTTGAATGCGAGAAATACAGAAGGAACGGAAAGAGAAAAGATACAGGCTGATTTGCGTAAGCAAATGGTCTTCTACCTGAAGGAATGCCAGGCGTGAGGGAGAGAGGGTCAGCGGCAGGTAAAACTAAGGGAGGGGTGGTGGTGAGTGGGATCAGGTTGCTTTTGACGGGAAGAGTGAGGAGAGAAAGGTGAGTAGGGGTGACAGGGGATGATGGGTTTAAGAAAGTGAGTGAAGATGACGTGGAAAGGGGAAGGAAACGAGAAAAAGTAGGGGTGGGAGGGAAGGGTGGAGACGCTAGGGGTAAGAAAGAGATAATATGAGAGTGGGATGGATGAGATGGGACTGTGGAGATTGGATCAGAAGGCGATGGGGCAAGTGAAGCGATGGGGATGGCAATGGGAGCGAGGGGGCGAGGGGGTGGGGGAAGCGAGGGGGAGAGGCGAGGTGAGCGAGGGAGGTAAAGGGGTGGCGTTGGGGGGCAAGGGGGCGAAGCGGTGGCGATGGGGTCGACGGGGTGGCGCGGGGTCGAGGGTAGCGAGTGGGTGGCGAGGGTGGCGAGGGTGGCGAGAGTGGCGAGAGTGGCGAGGGTGGCGAGGGTGGCGAGGGTGGCGAGGTGGCGAGTGGCAAAGGGGGGAAGGGCGGGGGCGAGGGGGGCGGGGTGAGGGGGCGAGGGGGGCGAGGGGGGCGAGGGGGGCGAGGGGGCGAGGGGGGCGAGGGGGGCGAGGGG
>JAHLJT010008446.1:48344886-48484124 GCA_031308135.1 Acheta domesticus
TATTTTGCCACGCACTGTATCGCCACTGCGTATAGCCACTATTTTCGCCTACTATTTTCGCCTACTATAGCCACTATTTTCGCCACTAATCGCCACTATTTTCTGTAAGAGAATAGTAATTTGTCTTTGAAATCGTAATGGTGCAAAATTCTTACGTTCCTCTTTTGGCCACTTCTTATATTTTCGTCCTTACTTCGTAAGAAGATAAAGTATTGCAATCGTGCGAAAGAAAACGGCGAATTATTCACAGAAAAACTCTTATTGTCGGGCCCTGATGACAAAAAAGTGGATAAACTTTGTCCCAATATGGAGTAAATTGTTTCCTCTAACACGTTGTGTAGTAAGAATCCCTGGTATGTCGGTCCTTAATAAATAAAAACAGCAAAACGCCCATCCGTCCGTCCGTCCGTGACCACCACTAGCGCCTAAACCGTGGAGCTGATTTTCTTCAAAATTGATATTCCTCGCCCAATTTCAAGGAACTCTGTCCACTGAGTTTGAAACAGATATTCTGATTTTGCTGGGTAGTTTTTCATGAATCCTCAACAACATATTTAAATTCTTCTCAAAAATGGTTTGAATTTTTTGGATTAAACTTTGTTCTCGGATTGCTTTTAAAAGATTAGTGACTGCCCATGATCTTACTGGTAATGCTAATGACCTTCTTTATTCTCTTTATTTTTTTTATTTCTCATCTTGTTTTGTTTTGTTCGTTATGAATACCCTCATTATTGTTTTTCTTCTGTTTTGAATTATCTCAACTTGCAACTTTGCAACAGAATTGTTACAAAATGATTAAATAAAAGGAAATAAATGTACTGTGATTTCTCCTCTGTGTACACATGTTTCTTTCTTTTTCCCTGGAATATGATATGTAGCATTATCAGTATGTAACGCATTATCAGTATTATTAGACGCATCAGCATTATCAGTAAGAGCATAGGAAGCCTCGTAATCGACGAACATTTTCGTTTTCCGACAAGGTACGTCGCCTCACGTAAACGATATCATCAGCAAGTTCAACTGTCCTTGCGCGCAGCAGCATGGCATTTACCAAGTTCTAATTGCACTATTTTTGCAACAAATATTTTTCCACTATTAACAATATTTATATCGTTGCATTGCATTTTTAAAGACCTTTAGAATGATGGAGAAAAAATATATACTTCCACTTAAAAAAATCAATGTTGTGTCAATATCTCGAAAGTTACATACGTTACAAACAAGAAAACGAAATATGTTATTTGCCCCATCATCTGCAACAACATGGCGTAAATATCATCTCGATACCTCGAACCGTTTTCAGCTCAGTGCATCAACCTGATGTTACTGCAGTCCCTCTGACCGGGAGATCCTAGGTTCGAGTCCCGACGGCGGCGAATTCAGTTGCTGTCTGAAGGAGAATTCTAGCGGCCGGCTGCTCTGATCGGTAGTTTTCCGTGGTTCCTCCGATCAACACCAGGCGAATGCCGGAGCAGTACCCTAACAAACGGGCCACGGACCGCGCGCGATCTTTCCTTCCTCTTCCTTGTCCTATCCTCTCCTCTTTACACACACACACACACACACACACACAAATACACACACACACAAATACACACACACACAAATACACACACACACACACTAACATGCATTATACTATCACACACGTCGGGAGACCGGTCGGGGGCTTACAGCTTGTCCCGGCTGGGGCGATGCTCCGCGGGTGGGAGATTCCTAATTGAGGGGAAAACCCCGCTAGTCGACGGTAGGTCGGTGCCAGATCTCGCCATCCAGCGGGGAAAAGATCGCCACCTCTCGAGAAAAACACGCACTAAACTTACGGGACTAATGTCCTACGTAGTTGACGCGCTCGGAAGCACCAATCAATCAATCAATCGAACCGTTTTCAAGATATTTGCTGTGAACAACGTAGGTGGTCCACCCTGTATACATCACACAAACAAGACACCAGCGATGGCCTTTGCCATCGTTCTTGAACAAACGCGCATGGAAATCTGACACAGGTTGATAGATGCCGCCTGACATTTCTGGCGCTCCCGAAGCAACTGTTCGCCAGCTGCTGGAAGCGCGGAGGTCACGAAAGGTCCTGATACAAAATGCCTAAAAACGCTATTCTAATATTTCAAATTTGCCTACAGTCTAAAACTTTCCTAATGTCAATGATAATCATTTTATATTTTATTATATCATGCATGTTCTTCGTTTCAGAGTACTTCATTACATTTACATACGTCATCTAAGACAAATAATAATCTTTCTTAATATCATGCCCCATTCAAAACATATGACTAATGCAATTGCTATTATATGATTATAGAGAAAATTACTTTATATATTAAATATTGCCCTTATTTTAATAAAACGAAGCAGCTAACTAACCAATGAGCACAACTTAACTTGTTCCTACACTCCACCACTGACATGTTTGAATAAAATCTACATGTTATAGGTAGTACCTGTGCCGCAGTGTTAGAAAAAGAAATGAAATTCACAATACAGTGATTCGGTGCAATTGGATACATGAAATATTCCTAATGTGGATTCTAAACATTCAGATTCGCTTTGCAGCCTTGAAATTGCTTATTTTGATAATTGAACGCAATCTAAGTCGTATCTGCATATAACGCCCTTTCATACCCCCTAAGAGCACTCTCCATTTGCTTCCTCATGCACAATTCATCAATGTGGAGACCGCTCTGATTTACGCTGCATATTCGTCAAGGTTGCGACGTCAATAGTCCTCGCAATACCAAACTTCGTGTAGACATATTTTCTCATAATTGGCATGACTAATAGTTGACAGCCTTAAAATATTCGAAAACACCATTGTTGGAGAAAGTCTGAAAATGGGTAGAAAATGAACAACAGAAGTAATCTGGTGAGAAAAGAATATCCCTGAAACTACTGGAGCCACAACAGCTCATACTTTTTCGCATCATTTATAACGGCTACGCAAAACTCACTATTATTTAACCACAACTCAAAAATATTCAACATGCAACTCTTCACAACCGAATCTATTTCCGGAACCATTCTGTAAACAATACGTATTTTATAAATCTATATCTCCAATTCGGGATTCATTTGTTTAAACTAGAGTTTTGTTAATAAGATACAATCGAAATACTAGGATTGGAAGATATGTTCTATCATAAAAATTATTTTCGTAGTATTGTTCCGTTATATCGACTTAACTGTACTAAACAGAGGAATGAAATGATGCTCTTAACGGCAGGCACCTGTCATGGCACCCATAATTTACGTTATGAGGGCGGAAAATGTTACATTACGAATGAGATGTTTTTAGTAGAGACGTGCGTCACTAGGAGCCAATGCTGGAATTTATAAGTCAATACTGGAATTTCTAACTAGTAATGTAACATTTCCGCCCTTGGGTCGTACACGTTTTATTTTCATACTACGTCACATTTCCTTACTTTTATTTTAATTTCATATTGCAATATTTCAAGATGTACGAGTGCCAATAAAGTTTCCATAGCGCCAGAGCCCCCTGGAAGCTTGATGTCTGTGAAACAATTGCAGTGCTCTCAACATTTTAGAATAGAATTGAAAGATAAAGAGATGCTTCGGAAATATATAAGAGATTAATCCAATGAAGTAGTGGAACAATTAATACCTCAGAAATCCGAAGAAAGATATGAAAAAGAATATGAAAAAATGTGTTACTGGAAAAATACAAATTATATTAATATGGTTAATAAGGATATAATGTTGGCTTACTTACTTTTCAGACTTTTTTGTGTAACTTTGTCATCTTATGGTACTGTTATCTATAAAATAGTGAAAGTTTCCTTCTCAATATTGTAATTAACTACATCTTTGGTGCTGGGCATAATTTATAAAACAAATCAATAACGTTAGTACAAAATTTCAAAGTTCATAATTTGGTATGAGATTTATTACGGTACACCCCACTTTGAAGTCTCTCTTTCCGGCCTGCTTGAGGCACGTAATGCGACATAGCATGAAATAAAGCATTTGACAATTAGCCGTTCGTTAAAAACAATCAGAAGAAATGAGTTTGCAGGTCAAGATTGTGAACGAGTTCTTTATTCCAAGGAAACGTATTTTTCCATATAAGAAGATGTCATTACGATAATGTTGGAATACACACGGATTGGTCAAAAATTTTGGATCAAAAATTACGGATTGGTTGATTATAAAACTCGTCTATGACCTCGATTTATACACTTAAACCTTCTTCTTCTTCTTCTTCATCTTCTTAAATCTCTAAGACTTGCTCCTTTCAAGAATTATAACGAGTCTTTCCATCTTCTCCTTGGTCTTCCAACTTCTCTTCTTCCCCTCGGCCTTTCGTCTCTAGCAATCCCCCACGATTCCTTTCTCCTCCATTCTCTCAATATGATCATTCCATTCCTTTCTTCGGTCTGCTACCCATTCCATAATTGGCTTAATTTTACTCACTTTCCTGATGTTTCTGTTTCTTTCCTTATCCAGTAAAGTGTGATTTGTAACACTTAAACCGCATCCGTTAATTGCTGTATTTCTGCCTAATAAAATCATTGACTATTTCTTCAGCGTTTCATTAGTACTGAATCCTGGAGACGAACAGCAGACCAGAGAAATATCACAATGCACTAAAAATTGTCTTACTTTTTCATACAAATTGTAAAAAAGAATATACATACAAGGTCTGTACATTTTCGTGGAAGGTAAATTGAATTCTAGACAAACTTCATTTTCGTATTCAATAAAATGACTTCAGAGCTATTTAAGGTGTATCTTGTGTATGCCAGTGCTAACTACAATATTTCCCTTTGAATGCATATCAACTAGACCGCAGGCCTCGAACTCAGGTTCGCAGTGAAGCGTCTTCTGATTTGCACAACACGACCGACTGAGCGTAATGAAACTTGCGGTCAGAAGTCTACTCTGCATATGTATGACCGAATAATTACGCGAAGGATGTATTAGTTTCATTATTTGAAACGTATCATTCATTATATCAAAGACGTATTACCAATTCAATGAATGAATAGCAATACCTCTGTTGTATTATCACAAAACATCCAAAATGTATGCCACCCTATGATATTTCAAAAACTAAGAAATTACGTCCGGTAGCTATTAATCATTTAAAGAAATGTAATTCTTCAGATCAGTGTTAGGATATTCCCAGATCAGTTGACAAATCAACAACTAGCAAGGGCATTAACAAATATTAGTTGTAAAGCAAATTCTTAGTGTCAAATATAGTTCAAAGAAATTTTACAAATACGTCTTTGCAGATTGTAAACTAACACGCGACACTCACCGTGCTGGATATCGGATTGACATGAAATTTTACCAGCTTGTTCAGCGCCTTTCAAACATACAAATTCTAACTGCTATGAAGCATTTGCAAGTAGTGTTTTTTGAGACAATTATATTGAGATCTTTCATAACCTTACCGCCGCTGGTGGAAATCGCGGGCGGTGGTGTAAGTAACGAACGTAGAACCAGCGGCGAGCAGCGATTCCGCCCTTCCACACGCGGTAAGGTCATGAAAGGTCTTAATACTAATTGTCGCAAAACACACATGCATGCTTCATAGCACGTAAAATTTGTATGTAATGGTTTTGAAACGTGCTGAACAAGCTGGTAAAATTTATGTCAATCCGAGTATCCAGCACGGTGAGTGTTGCGTGCTAGAGACCACGATGAATTCAAATCCAAATGCCAAGTGACAATACCATTTATGAAATTAATATCCTTCGATGTAAACCCTCACAATCTTAGATTATACAGAAATGTACTATGAAAATTTCCCATGTCCTCACGTGAAGGGACGATCACATTTTATTCGCGTGAAAAGGAAAACTTCTCAAATGCATAGTTTGCCAAGCGGAATATTCCTTAAAATAAAATCTAAAATATTTATAAACAAATCCGGACTCAAAAGAATGTCAAATCAGTAATAATCCACAAATTTAAAATAGTGAAAATAACTAAAAATGCCGAAAATTAAAGAATATGAAGTTCAACCTGAAAGCAACCTATGCCAGCCTTCAACCTGAAAGCAACCTATGCCAGCGTTCTCTGATATGTATTTATATATTTATAGATATGTTTACTTATATATTTATTTACATATTTACTTATCCATTTACCATCTACAAACAAATGTTGAGTTAAAACCGTAATCTGCGCAAATTTTCTTGAGCTCTGAAATCCAACCTAAAGATTTTGACTCTTATCCGTTATCATGTCCAAAGAGAAAGAATTGACTTTTAACGATTATTTGATTATTTTTCATTTAACATCCCAATTGAGCTTAAGATAACGTGCACCAAATAGTGAAGCTACTTGTTCTTAGGAATGAAGGTCATTTCACAGACAGGAAATTCAGTGTCAATAATAATAAAACCCCTCTAAAATTAGAATCGCATTCTCAGTAAATCTACTTACCTCGCTAATGCTTCATAAGAACTTCGTTAGATACCAGATTTGAAGTCTTGTTCATATATGCCTAACACTACTACAAGGTAGCGCTTTATTCGTAAATGAAGGACACGATGAAAACTACTTTACCATCTATTCTAAGATTAACTGAATTTCCACCTATGCCGATACAAAAATGAATGAAACAATGTTTGGACATCGAGTGTCACGAAAATTGTCGATGACAAGACGAAGCCGCACAGTGCCTATTCCGAAGTACATGGCATGCAGATTAACTCTCCACAACCAAATAAGTGGTAATAAAAACATGATAAGATTATTATAAGCAGTCTTTTACTATTGTTTAAATGCTGTAAAATTGAGGCTCAATACATTTTCTTTTCTTTGTATTTCGAATGAATGTGTTTTTCTTTACTCAGATTTACTCCACTTCCTTATTCAAGGTTGACTTGAAGTTATGTAGAGAAGTCCCAGCAACTATGGGCCACTCCATGACTTCCTAAACGGTTCACTATATGGAAATGCAGTTTTCGCTCAACAATGCGGAATCACGAGGCAAGTAAAAATATGTAGAGATACTACTGTTGGAAATATTTTATGTTTTAGAGAAATTTAATCAGCTTTCATTTTTTTAAATTTAACCATTTAATTTTCTCACTAGCGATAGATCATAAAAAGAGGAACCCCAATGATGTAACATTTGATAGTATTTCGGGTATAATATTATACTTTCTAACATATAGTTTTAAATAAAATATGCAATATTACCTGTAGCAGCCCTCGCAACTGTCTCTTGTGGGGAAGCTGACCTTCGCGACCTCTCCCCTCAAATGTGCCCGGCGCCGCGAAGGCCACCTTCCCCAAGGGAGATAGTTACAAGGGCAGCTTCAGAAGTATTTTCCCTTTAATTTCAAATCAGAATCAAATCAGATCTTGTCAGAAAATCTAATTTTATATTCAAATTAATATCATAATACTAACATATTATACACCATTGTATTGATATTTTTACGATCTATCCATTGCTGATGAAAAAAATATATAGTTCTATTTAAAAAATAAAAAATGATAAATTACTTTTAAACTAAAATAATTCAAAAAACCTCTTTACGGCATATTACTTACTCCATGATTCCGCATTCTTGAGCGGAAAACTGCACTTCGATATCCTGAACCGTTCAGAAGTTACGGGGGTGGCCCATAGTTGGTGGGACACCTATGTACTGCGAGTAATTACTAGAGCGCTGCTTTCCGTGCAGAAACTACGCTCCGTGACGGAGTGGTTGCCTATCGCCCAACAATGGGTAAAGACGAAAAATGACATTTGTTTTAATACTTCTCGCATAGTCTCTGTAAAGTATTTATTTATTAATTTGGTCAAAAAACAGTAAAAACTGTATATATGGCATATTGGGAAGAGATATCCGCGCACATTTTTGAGGCACAGAATGGAAAAAAAAGTACCCGATGACATTTCCTCAGAGAGAATGTAAACTGATATAACAGGCGTATTTGTCATATGAAGAAATCTTGTTAAGCACTAGTGGTGAATTGGGAACTCGGAAGTAAATTAAACATCAATTAAAGACCAAACGGAATAACGCAATGAACTTGATAATTATGTGCGTTTGTTACCCCCGAGGTCATTCGTTCTCGATTGCTTATTTTTATAGTTTTTTGCTTCCCACTTTCCGTGATGATTTTATCCAATTTAAATAAGAATCCTGTTCGCTGAACACCCGAAGCAACACACAGAATGTATAATCTGAAACTTTGCTCTTCTGAAACTGAATATTTCTTATTCCAAGACAAACACTTTTTTAAACAACACCTTTCTAATACGAACTATTGGTGCTACAACAGTACATACTTTCTAGCAATAGAAACGGTTACGTAATATTATAATAACAATTTCTGTCCGTATGAACAAATCTCAGCCATCACTCGCAAAACAGATTACCATTCGTAGTGAATTAAATGCGAAAACTAATTATTTTAAAGCATATACAGAGTGGATTAACAAAATGTTAACATCCCCTTGTATCTCCTCAACAGTGCAAGATACGAAGATATATTTCTGCTGTTTATTATTCATCAAATACAAACATCTGTAGTACTGATGAATTTGTTTACTCGAGATTCGTGTAAAAGGAAAAGTGTTCCATTTAAAAAAAATTAAGTTATCCCATAGTATTAAAAAATTAAGTTATCCCGCAGTTAAGTATCTACAACACATGAGCCCTTGGCTCTTAATCTTCTGGTAAAAATTCCATCTCCATATACTGAAGCGATTAGAAAATATTCGATGTACACGTTTTCATTGCCTAATCCTGTATGTAACTCAAGAGTTTCTATACGATGTTCATAATGTTAAATTAGTAGTTGCGAGTACGTTTTTGAAATAATAAGACCTGATTTTTCAAAAACTGAAGGATTTCATTTTCAGAGACTCCCTGATTTGTCGTTAGAATGGCAAAATAGACGAATTGCCTTATTTTGAGAAGGCTTGGCTGTCAGTTTTGTTTAGGTAAAATCTATAAATACAGCAGAGTCAATTTTGAGCTAATTTTGACTGATTAGTATTTCCGGGCATGCCAACTGCCCAGATGGTTAGTCTCGTAAATGGAGTTAATGCTTTCATTGCAGGAGGAGGCGGTGACCTTCCCACGCTGGATGGTGAGATCCGGTGTAGACCTACACGTAAGCATGCGGACAAGCACTGAGCTCCCGATTGGCCTCCCGAAATTTGTGGTACTGTAGCGCTTGTACGTGTACATGTAAGTAAGGGATGAAAACAGGAAAAGGGAGAGAAAGGAAAGATCGCGCACGGTCCGTGGCCCGTTTGTTAGGGTACTGCCCCGGCTTTCGTCCGGTGTTGATGGGAGAGTCCATGGAAGACTACCGATCAGAGCAACCGGTGGCTAGAAGTCTCCTCTAAACAGCGGATTAATTCGACCTAGCTATCTGACTAGTGTTGAAAATGCTGTCACCCGTCGGGAATCGAACCTAGAACCTCCTGGTCAGAGGCACTGCAGTGACATCAATTGATGCTCTGAGCCTACTATCCCAGTGAAAATTTTGTTCGTGATTTGCTCAGACTACAAGAAAACAATTTTGATTGTAGAAACGTGATATTTATAAGAATAAGCTTACGTCATGAGTTGCACATAGCGAAAGATGACAGAACGAGGAGGGAAAGGGTGGAGCCTTGCCTCTTGTGCAGAGGCGTATCTACGGTATGGCAGACATGGCACGTGCCATGGGCGCCACTCACAAGGGGCGCTATTTAGAGTATTCCGGGTAAAGTAAATAACAAGAACCTTAATTTGAAGTATTCTGACAGGGGCGCAAATTCTATGCCTGCCATGGGCGCCTGAATACCTAGATACGCCTCTGCTCTTGTGATCGGCTTCATTTATTATGTTGCTTTAGCTGTTTGTCAAAAGCCTCTCCGCGGCTTTCACAGGAGTCGGGAGAAAACGTTACGTCCCCTTGAAGGTCTACCCACGGGCGCAGCACCCCAAGGCTAAAGCGATGGTGACAGCCAATCGCGCTGTCCGTCACCTCGGGGAAAAGCGCGTACACCACCAGAAGCTTCGTCCACGAAGGAAGACTATTTGACCTCTGCATTTCTTTGAAATGGACCGCCATTTACTCGACGCAAATGAACATCGGAATATCGGAAATCATATACTCAGGCAAGTACCTTGCAACACTAAGACTCATTGAGTCTGCAAAGTATTTTTTTAAGGATAGACGTTTAATTGATTCTTTTGTCTTTCCGGCTGCATCAATTTCAATGTCATTAGTCCGATATTGTAGAACAGTTATGTCCCAATAGGAGGCGTGAAACGTGAATCCGGCGCAAACCAACCTTCCGGTTTGAGGGCTTTCCCCCTCCAAGGATATCCTCCAGGGGGGAATTCGTTATGCACAACGCGGAGGATTGAATTCCACCAAGCTGAGTACCTACTTTCCTTGCCCGAGCGCGCGTTAGCAGGAGGAGCGCTGATTGACTATGTGTGGCAGACTGTTACATTCAAAATATCCGTTAAACAAGAGTTCCAAAAAATCAAAATTACTCAAAAATGCTTATCAACATATGACAATATGTGTATCATTAGATTCGTCTTTTTACGCTCATCATGATAGACTAAAAATATGTATAGTTCCAGTTGAAAAAACAAGTTACCTCAATATCTCGTAAAATACAAGTGATAAAATAGTAATAAATACAAGTATCAATTAAACCCATTCTCTCATGCAGTTCCGTGAAAATTGCATTGCAATATGTTCATCCGTTCAAAATCTGCAGGAGGTACTAAAGTTACGTGACTCTGTATGTATGTGTGTATATATGTAGGTATGCAAGTATGTATGAGTGTATGTTTGTGTAGGTATGTATGTGTGTTTGTTAGTGCATATACGCACACCACAACAGTTACAATATTCGTGCAGACTGTTTTTATTAAAATTTAATTTATTGCAATGCCGATACGAAAGTATTTTATTTATTGACCTTGACAAGTGAGCGTGTTCTTTTGTTGAAAACCATTTTGTGTGGTTTTGTAGAGCAGCATTTTTGAATCTACATTCAACTAGTACCTGAAGTTGAATTGTAAATAAAGGTAGAAACGAGCGTTTTTATCAAAATTTGATACAAATAAATATTCGTTTCTGCGTAATAAAAAATATTTTTAACGGCAAATGGAGTACTGATTTGGCTCGTATCTATTATCGTGCTCCACGTGAAGGACTGTTCATGTTGCTGCGATAAAGTAATGAAACATAATGGTAGGGATCACGAAATGGTACGATTGATGTACTGATCACGAAATATGTACGAGAGTAAGACAATAAGTATCTGCAGTTTCATCCTAATAGTTTGTAAGTTGGTTGTACAGCTTCGTGCACATACCAACCTTCAGGTGACATCGTTCGCTTTGCTTATAATAAGATTCAGCGCTATCACTTAATGTTGTCTTGAGTTGTTGCGAGGTAAACACGGCTGAATTTTCATCATGATCTGAATGCGTACCAAAAAGCTGAAATCCTTAGCAGACTTTCAGTACAAGGTATGTGCAATGTTCTTTCTTGTCGGAGAGATTACCAGTGAATTGAACCATTCAATAGCAGGCAACAATGCGTTTAAAATGAGTAGAGCGCACTATGTCCAGCGTCATTAAGTAATGATCCTAATATTCAGATATTTCCCCTGATTCTGAATAATCGATGAGTGACTATTGATGAAGTGGAAAGCCAAATGTACGTTGATCAAGTTCTGCATATGAGAACGTCGAGATGGATTGTCGAAAAACATTCTTTTGATGCAAGATAACGCGCATTCACTTACCGCTGCCTAAGCTGTTAAAGATGTTTTTCGAGTTGTCAGAACTTCCGAGATACGGGCTCGAGCTTCTCACATCTAATTACTTCGCACGTCCACCTGTTCGGACCACTTAAAGATGCTTTAAGAAGCCGAATATTTGCCTTCGACCTACAGGCAAGGAAACAGTACGTACGAGGCTAGCAGCTCAATAGAAAATATTGTTTTCTGAGGTGGTCGAAAAAGCTGGTGTACAATGGACTAAGTACACTGTAATTCATGGTGCTTATGGGGGAAAATTGTCTTATTGTAAATTTGTTAATAAATTATAATATAATAAAATATAATTATAAGAAAATGCTGTAATAAATTATATGCATTGAATGCATATACTTATTGACTTACCCTTATGTTTTCACCACGAACCTAACATAGAGCTCATGAACACGTGAACGGATAGTGAAACTACATTCATGTCCAGAAGCAAAGCAAGGAGTCATACATTTCCTAAATGTATTATAAAAGCTCTGATAGAGATTTTTCAAATAACCTAGTATGTTAAATCATAGACAAAACGACAGATCTAGCTAGATAACTAATTCTGAAGATCAATAATTTACCTTTTTACAACATGCAACATTTATAAGACACTATAACTTGTTAAATCTTTTTCTTTTTGAAACTCAAATTTAAAACTGTTTTTATTTTGTCAGTGAAAATTGCAAGAAAATTAAATTAAAAATTTAGGATGCACTTCTTCCAGATCTACGAAAATTACCTAAATTTCAGTGACACTATCAGGTATATGCCTAAATGAAATTGCGCTCTTCAAAATTCCAACCCACGAGTAGTCCACCCACCGCGTCCCACATTCTCCGTACGACTGAGGTGACGCAAAGAACAGTCGAACTTCGCACCTTCAAACTTTTGTTTTCTTCTTCTCTCCTTCCGCATCTCTAAGTGAAATTGTATTAGTGCGTCCTTTGGGCACCGCAAAGTACAAAATAATTGAAGTGGAAGCAAGCAAGTTCCGAAAAAAGTAGAAAAATGCTATGAAAATGTACTAAAGGAGAGTTCGCAGGCCTCGGCCTGGATGCAACGTCCTCGTGTATTAAATATGGAAATCTATGCAAATTCTTGCCTTTCAGGCGACCGGGTCGCGGCCGAGGAGAGGGAGCTTGGGAGAGGGGAAGGGCGGGGAAGGGGAAGGGGGAGGGAAGGAGAAGGGGGCGGCGGCGAGTCTGAGGACACAGAGGGCGGACAGGGGAAGGGTTTCCGACGGAGAAGCCGGCCGCGAAACAGTGGCGGATGCAAGTCGCGCTTTCCGGGGTTCTGACACTCGACCCTTGTTCGTCCTCACCCGCCCTCCCCTGGCCAGTTAGGAGTTGTGCTTCAGTAGCCCTGCCTCGCAATCCTCCGTGCTTCCCAACGCCACTCGCCGCGCTGATGTACGAGACGTCCCTAGACGACGATTGGAAATCGTTATGTAGTTGCATTATAACGAGAGCTCGTTCCGCCAGATTTGGGGAGTAGTTACGAGCGCGGATAAAGGGCTGTACTTGTTGCGGAAGTGAGAGGGAGGATAGAAGGGGCGCTTTATAAGAGAGAAAGCAAATGTAATCAAGAGTGTGAGAGAAAGGAAAATATGAAGAAGGAAACGGAGAAAGAGGTTAAATGACCGCTTCAATGAACATGCCGCTCACACCACCTACACTTTGCCATTGCTACGGCATTATCTTCCTCACTGTACTGGGTAGAACAGTAATTTTCTCGCGAAATTGTGGGGATTTTTTTCAAGAGCCAGTTTCTTCAATAAGACCAAGAGGTAAATGCTTACTACTTTATAGTTCATTTGAACAATATTTTTGATGCAATCGAAACCTACCTGCAGTTTTCATTTAGGATATGTGAAGCATGTTTGGTTTTGCCCGAAATGTATCAAATAATAAGGGATTGATGAAGTAAAATAAATATTGCAAAAGCTGAATACATAATTGTAAAACGCAAAACAGGGGAAATAACTGCGATGAAGAGATCTTTTTAAAATATTTATAATTGGTCATCACGATGAATGATTGTTCCTCGCCCTAATCTGGACTCGACTACAATCAAATTAAGTTGTAATAAATACAACATTTAATTTAACTTGATTCGATGTTTTCTTCAAAAACAGTAAAACATACTATGTGACAGAGAAAATAAGTATACTCTGCGCAAGTTTCCGTGAGATCCAGAAACACTTCCCTACATTTTTTTTCTGCTGCGTAACTGTTTCTATACAATTAGAGACTATACTGATCGTAAAAGAAAAATAATGTTTATTTTAACAAAACAATGATATATAATGAATTAGTGTACATTTGTATTGCATACATTTTACAAAAAGATTTAATACGCCTGTAACAAATGATTGTACTTCAGTTTGCGGGTCAAAACCCCAACCCCGATCAGGTTTTTGTCCAGTTTCCCTGATCAATTGAACAAATGCTGAGATGGTCCCTTCTTTTGCTTCTGGACGTAAATGTAGCTTCACTGTGGGAACGTTTTTTTGAGCACTACTTTTGCTTGTTGTGGTAGGAGTAGAACTGATGTTCGTTACTATTTTGTTAGCAATGCAGAAAAATTAAATCAGCAGTTCATTTACCGTTGAAATTGATTTTCTATAACTCAGGAACAAATGTTTTTTAATTTCTCATTTTCTAAAATAATTTTTCTAAATTCTTTTTCTAGTTTTTCAAATGTTGCTAATTTCGCGTATTTTTTTAAATATTGAGCCTCAAGAAATGTGCGCATATAATCTCTTCCGCCATACGTCATAAACAGTTTTTACGGTTTTTTGACCAAATAAATAATTAAAAAATTTAAAAAAACAATTTTACTGTCGTAGTTGAATAAAGAATAAAAGTACAAACCAAACCAGGTTAGTAGCACAAAAACCTAGAAAATTTCGCTCCTGAGTTATAAAAGATACAAATACATACATAAATGGATTATAGATTTTATTTAATGGATTTGCTAAGAGAATAGTGATATACATCTCAGTTTCTATTCCTACCCCATCTAACAAGTAGTGCTGAACAACACAATGAATGATCTTCCCTGTGCGGGTGACGCCGCGTCGAAGGCAGGGTTGCAGTCATTTCGACCATTTTATCGTGGTCTTTCTCAGGGCTGAGCACGTAACATACTTTTACATAATCAAGTATTATTTATAACAAAAGTGTGGTTTAGACAGATCATCAATATCACTTTATCACAAAATATTATTTGTATATACAGTAAGAGTATTAAGAGAAATGATCACATTTCAATTTAAGTAGCCATGTACTCTTAACATCCAAAGTTTTCCTAAGCAGAATTATTTTCTGCTACTTGCATTCCAGGTATAAGCTTGTCAAACATCTACGAATATTTTTCTGCCCGTAATATGTTCAGTACATAGCACGCATTTATGAAATGTGTGGCTATACGAGTTTTGATTTTATTAATATATGAAGCGATTTAAAATTTCGCGTTTTATATTATGTGAGATACCAGACTTCGATAAGAAGCGGTATGATCACTATGTTCTGTAGCACACGATCTAATCAGTTTTGCTAAGGAATGTCGCGAAAATACGTATAAAACTATTTCAAAACAAAAACCATAAAAAAGGAAAGAATGGAACTTTACCTTTTAATAGTTTTACCTCCTAGAAGTTAAAAATATTGCGTCAAGAAACTCAGCAAAGAACGCTATTAAATTAAATATTTTGAAATGTTATTAAGCGAAGTAAAATGGGATACAATTCAAACGTTGGTAGCGCCGATGCCCCCACCACCAGATGAGAAGCGCTCGATACGACGTTCCTCCGAGTCGCGACATCCCCCAGACGTAAAGGCTATCCTAATACATTATCAATAGCCGTGCATTTTGTGCAAATAAATGTACAAATCAGTAATTTTATGTATCGTGAACAGAGCAAAACAAAATCCTTCCGATATACTGTATCTCAGAGGAAGAAAACTAATTGTGAGTTTCCCGCAGTAACTAATCCATTTGCTCATTACTGGCAAACCCGAACAGGGTTTATGTAGAATTCAATTACCCGATGCTAAGCAACAATCATTTTTTTATTTTGTTTACTTTACGTCAAAAACGGTTAAAAACTGTGTGACGTGGTGCAAGGAGAAGCGTATTCTGTGCACGTTTTCTTAAGTCTGGGATCCCTTCCCTACACCATACACAAGTTGAATTCTGAATATTGAAAGAAATGAGCATTTTCGGCAAGAATGGTTAACAAAATATTTGCTCTTATGAAATAAAATCTATTTTCAAAGGCAAAATCTTAATCTAAAAAATACCAGTAATTTTAATACCAGTCAGCTCACCTTTTCGAGTAAGTGCAGGCATACATGCACACAAACGAACAACAAATATAACAAAAACTTGCGCTGGCGCAAAAAACGAGCGGTTAAGGCCCTGTCCTGCGTGAGCTACATCTTGCGACAGCGTCACGCGACAGCTTCAAGCGACAAGTTTCAAACACATAGTATCCTATCTGCCCGTTCTGCGTCAGCGACATCCGCGACGAAGCGACGGAAGCGCTACAAGTGGCGGCGTCCGAGATTCAAACGTGTTTGAATCTTGTCGCCGCTTCTCGCTCTGTCGCACGTGTATTTTCGCTGGTTTCGCAGTTTTCGTGTTCGCTTTTCGTAATTTAACTTCGAAGATGTCGAATGGCGATGCAACGGAAATGTTAATCGAAGAAGTGAGGAACGGAAGGGAATTGTGGGACAAGAGATTAACAAATTAACACAATAGATATGTCAATGGTTATGGATATGTCAGTGGTCAGTATTATATTGAGTAATTATTAATTTGAATGAATTATTTTCAATACTTTCTTATTCTAGCCTGAAGGTGAGGAAAATAATGCTTGAAACTGTAGCAAAATGAAATGCGCAATAAAGTGAATTATTCATACATTTCACATAAGAAATAATAGTCTGTTCTCAATATACAGGCCAAACAGAATATATTTTAATATAAAATAATATGAACAAACATAAACATTTAATATATTCTTTTAGTTTCTTGACATAAAAATCCTGAAAGTTTTCTCTGATGGGTTGGTTGAAACAACACTATAATTGCAGTACAACATATACTGCGATTTTTCTAGGAAGGACTCTCAAGATAACTCAAATCCCATCTTCGCGATGGAATATGTCACGGCATTTCGCGTCTTTTCTCGGTCTTGCCGGTAGACGTCGCATGATCGCAACCACTGCTTCATACGGTCGCGATCGTGCGAAATCTAGCGGAACGACTGAGAAAGATGCGAAATGCCGTGACATATTCCATCGCGAAGATGGGATTTGAGTTATCTTGAGAGTCCTTCCTAGAAAAATCGCAGTATAACAATGAGTATTTACCTTAAAGTTATAATTAGCCTTTCCTCCAGGCATATTGGTTGCTGGAAGTTGGTGGAGATGTGACGAACTTTGTTTTTTAGGCACATGACAATATAATCGAACGTCTGAATTGACATTCGTGTATATTCAAAAAATTTATCTGGTGCTTCCCTTAACTGAGGGTACAAATGAGGGAATTCACCATATAAATGCCTGTTGGCGTATAAATGATGGGTCGATGACCGTTTTTCGTCTCCGAAACAACTTCAGCGCACTGCTTTCCATTAAAAACATTTCCATTAATTCCCTGGGTAGAGACATGGTTCACACAGCTGATCGCAATTGAAGACACTGACCACGCGGCGCGGCGGCTGTCGCTGTCGCAACTTCCTGTCGCTCGAAGCGCTCACGTAGGACACCACGCACTCTGTCGCGCAGCATCGCAACTTGTCGCTTGAAGCTGAAGCAAGCTGTCGCTTGTCGCCGCTGCGGTTGTAGCTCACACAGGACACGGCCTAAGAATCCGAACAAGCCACTTGCTGCAAAAATTCAACTGGACGGAAATGCTATGACAAATGAAGAAGCTTGATTCAGGTGCCAGGAGAATAGGCATTGTTAAATGCTGTACACCGGCGTCCCATAGAACTTTATCGGAGATTTTTACCAGTTAAGCCAAATATTATTTGAATTGTATTAAAATGATCTACATATTAATAGCCATGTTTTATGGGTCTTTTCCCTTTCGATCTAAAAATAGTCATGTCATTAGAGCCAGTACCCACACATTAATCTATATCTAAACAAATATCATAGAGCAAACATAAAGCAGATCTTAAAAAGATTCTGAGTCAGACATCCTTTCTCTACAACGACGTAGTTCAAGATGTCGTCCCTACTTCAATGGAATCTTAATAAAAAGCAAATTTCTTGGAAGAAAACGCATGCATTTCGTTGACGGTCGTTGATGTTTACACTTGCAATATATGGTCTGAAAATTCTGGAAAAAATACGTAGCGTCGTAAAAACAATAAATACGCGGAAATAGGTCAAATTATCAACATTTTTTACATTAATTAAAAACATAAAACAATAATAAAATATTTGTGGTAGTTATCTTCAGGATTCAATTCCCGACAAATGTCACTTTTCTTCGTTGCATTTGCAGTATCAAACGTAGTGCACTGACTAAAATTATCTTTTTCAAACATTATTATTCTCTTTGAGTACAACTGTTAAACAATAAAAAATTATTTTATACTGTAAAGAGACTGATTATAAAATATATTTCTCCATGCACTATTTTTTCTTATATGTTTCATATCAATAAAAATTAGTGTATGATTTATATATACATTGCGGATCAAAATATTATTTCAATAACACTCCGTAATGCATTGATTAATTAAAAATCATGGAAATAACACACATAAATAAGACTTAGAACCAACCACTAGAATTTGTTTATTCTTTGATTTTCTCACAACGATTTAAAGCGTTCCTCTTCTGCTCGGTCTTTTTCAAGTAGTAACGTCACGGTAACAACACATGTGAGCAGGTTTTCAGCGAGTACGCCAAACAAAATTTCACTATTATTATTTTTATTAATTGCTTTCCAGCTTGTACCAGTAACTGAATTTTTATACATGCATTTCCGATATTGTATACTTGAAGATGAAAAAGTTGAAGAACGACTTCGCCATACAAGCTTTCTGAGGTTCACTTCGCGCTGGGAATCAGAGGGAATTCTCGACCGTACCTTCCCATATCGTTGCTTCAGGTGACTTGCGATGAATTAGAGTATTTCTCTATTTAGTTTTGCACAGTTTCTCCTTGAGGTTCAAGAAAGATTTTAGTGGAAGAGAAAATGGCACTTTTGGTAATCGCAAGCAAGTCAGATCTTTTATAGAATACGAAGCGTGGAGGTCATCGTAATAGTAACATAATGATCTAAAAGTTTGTAAATCTCCCACCCATTTCTTCAGATGCTTTTTTAAATTGCATATATGTGTAATACACCTATTTCTTTGTTTTACCGATAAAAACTACTGTACCCACATTATTAGAAAACACAAAATTTTTATAGATTTAAAAAAATGTGAAAGAAATTTTATATTCAGGTTTCCACGTGCTAAATTAGTTTGAAACATTAGTACATAATTGTACTTCAGTTTGAGTTACGCGTCTTCTTTGCACTATTTAACAATAATGATTTGATATTACTATTTTTGGAGAAATATTTAAGATATTTTTGCTTTGAGAATAATAAGATAAATTTGCATTCAAATGTTGCGTAGTAGAGTTTTATAAGCATTACTGCAAACATTGAATATTTGAGGACTAGTGACTTTCGTTTGCAGAAGTTGGCAATTCGCTCTACTTCTCACTTCAGGCTTAGCGCGGGGTTTAAATTGACGCATCGACCAACAGTCACATTACTCGTCGCAAAAAAATATCTTTGCGCTTAAATCTATTTGCATTGAGGGGCAATACACCGTACTAATATACCAGTTGAATCTTTTCATGATGAACAAATTACATATCCCTTGCGTTAGAAATTATCATCTGTAAAAAATTCAGCTGAGGTGAAAAGCTGTAGAGTATATATAGTGAAAAGTAAATTGCATTTTCCGTCATCTTTAACACAGAAGCAATATAAAAGTGAGAGCAAATAAAGTTGAATATTTAATAAATTTGTTGTCCGTTTTGGAAATTCATGGAAATTCGATTCAAAACTTTCTTTAACATCAATTAATTTCTCAACAAAAAACAGTGATTACACAATTCTGTGTAAACATTCATTGAAAGGTTGCTCCTTAATTGCTAATCTGAGATAAGTTCGTTTGAGTATTAACTTCGTCCGAAAATTGAAGATATTTCAATTGCATGAAAATCTTTCAATAATATGTACTTCAAAATTATTTCTAAACCAACTGACAAAAATATTATTTTTTCATAATAAATAATTGAAATAATTACACTTTTTCCCGCAATTTCTGGAAGTTGAAAAGTTGATTAGGGAAAAAGTTATAAACAATGAAAGATAAGTGTATTTTCACAGCTTGAGTGGTTGAATTTTTCCTCAGCTGAAAGGCTTGAATTTGAGGGTGTTGTATGGCTGTAAGCATTGATAAAAAATATTACTTTTCCTGGTTTCTAGTAATTTGAAGTATGTCGAATTGATAATTATCAAGAAATAACCTTTCTCAAAAATTAAAATTCGGTGCCTATGCGCGCGTTTCGACCCTGTTCACACCACCATGCGGCGCCCCACGAGAACCAGGAAAGGCCTAATTATGCCTAACCAAGTTGGCATATTCCCCGACGGCCGAGCTGTCCTTTCACTTTACTGCTCTTTAGATTTTTCTTTCAGAAATAGTAAGTTGCAAGGTTGAACAGAGTGTGCAAAGCATGGCAGGTTCCGAATGAAATCGAGTAGTTGTGAATCGTCGGTTTAATGCTAGTGTAGAATTTTTATTCACGAAGAGAAATGGAGCAGTAACGTCTCTCGAATGTCAGAAGATGGTGTCGGAGAAAAAAGTAACAACAAAAATAAAAGAAATATTTAGAATAGCATGGTCACGTGATATTTATGAATTAAATTTATGAAGTGCGTATTATTATTAATATTAACAATAAAATATTGTTAAATTTTCTGTTCTTTTAATTTATTTATATTACAAATACTTTCCAAATCGGTTGCAACAGTAAAGATTCACCATGAAAAGTATGGATGTTGTCGAGCAATTTAATCTTAAATAATAGTATACAAAATGAAACCTCCATCTCCAGAAACTACAGCCGTTATTTCAAGCCTTTGATCAATTTCAACATAATTCGACACATTTCTGTTGTAAGAGCCGCAGGGCATTCCTCCCAACTAGCGCTCACTTGCCCCAAGGTCAAAGCCTTTCACTAGAAGCCGATGCATCGGCAATCGCGATGGGGCGCGGGCCATCGTGGGGCGCGTTGCTGTGGTCCTTGAGCAAGCCTGTGCTAAGGTGTACCATTTTCTCACATAAAATGGCTCTTTTCTCTTTGACAGCTTATTACCATCTTTTATCCTTTCAGGGAAAGATTAATGTGTGATACAAACATCTACTTGAAGATTACCCAAAGGCAGAGCAAAATTTTCATTGAATGTTTGTGAGAAGAAATTCGCCTTTACATTTAAAAATTCCAGATATATTTCTCTGAACATCTCATGCATGATTTTAACATTCAATTGTTCGTTTAATTATTTTTACTCACGGCAAGAAACCTTGCAAGTTAGTGACTTGACAGGTTTCTACACGTACATGTATCTATCCTTTAACTTTCATTTTTTTCACATAAACGAAAATGTCAGAAAGAGTGACTAACGAAGTTTTGAAACTCACAGATTCATCTACCACCTTTTATTGACGCTTCACTATACGTGGCCAAATTGATGATGAGTCCCTGGCCTAAGGCCCACGCGAGTAAGGTAAAACATCCTTGAGTGTGTATAACGCATAATTTCCAACGCATTATATTCCAAAGTACTTTTTGGTCGCACACTTATCGCATCGCTACGCATGTCGAATTTCATTAGGCTGGTCCGATTTCAGCCTACGCGATTAACGTAAAACATCCTTGAGCCTGTCTAACGCATAATTTCCAATGCATTGTACATCAGAATACATCTCATTTGAGCTACGAAACAATGTCATCGGTCCCACAACTCGTTCTTCGCTTTCTTTCGACAATGTCGCGATATCCAAATAGATTCGTTACAGTTAAGGGATAAGATCCCGAAAATAGAATTATCCGATTACTCCATCATTTAGTTATTACCACCTCTCCCCAATATTTTATATTAAAATGGTAGGAAATTGCAATATTTTGGATATTTTACTAATGTATTGTTCTTTACGTATTGTTTTTGAGTACATTTTTTCTTAATAATCGCTAAGGAATACACAAATAGTTTGTCAGCCATCATAGCATGAGCTACAATTTGAAAATCGGGTGAGAAGTTGAGTATTCGTGAAAGAATACCCACGGTACAATGAGAATTTCCTTGCGAAAATCTCGCAATTAATTTTTGCACTCTTCTAACTACGAACGCACGCTCAAGCACTCTTAGCGTAAAGAGTTAGGAGGTTGACATTATGCATTAAGAAAAGTGTAATGTTGATATGGTATGTGACAAGTTTCAGTTTTCCTAAATATTAAGGAATCTATTCAATGTTAGTCTGAAATTGTTTTTTAACAATTTTTTTTTTCGACTTTGCTGCAATGTACCCACTACGAGTTAATTAAGGCAAAATTGATATTAATTTAATTGAATAAAACGAAAAAGTCGTACATGTAAGCTCTCTTTCATTAGTTCTTTTTCGGAGGAGGATATATTGTGTCACGAACTTGAGAAAATCTTCTAGAACTACTTAACAACGACGCTGCACGGGGTCAAGCTAACCGCATAATATAAAGAAATATTTCATCTAAGAACCTGCAACTTCACAAGACTTCCTTTGAGACTTACGGAATTCTTCATACAAAATTTCATCAAAAGGCGAGATGGTTGCGCGGGGCGCTTCTCCAAAATTAGACCACTTCATATAGAATGACCCTTAAATAAAAGGTTATTGTTGTTCTCCTCGGATCTCGGTCGTTGAACGTCGGCGATAGTGTGCTGTCGCGCTGACGTGGTTACGAGGGATAAGAAAAGTTTTTTTTTTTACTAGTTACAAATTTTTCCCGGCAGCAATAAAACTAATACGCGATAGGTCAATTCAGAAAATTATAAAGCAAAATAATTCCAGAAAAGTACAATCAATAACAATACACATAACTTTTAACCCGCTGTGCGTGAGACTTGGTTTATCATGCTTGTTTTCCGCGTACGAAACAGTTTTTCTGTCAGTCTAATAGTTGTGAAACATTGCAAAGGATACACGAAATATCTTCAGCATATGGCATGTTGAAAATATGCAACCCTTGCGCGAGGATATTCGCGCACTTGTTACGCAACTTACGTTTAGGATTCAAAGAATTCTGTGGTGATGTTGGATATGCCTGGACACGTTGTGTTCAAGAAACAGTAAAAGTAAGTAGGAACTTACAGTGAACATCCATCAATGACAATACATTGTGTACATAGTTTAGGAAATGTTTCGTGTTATAAGGAATACAAATTATTTTCCCAAAATTGTTAACGTTTCTTCGCGAAAAACGTAATTGAAAAACATTACTTATCATTACTCTTTCTTATTTATTAAAATGAAAAATGAGAAATTTACTTTATCAAGTAAAGTTTCAATCCCTTGGAAGTTATTTTCCAACTAAAGAAGTAATTAATCGAAATTAAAATTCTTACCACCAAGAATTTGCCTGTCAGTTACTAGCATGAACAAAAATTATGTACCGTCTCACTCACCTTTAATTATTCCGTCAGCACCATTGCAAGCACTCCTCTATGTACATTTTCATGTAGCCAAAAAATACTAATACGTTGTAGTTTGCTCATTGTTTTAATACGATCACTAAGAAACATCATCTGTCTCGCCACTAGTACACAATCACCCCATCTTTCCACGTGTACTTCACACTGTCTACTAAGTATGAAACATGCAGCAGATGAAACAGTGTCGCCAACTTTGAAGAGCCACTTCTTCACAATTAACCAAATATATACTCTTCATAATTACACAATTACTACTTTTGCATTATTATAGAATTTACCTTTTAGTGATACAAAACACAAGAAGTACATGTTTTGTTGTGTTAATACGGCTCTTGTTCTTATTCGGGACGCACACTAGCTCAACCTTATTACCACCTCTTCAAAAACGTTATTGCAATACGTTTCCTTAAGAATAATGTAAGTCCCATTTTCTTCACTTTTAAAATTATATAACAATTCCTTGTAAAACAATCTGATAAATCCTAACTTAAAGGTCTCGTAATTCTGCCAACACTTTGTGAACACATACTGGGAAATTTAGAAAATTTGTATGTTTGAAAACATTTATTAAATGAGGTTACAAAACACCTGTGCCTATTTTTTATTAAAAAACCCATAATAATTGTTGCATCATATATTTTAAAATTAAAAAAACAGTATAATGGTGTTCTTATTCTGATTTCCTGATAATTATTTATCGGTTGAATTAGATTTTGTTTTTCCGTGTAAAATTTATTTTTTGAGTCTTCGATATCAATTTGTTCAAGATACAATATTGTATAAGTCTCTGATTGGAAACGTGACATATTTCCTAAAATCTTGTAATTTTTTTTTCAAATTCGAGTGTACCATTTGCAGCATACGTACCATTTGTTAAGTATTTTAATATAATAATGCAATATAAAATACTTTACTAATCAATTACCTTTACAACTTTTTTTTCTCACAAGAGTAAGTTGCATCATTAATGGGAGCTTCCATTTACCTTTAGATACAAAACACATTTTTACAAAGCTTTATTGTGCTGTCTCCTGGCATTTACAGTCATTTCATACACACAGCTAGGAATAATGAGACGCACTGTCGAATTGTCGTGGTCATTGCTAGAGTAATATACCAACATTTATAGTGAGAAAGTTCTGATATACTAGGTTTGTTCCAGCAAGCAGATACTTTTACTTACCTTTTGCGCATGCTCGAGTTTAAACTAGTTGGAAGTGAATAAAATGTTTGTTTCTTTTATATTAAGTACTATTAAAAACAATTAAGGAATAAAAATATATCTCAGCAATTTATAATTTCATATTACTTCTCAATTGCAATGTAACGTTTCAGGAATATATTTATTTTCATCTTCAAACAAATTTTCTATAATATGTTCTATATTTGTATACAAAAAGAAAACCGATGATCAAGCAATATAGACTGAAACTGTATTTCTTCTACATCGTTATTTTTGTTTAGGCTATCTATCTGAGTTTATCATGTGGATATAAAAACTGACGAACTGATCTATTTAATTGCGATTAATTGCAAACTGATTAATTGTCAAGGACAATCACATTAATTGAAGAGATTATTTAGAAATGAGTCCATGATTGGGATCTGTTGGTCCAGGAAGGAGCAGAAACTACTCTCTGGGTGCCTCTGCTTTCGTTTCATCGATGGTGGCAGAATAACCCTACAGATGGGTCCACTTTCGTTTCACGCGCGTTAAGCAAGCATGAAAGGTTACATGTAAATACTACTTAGTTTGTATGCTTTATGCGCTACGTGTCTCCATATTTTTCTATTGTCTTGATGTCGCTGTAATTAGGGATTTCGAACCAGTAGACTGTATCTTGTGGTTTAGTGCAGGATTTTTCTTTTGGATTTCAGTTTACGGTGTAGGTTTTTGCTTTTTAAAGTAGTAGTAATAATAATAATAATAATAATAATAATAATAATGGGACGACGAAATAAACAAATTGAAGCAGAACTCACTCCACGGTGTGTGTACCCAGAAGTAATAGCCAATCAAACTGTAGACTCAGACCTTTACAAATTATTCACTGTAGGGTACGTATACCAGACAGCCTTGTGAGCAGAATAAAATCATAAAGAGAATCATGTATTTACAAAAAATATATTAAAAATAAAAATAAATAATTTTTATAAAAAATTTATTTAGTACTTTACTGTAATTACAAATTTCTTTCAATTAATTCCACAAGTAGAGCAGCCTCAGCTGTAGAACCAAACTAAGAACAGGATCTTGCTAGTCAATGGCATCTTCAACAGGAAATGTTTTCCTTTATGTAATAGCAATTAGTGATGTGTAATTCGGTGCTATTCGGTATGACGGATAATTATGTACTAAAAATTGGGAAAATATGTACATATATATGTACTATAATATACAGAAATATGGACTCAAAAGTATGAAATATGTAACATTAAGTATCATTATATCAATTATTTTTCATTAAAATACTTTTATCTTAGTATATATTGTTCTGTGTACTTAATGTAAAGACCAGAATTAAACATTCGTTTTCATAATCGTATTATTTACAACGATCTCCGTATCAATAAGAAACATATCGTCTCGGATATTATTTCACTAGTATATCTTCCCTTTACGACTCTCACACACAACCAATCTTTATAAATGAGGTCTCTAAAGAAAGAGAATTTCAAGGAGACGTGACGAACTGCATTTTGACTTTAAAAATATGAAGGATTTGTTTACAAAACGCATCTAAATATTCATGTCAAATACACCTATTCTTCTCCGTGTTTACTGGATCCAGTGTGACGGAATAGTCTCCTCATAGCACTGCACTAATAGTACAAATTGTTTCCAAACCTGGGTTTTTCTCCAGAACTGAAGACCTCTTTTTCTTCACTATTTACCTCTATTGACTTTCGAATAATAAATGAACCGTTTTCAAAAAAGCGACTGCCGATTGCGTAATTTCAAAGCTACCAGAAGGTTTCAGGGATGATGTTTCCAAAAATTTAATTGTAGTGCTTACTGAAAAATGGGGCAATATAGTTTTTCAGCTTTTGAGTATCAAACAATTGCTTCGATATGTCTATAGAAGCTGCAGCTTCACAATCAAATTGATGTATAACTTGTATTACAAAATCAAACGTTTGAGCTTTGTAGCTCATAGCATCGATATAGGTGTCCCATCTCGTTAATCCCTTTTTTGTATTGGAAATCAATGCATGAACTTTATCAAACTGAAATCTAATCATCTTGACAAATACAACGATTGCATGCACAAGATAGGTTAGAAGTAGTAATTTTGGAACAATACCTCCAGGACGTCTGCTGCCTTGCACATGTACGGCGCTGCACTAGTACCAGAAAGAAGACATTATGTTTAACTTCATTAGGCCACAAAAATCCCGTTGTATCGTTAAACAGTTTTGTAATAGTTTGAAGGTTGCATTTGGGTATCACTTCACAAGTTAACAAAATAAGACTTACACTTTTAAACGCTCATTAAACCTGTCACAACCTTGCCAATATGATTTCCTTACCCATCAGTTCCACAGCGAGATTTTACTTCAGATTTTCGGTCCAAAGAGATAATTTATGAACAACGGTAGAGGGTCGCATGTAAAAATCAGGGAAAGAAAAGTGTCAATGGCCCTTCTTGAGCTGTTGTATGCAGTTTCTGGTAAAGGGTATCAAAGTCAAATGAGACCTCAAAAAGATGCGAAGTGAGTGCGCGATATCGCGTGCTAAACATATCATTTTCACAAATCAAACTTCATTTCTGTTCTCTGCGACACTCGCCTTCCCCTTTTACTTGCAATACCGTTGGCATTTATTGATACACTCATTTCAGCGCGTAATAATAGCGGCATTCTAGAGAGGAGGCTGCAGAAAAATACTTGACAATGCTGAATTGTTTGTTTAGATGATTCCTTATCAAAAACATATAGGAAAAATAAAGAATTACGTTTTTTAAATGTAGGATAATGGAAAAATTCAGTAATATGTAAAAATATGTTCTTTTGTGTAAAATATGTAAATTTATGTAATTTCGGGTAAAATATGTATACATATGTGCTAAAATCTCAACGTTCTTGGCCACTAACCGATGTGAAACGTGAATATATCATTGATTCGACTTGATAGAGTTATTGGAAAATATGTTATTACATAATTATCCGGGCCCTAGTGATGTGAATAAAAAGTAAGCAAAAGCTTATAGCATTGAGTGTTAGCATTAGCATTCTCTAACTAGTTTCAGTTCTTAGCACTAGCATTTGCAAGCTAAGGAGTGAATAAGCATTTGTTAATTCTCGGGAGCTAAATCTAGAAACCTGTCGCATTTGCTACGTAAATACAAGACGCCATGTTCTTTGTTTTTGTAATCGTCCGCTTACGTTCACATTTTACAGTTTTGGAGGTATTAAATATCCAAAATTGAATAATTTCAATATGCCTTCTGATAGAGATATCGAAAATAATTAGAGCGACTCTGATCAGGGCTGTTTTTTAACTCTTTTTATAGAGTATAAAATATTTGTAACAAATTGAAGGTGTCTAGAATTAAATTAACCAAAGAAAAAGTCTTAATTTCATGGAGGGGGAAATTCATGGAATAATTCTGTAAGGAAATAACATCGTTCTATTACAACACGTTTCTTAGTGAAGAGGTTATTGTGTGCCATTTCCTCGGATATTGAAGGATTTTTATATGGTGTAAGCAACAATGGCGTTATGCCATATCCGATGTCTCCAAGTAAAACTACGTCCCTTTTCTGTTTGTTCATAAATTAATAAAGGTAAGATTGTTTGAGTATTCGACTCGGGTATAGATACAGGCCACTGAGCATGTACACTAGTTAACTCTTAATTCACATTACATGTAACTTGAACGATTATGCTTGCAAAATTCTTGCGATTTGTGTATTCATCGCCTTGATAAGTAGGTTTCTTTTTTGGGTCGTGAGTGCAATCTATAACGCCAACTACGCATTGGAAGTAATATCGTTCTGCCCACTATAACCGAGCGTGGTTCATGTGCGTTGGAAACAATCCATTTATGAACTTTCTCTAGAATTTTATTCATTCCAAATGTTATAGTTTTGCAGACATTTCTTCGGCATACGCCTTCTCTTGCTGCACCTGCTTGGAAGCTAGTATCACTAACAAAGCTAAGAAATGTCTGCATCTTTGGAATGAGCAATAACGCTCCACCTCTCCTTTCGTGTAAATCGCCCAGGAAATAAGTAGGTTCTGTATTCCTTGATTAAACCAATATCAGAAAAAACAATGACTTTCTGCACATACTTACTCCATTCGCTTGGAGTAATGTTTGCAAGATCTAATATGCATAAAAGCAGACATTTTTAAAATAAAAACACGTTTAAAGAATGCCAAGACACTGGACTGGCACACTAGAAAAATTATCAGCTTTTGCTTCAAAAAGAAAGCTTTAACTAATCTTTATGCACACCTTTTCAAGCATTTGCTGTAAAATTTAGCTTTAGATACTAGAAAATGCTTTTGCTAATAAGTATTGGCTTTCCGTTATTTTTTATTCACCTAAAACAAAGCATTTGCTTAAAATTACCAGCTTTTGCTTACATTTTATTCACACCACCCAATGTGAGCAGTGTCACTCTCTCTCTCTCTCTCTCTCTCTCTCTCTCTCTCTCTCTCTCTTTCTTTCTTTCTTTTTTTATTATGGGAACTGTAGAAATCTTCAACAAGACACTGTGAAGGGTGAAGAAGAAGAAGACTTGTCAACAGTGTGAGATTTGTACTCACTAAAACCACAAACACTATGTTCCTATTAACCTTAGCAAGCCATTCCCAGAGCAATTAAGTTATATTTTTAATTTTCACTAAATCAAAAATTGTTTTGGGTAAATGCTGCACGCACAGCAAGTCCACGTTGGTTTCCAGCAAAAATCAGTGGCTCTAGCTCTTCAATTATTTCTTCTATTTGAAATTATCTTTTCTTTAAAGAAATACTATATTATGTAGCACTGCCAGTGCCACAATACTCTTTCGTCTGCTCCAGTGAGGTTCTGAATCCTGTGAGCAAATTACTTTAATAAATAGTTTACAATTAAATAGAAGCAACTCTGAAATGAGAATACAATTAATGTTGATAAAAAGCATGACCATAGATCAAATACCTGACACCTGAAGCGGCTTTTCCAAAGTCCAAAGCACCTTTCTATAGTGTTGCGTGTGCTTGCCTTGGATTTCGCACAGGTGTAAACAAATAGGGGGTGCAGGGATAACCAGAATCCCTGAGCAACCTCTAAATTCTCTCGCCCCAAACCTCCGCTTCAACCGGGATTCCTTGAAACTCCTGGCATCGAGAACGCTTCCGTGCCATCGGGCCACATTGTCCAAGAATTTCAACTTTGAATCGCAAATGCCCTGAAAATATATTTCAGAATTTAGAATTCATGTTTTGCAATTACTCCATATTCTTACTGGTGATTTTTTTCAATAAACTATTACTACAGATACGTAAGTAGTACCTGAACATTTAAAGATGGGAATCCTTCCGATTAAAACAATTTTGCCCTGCATCCGTTCTCATATTTGGAATACGGATGTGGGTACAGTCTATGCACCCAATCACATTCCTGATCCCGTTAATGGCTGAAAACGAACGAGCGGCTTGGGATTCCTTTTCTACTGTTCGGGACATGTAAACATAATTTGGACTAGCTCTGGCAATGCTAAGAGCCACTAGACGTTGGGAATTGACTGCTGGCGAATGCCATGCAAGTCAGCACAGTCGTCTTGCACCTGTTTGATAGGCTGTACATTAAAATGTAGGTTAGTTATACATATTAAAATATAGGTACATTAGAATGTAGGTTATGTGACCATTTACAGCAGTTTACAGCAATTGCAATACACAAATACCTTACCATATTTCGCCCCCAGCACCGGAGTGCTGTAAGTATTTGAATATCCGAGAAAAGTTTACTACCTCGGGTATTTTCAGAAGATCAACTCTCCCCGAATATATTAATGAGCTCCGTCGCTCCTTCCTTGGAAAATCTGTACTTCCTCCGGAATACCTCCGCCGTATATTCCTCAAAAGGGTTCCTTCTGAGGCGATAGACTTTCCTTTTCCTCTGACGGCCTTCACCAAACACGTTGCTGATATTGTCAGCTTCCTCCACAGCTTCAATGGCTTCAATTTCGTTAAAGATATCCATGTTGACTATTTACGCTCACGTGCAGCTGGTTCACAGCAACCTACAAAGAACAATCGATCGAATACCCAGTAGGATCGATAACTGAACGTAACTATGGATTGAACATCAGACACGGGGTTTTTAGGTGTTGCCAAACGTTGGTTGTGGAATAACGCCGTAGTTACTGTTCGCTTATTCCACGATTATTTGTACAAATTTACTCCTCCTTTACTCCACGCTTACACCGAGAGTAGTTACTTCCTAAGTAAATATGTTGGTCCTGGCTTAAACCATACTTCTATTAGCAAGGCTGAGAGAGTGAAGGGCTTATTATGGCAATACAGGATCAAGTAACAGTAACAAAACAACTATCTAAAATACATAGTAAAAGATCCAGGAGTGGTAAACGATTATTGTCGAATATGTGGCCAAGGTTCTGAAACAATCCAGCACATAGTAGCAGGCTGTAGTATGTTAGTACTCACTAAATATAAACTGAGACATGACAACGTGGGGCGAATTACCCATGCCAAACTTGCCCAGCTGTATGGCCTTCTGTTGGATAAATCACCATACTATCAGTTCGAGTCATAAACGGTCCTAGAAATTGAGTCCTACAAATTATATTGGGACCGCAGCATACTGACGGATACAACTGTCCATCACAATAGACCGGATATCACCATCTGGAATAAGATAATCAAGAAGATCTGGTATATAGACTTTGCTGTCGTGAACCCTTGTAACATCATGACAACTTATCAGACAACTTTGGAAAAATATAGAGAAGTGGTCCACATTGTGAGGGAAGAATGGAGTCTGACACATGCGGAGATTATACCGACTGGCGTCGTCCCGAAGGTCACCATTAAGGGCTTCGAGGATCTAAACATCAATAAATATATAATTATCAACATCCAGAAAGCTGTAATCATCAACACATGATCTATGGTCAGAAAGTTCACGGGTGGAAACATGTAGAAATTATGTCAAGTTTTGTATGTAGAAATACAATAGTGAAATAATTTCTGTAATGAATATGTAATGTAAAAATTGTTTCACCTTTTTATATTTCGTTTTATATTTATATTTTATATCGGGTTTCATTTTATATTTTACAAGTGTTATCTAACCAAAAATGTAATCATGCTTTGATATCTGTATGATTATACAATTCCAGGAAACTATGAATATGAATAATTATATTCTATGATTTAATTTTCTTTTATAAAACACTCCATGGTCTCATCAATTGCCCTGAACTTCTTACTCTTATCTCTCTTCACATCATTCAGGTGAGACTGGTAAATCCTAACTGCTTCTGGGTGAATGCATGTACCACTAACTACAGCTATTATATCTGTGGACCACCTAGAACTTCCAATGGCTATGCTGGTAGGAGTGATTTTTTTAATAACGACTTCAAAAAATTGTTGTAGTTCTCTTAAACTAGTTTTACTCGCTGATTCTGTTACCATGCTTTATTTTTATTTTATTTTTTATCTGTATAAAATTTTCTTATATGCTTGTATGTGCTTTAATTTTTGTTATTTTGTGTCCGTGCTTTGTCTTTATATGCTTTACGTGCTTGTGTGTCCCTTAATTTTTCTGTATGTTTTTGTCTTTATATGAGCATTTTCTTTTTGTAGAGGGTTCAGCCCATTTATTGAAATAAATAAAAAATAAATAAATATATAATTATGAACGATACTTGTATTAAGACGGTTTTTTTAATCTTCCATGATATTTTGACGAAGATTTGGTAGCAATTTTGCATAGGACGTGAACGAGAATAGATGATTTTGAGATTGTGCCTTGGCATGATGAGGAAGAATTTTTTGTAATTTAATGGTAAACCGCAGTAATGCAGAGTTACAGATATTTGAGTAGAACTAGTATTTCTCTCATCAAGCTGGAGAAAATGATAAATTGTCTCTCATGGAAGACTGTATAATGTATATGGGATACCTAACCACAGTTTTACAGACGTGGCTGATGGATTTGATATTACATTTAGAAATTTGCTCAGCATGCTGTGAAATTAATAAGGCTTTCCAGGAGTTATCGAGGTTATTTACAGCTCCCATATTAAAATTGATAAACTATTGAACGATCCTTGCTTTTCAATAATTAAGATTTTATTATGATCGAGTATTAGCAACAATGGTACTGTGATATTTCATTAGATCAATAACATTCCATTTTAGAAATTGTTATGTTTAGCTGTGTGTGCTTGTTTATTCTTTAATTTTATGGCGTGTACAAAAAGTTTAATACCTTTCATCTTTCTTTCCTTTGTAGTTACAAATAATCTGCGAACATAAGGGGCACATCAAAAATGTGTCTGGAGCATTTTTCAAGATATAAATAATGCGTTTGTACTGGCGAGATCGCTATTGGTTTCAAATTTAAATCAATTTGTGGAGACAATTTTATTTTCAGAAATAGTGCATGTCTCTGCCTATCCAACATTATGACACCTAACAAGGAAAGAGGGTTAAATCCTTATGTCCTGTTTGCAAAACAACAAAAAATTACGCAAAAATATGTTGATATCGAACATTTCTTTGAACTTTAAAAACTAACGTTTCGATTTTTGAATCACATTAGGTTGAGATTCATTAAAATGTGTTGCTTATAATTCGTTCGTGTTGAGTACTACATAATATAGCCAATTCAGAAGAAACATAATTTGAGGAGAATTTTCTTGATGTTGATGATGATGATGATGATGAAGATGACGACAATAATAAAGATGCGGCCGTATGGTAAAAGAACTTACACAATTAAATTAAAATAATTTGTAATTAACATTATATAGAAGTAAATATTCCATTATAAATTTTTTTCATGATGAACGTTTTCCCTCGTTTTTACATTCTCGCCATACTACGTCCCTGAAATTGTTGTGACCCTATAATATTTTGTAGTACCCATATACTTCTAGATAAAAATTATATCACTGGAGAGATCCCCAGATGTGTATGTGTGTGGGTATGTATGGGTGTGTGAGTATATATATATATATATATATATATATATATATATATATATAAATATATATATAAATATATATATATATATAAATATATATATATAAATATATATATATATATATAAATATATATATATAAATATATATATATATATAAAACTATGAGACTGTATTGTTTATTAACAGGTTGGACGCCAACGAAATTTTTGGTTTTTTTTGTTCCGTAGTGTCACAGCTATTCTGCTTGCATAGCGCCCGCCCATTGTTGTCGCGTTCGTGCCAGCACAGGAGCCATTGCAGACATCTGGTAGCATGTTTTTGCAACTTTTAGTGCTATTCAATTGTTATGTTGCTAAATTATAGACTGTATTGTTTATTAATCACGCAACGTTTCTTGACCCATGGTTAGGAGAAATGCCGGTAGAGCAGACCTGCACAGCGTATTGCACTTTCACTGACCTCAGGAGCTGCGTGCGGGTAACTCGGGTGCAAATGAGAAAATCGATGAAGGGTGGGGATGAGACCCAATCTAGGAGTGGGGACACCAATCAGAATGCGCAATTTGAAAGATAGCGCGTAAATTTAAAGAGCAATCGGAAAGAACATGACGGTCATATACAGTTCAAGTAATATTGTCTTTTGTATTATAATGCAAATGTTTGTTCTCGGTATATGACAGGGCGAAATATGAAACTACCACGAATTATACATATTAGATTTCGACATCAAGTATTATAATTGCTTGTAGGGCTTATAATGTAATTCGCTTTGCTACGATGTAATCACAAATTTAGTGTTGTGCTAAACACAAAATTTTGATACTGAATTGATTTTGTTTGATGACAGCAATAAACTATTTTTTATTAACTATGTTTAATTGAATAAGACGGTTCTCTCTAGGCAAAAACATATTGTTCTTAAAAAAATCATGATTATTTTCTGTTCTAATTTCTAACAAGAGAGTAGAGTCGTTTACGAGATCGTATAAAAATATAAAGCCCTTTGCATTCTATTTAACAATACCCATGATTATCTTATGATTGTCCATAGCATATCGTCACAAAAGTTTGCTCGTTGATCTCTTTTATTTAGTTTCATAATGGGGAAAAATGGTCACAAATGTGTTATTAAACATTACCCTTCTTGGAATTGCCACATATTCTATTTTATGTCAATCTTGATGTGAGAGATTGCTCTCATGATTTTGTTCATTTTTCTATGATTTGGAGATTATAACATTCCTGGTGAACAATCAATTATTAAATTGCAATTTTGTGTTAGATAAAATTAAATATTTTTTTTTCTTATATATAAGCATATATTTTAAAGCTATTGCTTTAAAATAATGCTTAAGAGTCACAATGAGCATGTTATTTCCTTTAAAAAATATTAGAAAATGAAAATACATACAGTGGTGGATACAAAGGTGGATAGACAGTAGTGCACAGAACGTAAACAGTGAATTATGACCCTGGTAATTTGAAATACTGGACATAATCCATTTAAACATGTGGGCATTTAATTTTGAAGCATGGATCATTATTAGACGCCCAGGCATTCAATCTACGCGCCGCGTCGTGCTACGTCAGACTTCTCCCCTCCCCGCAAAGCTTTCTACTCCCCACTACTTGCACTTTCGGCGCTGCCACGGGCAGACGACCGGCTCCCAAGTGCAGAATGCCCGCGGGAGCAGGCGTTGTGCAGGTCTGCGGTAGAGTATTAGTTACGACATACAGATTTTATGAAGCAATGCCACTCTCTGGAATATCAGTTATGCCTCAATAATTTGAGTTCTAACTTTCTCAGGAGTTCGAGGTATCTCCTGTGAAGGATCTGGATCTGCTTTGGCCTTTTCTTTAGATTATGTTTAGAAAAATACGACCAGGAGTTCTCGGTTTCAACACTAAATAGATTGTATTACGTGCTAATGAAGATATGTGAATGCTAATGAAAAGCTAATCAGCGAGCACTGGCAACATTCCAAAATGTTGCCAATGCTCGCTGATTAGCTTTTCCTTCTAATGTTTATTGCTCAACGGAGGAAGAAGCAAGATCGGTCAAGAAAAGTTGCGCGAGTAATACACATGCTTGGAACAAGTAAAACTTTTGCTCATTCCGTTCTTCTTGTCCGGGCAAACACGAACGTCTTTGGTCACAACCCAGTGTAGTTGAACAGTAAAACTAAACCCGAATGCGAAACCCGTCGCCTTCTGATTTTCTGCAGGGTGAGTGTTTGTGATTACTCATTTCCCAAACGGGTGTGTCCTTAACCTTGATTCGAGAACTGCCCATGTACACGGTAGGGAGCGAAGCGCTATCTCTCAAAGAAAAGGAAGAGACTGGAACATAGCCACACAGCCTCTATTGTTATACATGTAAAAGGCCGTAAAATCGGAGGAGGAAACTTGGACGTCTGTGAGCGTGTTCGAGATACGGTTTAACATGCGATGTGCAAATACGCAAGAGTGAAACTGCCACGTATTCTGGCCGTGTTTGGGCCCTTTATTTGTGTTTCATTTGGCAATCAACCTCTAATTTGACACAGTATATATTTTGTCATTTACTTCTGTGATTCAGTCAAAAGCGACGGAATCCTACAAGACATCAAATGATGAGGCTACTACTTACTCATGAATCAACATTTTACTTAATACTAGTTTCTGAAAATGTTCATGTTCAAATATACCGCTTTTGATAATTTTAATATGAATATAAACTATTCAAACATTAATTAAACTTTTCTCGTTTTAATTTAAACAAAGTAACATTGTATAAAGCAAGGAGCATATTTTTCTTTTTAACACGGGAGTGCTCGCAATAGATCTGTGAGTTCAAAGCCATGGCAATTTTATGTTCCTGAATTATTGCGATGCATTAGTCATCTGATATTGCATGTATTCCTTCATTGTACCTTTCTGATATCATCTGGCCTTCTATTTTTATACTTTCGCTTTATCATTTCCCGTGAGCATGTTCAAACTCGATCGCTGCGCTGCGCGATCTCTGTCATACACGTTGGATGCAATGGCGCCAGTGCATTGTGAGCTCCTGGCGTAAGCGGTACGTATCATGAATTATTTTCAGCCATGTCTGTGACAAGTGTCTATTCAGAAAATGCAATCACTTGCCTTATCTACAATCGTCTGTAGGGAAATGAGAAAATGCGAACATTTTAAAATAGAAAAAAGACAAAGACTTTTTAAATATTTTTGTGAAAACGTAAAATATATGTATTAGTTTAGAACATGCCAAAATAATTTGTGAAAATTGTACTTAATATTATTTAATACGATATTTAATAAACGAACACAAATATTTCGCTCCGAGGCACCATATAATCGCGACATACGCCCCAAGGTATCGCCTTCACCCTCAACATCATGCGTATGTAGCAAACAAGGCGATACATTGCAGAACAGTCTTTTCAGTACACTTGTGGCAAGAGAGCAAATAGATTGAGTGCACGAACTATGGTAGTGATTATGAGATGCTAATTTGTAATAAACAATTACACATCTCTTAAACAAAATGTCACAGCACCGATCCGATTGCCAAATTATGCATTTAATTTAAATGCCATTTACATGAGACACTAATTTGCAACGATTAACAATTTTATAAACAATTCCCAAATATGTGCCAGAGAAGCTGAGCTAAAATAGCCTGGAATGTGTGCTAAAATAGCGTAGAAGACCGGGAACGCCCACTCACAAATATATTTCCATTATAGCGAACGCGCTTGTAAAATCTGATTGTCGACAACCACAGATGACAGTATTTCCGCCTCATACGTAAACGGACAAGACCACGCCCCCGGGAGAACGCTTCTCGCGCATCATGGGATTTTGCGCCAATCACACAGACACTAACGTTCCAAGTGTTAGCGATATTCATCGCGCCTCTCCCGCGGATCAAGGGGCTGTTCAAGATTACTTGCACGTTTGTCAAGATAAAACTTTATTCGAATTTTTGGAGGGCGAGAATACAAGTTTTCGATTAAAAGAGTGGTTTTCGCGTAATTTTGCGTGAAATATAGGGTGTTTCTGCACAGCTATTTTCTCTAAAACTGTCTGCATATTTTTTATTTTTTTCGAATAGAGCAAAATACGCTTATAAGAATTGCTCAGGTCCCATTTTCGGTTAACTCTCTGTATTTTCGAAAATTGCAAAAAAATATTGTAAAATTTAATACTGATGAAAGATTTTTTAAAAATGAAATCTTTTCTAAAAATGTATCTTTATATAACGTTATGAACAATTATTTGAAATAATGTGCAGTTTTTGCATAATTTTTACTTGAAGTAAGGGTATTTATAATTTTTTTTAAAATTGTTCGAAATTTTTTCTTTCATTTTTTACTCCAATATAACAAAGAATGCAATCACAAAGTCTGATTTTCGTTGAATTATCGGAATATTCGAAAATCGCAAAAGTTACAAATAACTCGAGAAAGAATGCGCTCTAATAGCGCTACTAGTACTGACTTATTCGTTCTTTTATAATGTTGTTTATTCCAATTTTCGAAAAAATTGTGTTTATCGGAAATGGAAGCTGCTCCATTTTCGTAAGGGAACTTTGCTCTATTTGAGGAGGGCAAGTAATTTACTTCATATAGCAAATTGCGTCCAGACGAGGTACTTGCTCGCCTAGGATGCTATCGCTCCCGCGGGCAAGTATAACTTCCTCTGATTCCGCTATTTCTCCCGTTAACCTAGCAAGATATGTACACGCTCATGCTGTAGCAGTGACAGGAAGTGCAAAACGCTCCCGAGATATCATGGCAAATGATCGCTTCTCACGAAAACATGTTAACTGGACGTTTTCGATCAGACAACCTATATTTGAATTATGTTTATATATTTTATTATTTATTAATGCATTTCACATCTATTTTCTTTTTAAATTCTGCTTTGTATAATCATTTGTCAAGAGGAAGAAATATATTTGAATGGCAAATTCTTTACCTTTTTTCTTTTTGTGTTTTACTTTATTAAATTATTCTCATATTTGCTGTATGTTGCAATAATGTAAAATAAATTAACCTGCATGGAGTCTTCTGGTAAATCCTCCACTTAGATTCATTGTTTCAAAACAGTCAAATATATATAATATTATGATTGTCACAATCAACACTGATAAACAAGCTATTGATATCTGACATGGTGTTCACGTCAGGTTTTTAAGATATCGACAAAAATTAATTTTCATGGAATACCGTTCATCAGTTTTTTCCCCATGTTTTTTGTAAATTTTCATGCAACGTCACACAATATTTTCGTCGTCTGTGAAAATATTTATATTTAAGGTAATACGTTAAAACATTTTCGATACAGCATTACTAATCTCTCATTTTTTCTTTTTAATTTTCAGTATTCTGTTTCTCACGCGTTTAACCATAGCACGAGTACTCGCGTGCTGGACTACATCCAACGCACTCATTTAGTTTCCTTCATCTTCTATTATTTATGTTGTTCGGACAAGCAAGCTGTTTATCATTATTTATTTATTTACACATGCCCATCGCGTTATGACTAAGCTATTTGTACAATTATTTGATTCTGTACTTTATTTGAAACTACAAAATACATTCGGCTCACACGACTCGTGATTCCCAGAAAAGCCCATCCGTTGGCACGATCGCCTGATCGCGCTTCCTGGAAACGCCGCCTAATCAGTTAAGAATGTTCTGGACTATTTTGCGACCTCACAAGTTTAATTGCCTAATATATACCATAAATCTTACAATTTAAATGCCTTACTAAAACACAGTGTTTAATCTATTATTTGTAACTTACTTAAACTCAATTTAAGAATTCATATCTACTCGCACACACGATTGGTTCAGCGCCCTTGAAGGCACGAACTATTCTCTCCGCATCGCCGATCATCATGGGAGCAAGCTAAGTGGAGCTGGAGAATTTGTCGCGTACGCACGCAGCGACACTCGGCTCCTTGTTTCCTCTACATTGTAATCTTGAATGTACAAATGCATGATTTCTGTCTTTGAAGTGTTAACTTGTGCAGTGTTCAATGCGTGCAACAACTAGTCACTGTCACTCAATTGTTCGTCATAAACGTTTTCAAAAATTCACACTTTCTACCAGCGATGGCAAGTATGAGTTAATGCTCGCTGCCTGTATATCACATACTCGCACGATAGTTAATCACGGGCGTAAAACTGTGATTCCAATATTAATTTTTTTACGGCTGTGAGATACGATCGAACAGTCCAGGTACAGCCAGCCTTTCATCTTACGCAATATGACGCAAATCGGCAGTCGCTGCCTCCGTCACGCGTGCGCATCCTTCCCTGTGTGTGTGTGTGTGTGTGTGTGCCGAACTGTGCAAGTGCTGCCAACCATGTACCACGAAACTGCATTTTTCTACTCTTCCAGCTCTGCCTGCGTGTCCTCGCAGGTGGTAATACCTTCGACTTTGTGACCGGCTAACCAGCGGTTGTGCTCTCTCGTTCTTCAAGTACTGTTTCTCGTCACCTACGACATGGCATATACATCTCGTCACCCATTACATATTTTCTATGTGTTTTTCTTACAGCTTTAGCTTAATCACTAATTGTATTCACTGTTCCCCCTTGTACTCATTTAGCAATTTAACTATATGTGTTAACTTCACATATTTGTTGATTTCTTTCTGAGTGATGATGACAGCACCTAATTATATCAGGAACTCAATACTGGCGACTTGCAAATATTTAACTCATTGCCAATTGTCCTCCAAGGTAAGTTGGCTATCCAGAGAATGTCAAAGTGAGGTGTAAATGTGTCACTCCCTAATTTAATTCACGGTCCACTAATTTCAAACATACGTCTCCCCCTGACATACGTTTTTGTACAATAATAAAGAGAATATCATGAACACTTGTTAACACAACATTTGAAATATTACACATCACAAGTATAAATTGTGTATCTATGGTGATTTAAGAATCATCACCATTCTCATGGGAATGTTTGACAGAGTACAAGTACTGCTGTTTTATTTGCGAGTAGGACAGAGATAGAAAGCACAACTACCTAAAGAAAAATTAGGCTTTCAAAACTAGAATGCGGCCAGGATATAAAAATGTCTTTCAAATGCCGTTGATTGACCCTCACCACGTACGCATGCCACCGCTTCAGAACAAGCTGAGACTCGTGAAACATTTCGTGAAGGCACTAGACAACGACTCGGATGCTTTTCGGTACCCGTGCGACAAATTTCCAGAGTTGAGTTATGTGAAAGTGATAGAAGGTGTGTTCACAGGTCCACAAATAAGTTAAGTATTTGCTGACAGACACATCCAAGACTTACTGAATGAAACAGAAACAATAGGTAAAGTAATTGCTGACAAATAAGCAAAGTAATTGCTGACAGCCACATCCAAGGCTTACTGAATGAAACAGAAAAAATAGGTAAAGTAATTGCTGACAAATAAGTAAAGTAATTGCTGACAGCCACATCCAAGACTTACTGAATGAAACAGAAAAAATAGGTGAAGTAATTGCTGACAGCCACATCCAAGATTTACTGAATGAAACAGAAAAAATAGTGTGGAGGGCATTCAAAGGAGGGGAGGAAGTTTTAGTCAATTTCCTGGAAAATTATAAATCTGATATGTAAATGTTGTGAGTAAGTTTATCAGTGACTACAAAAAGATGGCCGTCGACATGTCCCTCAAAATTCTTCTCCTTCACTCACATTTTGACTTTTCCACCGAAAACCTAGGTTTAGTCAGTGACGAACATGGTTTTCACCTGGAAATGTCGGTGACCTAACGGTCAATGTAGTACAACAATGTTAGCTAATCTGCGAACTGCTGGACACTTCAGAGTGACATGCCAAATGCGCAGCTCACACGCAATTATACAGCCAAGAAATTCAAACGAAATACACCGTGTGTCAAGTATTTTCAGTGTGTTTGGATTTAATGTGTGTATTATATCTTGAAATATGCAGGGTGTTCCGAAGCTCCCGTTACCAAAAAAATACTACAAATTCTGTGTTGCCAGACATGAAGAATGGCAGGTCCAGTTTTTCCGAAAAAAAATTTGTCTTTGAGAAAATTGAGTTTAATAATCACTTCCCGGGCGCGAAATTCAAACCGGCCGCAAAGAGACAAGCGGCATCACCTTCTGCGCGGAGCATTTCCTCGTTCCTCCGGGTAAACGGTGAAACAGTCGAGTCATATTCTGGAAAGCATCGCGTTGCTTACACTACAATACTTAATAGTATCAAGTATTTGCAGGTTCTATTCAATAAATATTTTAAATGCACGTACAGAATATCGAGTTTTGTTCAAAATGATAGCCACAGTACACGGCGGCGTAAACATAAATTATGAACACGATCCAAAATTTATGAAAAAGATTGAATCTCCTGAAATGCTCGAATTGTTATTTTTAGCACATATTAATATAAACTAGTGCTTAAACATAAGCTTTAGCACATATTAATATAAGCTAGTGAGATAAACTCAGTATTTTCATGGAACGGGAATTCAGGAAACGAATATTTAATTTCCAAAACGCTTTTAGTATATCACGATATTTAGAATAATATTAGGGAGACTATCATTTACGTGGCAATCTTAAGCCCAAAGCACTAGTTCATATTAATTTGTGCTAAAAATAACAATTCGAGCATTTCAGGAGATTCAATCTTTTTCATAAATGTTGGATGGTGTTCATAATTTATGTTTACGCCGCCGTGTACCGTGGCTATCATTTTGAACAAAACTCGATATTCTGTACGTACATTTAAAATATTTATTGAATAGAACCAGCAAATACTTGATACTATTAAGTATTGTAGTGTAAGCAACGCGATGCTTTCCAGAATATGACTCGACTGTTTCACCGTTTACCCGGAGAAACGAGGAAATGCTCCGCGCAGAAGGTGACGCCGCTTGTCTCTTTGCGGCCAGTTTGAATCTCGCGCCCCGGAAGTGATTATTGAACTCAATTTTCTCAAAGATAAAATTTTTTTCGGAAAAACTGGACCTGCCATTCTTCATGTCTGGCAACACAGAATTTGTGGTATTTTTTTGGTAACGGGAGCTTCGGAACACCCTGCATATTTCAAGATATAATATACATATTAAATCCAAACACACTGAAAATACTTAACACACGGTGTATTTCGTTTGAATTTCTTGGCTGTATAATTGCGTGTGAGCTGCGCATTTGGCATGTCACTCTAAACTGTCCAGCAGTTCGCAGATTAGCTAATATTGTTGTCCCGGAAGTGATTTTTAAACTCAATTTTCTCAAAAACAAAATTTTTTTCGGAAAAACTGGACCTGCCATTCTTCATGTCTGGCAACACAGAATTCGTGGTATTTTTTTTTGTAACGGGAGCTTCTGGACACCCTGCATATTACTACACAGTAAGCGTGCCATGTGACAATCTATTTTCTAAGCTAATTCCACGTTTATTAGTACTCCATGTAACAAAAAATGTTCTAGTGAAATGATTGAAGGAGTATATCTAACAAACGGTGGGTGATGACAAATGGTTTGCATATTTTGAATCAGCACGTTTCATAGAACAAGTGTTAAATACCAAGATATACGCCAACTTTTAAAATTTGTTTTTTCAGTGCAATTTAACACAAGTATTATTTTCCTTTTCTGACAATTATGAACGTTTTTCAGAAAAGATTTTTTGTCCATATAATGTTGACACAACCTTTTGAGTCATATTTACACGCATAGTCAGATGTCAACAAATAATAATTGATATGTTTTTGACAAAATATGTTAAATTAAGCATTTTTTAAATATAACATTCTAAAACTTTTAACTACAATATATCCAAAACACAAATACGAGGGAAAATTCCCATTGTAAAGTCATAGATCTTTGCTTTGAGGAGGAGGAGGCAAGATTTTGCGTTTATTTGTGTGTTTGGATATAGCGTTTTTAATTTTTTTATACATTAGAGAATGACTGTTTCTCAGAGCATCCTGAGGAACTGGCGTGAGATTTAAAATGAAGAGTTGTACAAATATGATGATGATACATCACTGAATACCTTGTCGATGATGGTCTTGGAGAAGTCAGCTGACAGTTCTTGCTCCAAATTAAGTGCTATTATTGTCCCCTTTAAGTATAACATTTCTTCAAGGCCGACAACAGGAAGGAGAAAGGAACACTGTGATTCAATAGGAAGATTCGGTACGACATCAATTACTGGTATTGAATCTCCCGATTGAATGACAGTACGCCCAATTTCTGTACTAGAGATCTCCACCTCCGGACGGAGACGGATGTCCGGAAGGCGCCAGATGAGTCCGTGGATTAATATGGTCCAGTACACCATTCCGTTGCTTGAAGCCTGTGAAGTCGCGCCTTGGCGAACAGTCGAGAGGAGGCGGACGCTGTTTTGCACGCCAACTGCGCAGGTTTGATTCCAACGGCCCGAGAGACGGCGCATCCGTATTTTGAGTTCACCTGTTCCAAGCGAATTAATGGAACTGCTTATTGTACACTTATTCATCATATTATAGAAATTAATCTCGATTGTTATATTGTGTTTACATGATAAATGATGTTGTTGTGATGTCGTAATATGTCTCATGATGAATATTTAAAAAATGTACAGTATCAGTAATTAATGTGAAAGGTATAAGTATATGCAGGTATAAGTACCTGCATATTAGGTTAACATCTTTGTTGGGGTGTGTCTGCTGAAGCCATATTGTAAACATTTTGTTGATGTGGTATAAATTCAGATGTTCCACACAACAGAGTTAAATGAATGGCTTAGCAATTACAAATGCACATACAAAAACCAAAAGGAAATAAATATCAGGATAGATTGTGAAAGGAACCTAATATCTAACATACTAACATTAAATTATGCCCCAAACAATAATAAACACTGAAGCACTGTACATTAAAATAACACTGAAAATAGCACTGAGCACTGACACCAAACACAAAAAAACGCTATCACAATGATAATAATTCGGAGCACTATAATAGGGAAGTGATGAGTGAATTGGAGCACTGTAATACACTGCGCATCGCATTAAAGCAAGCCTTTGTACTTACATTAGTTGTACAGGAAAAACACATGAAGTCAGTTGTGGCTGATATGTTGGTGCACTCAGATGTTTCAGGTACACATGAAACATTGATACAAGATGATATAAGTAAACTGCATAACAAATACAAATACAAAGCATATAATAAAATAATGAGTTACACTACAACTCCTTGTGATGATGACAGCATTTAATAACGTGTGAATGAATTGCACTGACGTAATGTTGTGCTCGTAAAGCATGAAATAAAGTAATTAAGTGCAATTTTGTGCCTGGAGGGCATACAATTAAATGATGTGGGCTCGGAGAGCATAAGATGGCATTTGCTGGTTCTGTTAGTAAATATAAATAGAGATCTACAGTCCGGGTAGCAGATGAAAATTTGGTGCCTGGAGGCATAAAATAAATAATTAATAGGATTCGCTGGTTTTGATATATATTTTGAATATGAAATAGAGTAGACATCAACGGTCCGGAGGATCAAATGTAGCTTGCAGCATGTGTTATGATAGCAGACTGAAAAAATTACGTCGGGGCTATATTACACTGCAGCCTACATCCCCTGGTTGCTACTTATGTTGGAGGACCACTAGTGATTGATTGATTATAGCGAGTCACCAGTCTCGCGTCCCTGAAAATGGTATTTCAGGTGCTGTCATTGCCACAAATGAATTGAGAAGCATAGAGAATGAATACATATAATTAAATCAAGGTTTGTTGCACAAAGAAATTATACTGATCAGATTAATGCCTTGCAAGGAATTAAATAAGCACAGGCATGAGGTTATTAAGTTTCAAATTGAGTTACCAAAATTATTGAGATTAATGTTCTTAGCACAAACCAAATTAAGAAACTAAATTCAGGTGAACAGTGAATCTGTTGTAATAATTACACTGATTGGTTACAAATGCCTTTGAATTAGTACGAGATGATCAGCTGTTCTCGCCCTGGTGGAAGCTGAACTGAAGGTCATCCAGCCGGGCGAGGGTGCTGGGGCTGACACACGCGGAAACTGGTTGGTGTACGCAGTAGACGAGATAGCGCACTTTCTAGGCAGCAGTCTCGTAGGATTAATAACATACCACTGGTGTACCACGCAGATTACTTGCTATACTGGAGCAATACAAGCATGCAGCGAATTACAAGTTCAATTAAATATGCAGGGCGTAAATGTTACGAGCAGAAAGATTGCGCCATGTTGCGTAACATGTTAAGACTAAAGTTTTGTATTGTACATACGGTCAGTCAAACGTGTTTATATGGAAAGGCATTGTCAAAGCAGAAGCATGTCACTGTTACATAACACAAAGAATTGATTTCTGTGTTGTGCAGAGATATTTAGTCACAATATAACTGCACAAATTCACTGTTGTGAGGGGCAGTGTGAAACACATGCTGCGCAATAATTCAGAATACAGTTCTATGGTTTTACGCGCAGAACGGTTCACTTGACAATGTAAAAGTTCCACACAAAGTAGTTGATGGCACTGACTAGTACGACGTATGACATTGAACTATAAAGGAAAACTGAAAGTATCTTGCGCACGCAACATGCCGGAACGTGAGTGAGAGACGCGCACCTCTGTACGTTGTGGCGTCAAGCTCTGCACCGCCGAAAATGGCAGCAATCAATAGGCGTGCGTGTTCATGGCATAAAGTTATAATTTGTATTTATAATTGTCGCCTTTCTCGTCACCTGGCCGACACCGTCCCGTCGTCGGGCCGACCAATTCTTTGAACGAATTTAATTATTATAACTTGAATTATTAATCAAACAAATTATATAGAAATGTAAGTTATTGAATATTAGAATTTACAATGTCCTTTGTGCAGTTAACCTTTTAGTAAGTGAATTACTGCACGAAATTTGAGTGCGTTGCAAGCAGTTCTCGGAATGAGGTGATGTGGGCAGCGGAGGCGAAGCAACGGAAACAATCTTTCTGAGAATCTGAGGATCGCAAGTCGTTGTCAATCATACTTTCGTGGTTGAATAAATGCAAAATGAGTTTGCACAAATAGCTTATTGTAATGAGATGCACATAAATTAGTTTAATTAATTGTGATAGCTTGCGTGCTCGAACAAATATCATCTGGCAATGTGTTGTAACGTAACGAACATGTATTATTTGTGGATTTCTTGTGGTGAGCTGTTGATACTGACACCTGCTGAATGTAATTTCTACGGCGTGTGATGTAATAATAAATATCAGTAGTACATTAAAATGTTCCCACAATTAAGGAAGTCAGTTTTGAAAAAAGTCTACAGATTTGTAAATAAATAGGCAAGGCAATGATAAACTTTCAAGCCCAATGGTAATGATAATCATGATTGTATGATACGCTCATCGGGATAATTGTATGTGGTCATTTTCTGTTGCCAGAAGAAAATATTCGGATTAGAGAAACATGTGAAAAAATGAAGGAGCCAACACGTGTGTGACACGTGTCTTCCTGCTGCGTCTTGGAGGGAGATTCGTATCTCTGGTTGGCAACGGAGGTTCGCCCCACTGACAAGTTTTATGAGGTGGCGTTCCTCCAGTCAGTTGCAGAGTTATACCGGATTCTCGGGGGGCGTGGCATATTGCTGGGTGCGTGGCGAAGCACATAACCCCCTCCTCCTCAAAACAATGAAGTGTCGCTTGCAAGATCCGTTGCACTGTAATGATATTAAAAGAAAATCATGACAAAATGCCCGTGAACTATTTAGCGAGAATTCAAGTGGCCCCCATTCACTAAACTATCATGTCAGAAGTATTTGTATATTAAAAATATTGCTATCAGTGTAATTTTCATTTGATCATTTACAACAATTTAAGGGAAAAATCTCCATCTCCGATATTGTGTGAGTAGAAAGACGCCGAAAAGGAAAAAATGTACTTTTGCATCAGCGATTGATGATTGAAAAATCAGGGATTTCAGCGAACATGAGACCTGCACCATTCTCTTAAGCGCCTTTTACGCTATTCAAGGACAAAGTTTAATCAAATAAATTGGAGTCATTTTTGAGAAATGCTTGAAACTGATTTTGGTGCTTAATGTAAAGTACTCTCAAAAATCAAAATAACAGTTTGAAATTCCCAAACCCTCGAGTTCGTTCTGATCGACCGGGGAATATCAATTTTGGAGAAAATCGGCTGAACGATTTGAGCGCTAACGTTGACGGACGGAAAGACAGACGGTCAGAAAGACGTTTTACCGTCAATCGATTTTTCGGTATCAAGGACCCACAATAAATGTTTTCTGGCTACATCATGTGTTAGAGGAAGTAATTTGCTGTATATAGTAAAAGAATTTATCTACTTTTTTCATAACTAGAGCCCGACAATAAGAGTTTTTCTGTCGAAAATTCGCGCTTATCCGGCTCATGATTACGGACAATACTTTCTCTTCTTACTTTCGTACAATACTTTCTCTCATGATTACGAACAATACTTTCTCTTCTTACGAAGTATGTCATTTAAGTAAAAAAAATAAAGAGGACATCCGCGGGCCAAATATCAATATCCGCGGGACCCCATCTCAATTGACAAAAATTGGAAAGATGAGTAAATAATGTTCTTTCCTGCCAATACGGTAGTCATACTCTTTGAGATCGATATTCCAAATATGAATGTATAATTTCTAGAGAACTCCACAAAATACGTACGAAGGAAATTTTGAAAGCAATATTTTAGTGTCAAAATATCTAACAATATTGCAATAGGTATCTCTTTTTTATACACTGAAGAACCAATATATTTAAGAAAAAATACGTATATTCGTTGATTCTAATTTCCTCAATCTTTGATGAAAATCTGAAAACGCTTTGAAACGAGAAAAATTTCCAGCATTTAGACATCTCAACAAAAAGTACACCTGCGCTACTTTTTAGCGTTCTCTGCACTGTTTTTGAAAGAAAATAATATAAAAATATGCGGCCAATTTTCAAAAAATGTTGAAAATATTCTTGTGTAAATTTCAAGTATCCTCCAAAATCAAAATATCCGATTTCAAATTCGCAGGGTCTAGATTTCGGTCATATCGATCCGTGACGTTCAATTTTGAAGAAAACCTTAACGGTTCAGGAGCTGTCGTTGACAACACATGGACGGAAGTTCAGATGGACTGACTGTCAGACGGGAGGGGAGAATGGTCGGAGGGGCAGACGGTCAGCCGCGTAGAGGTATCACAGCCGTTTCGCCATCAACGAATTTTTTGGTATCAAGGACTCGGGAAACCTGGAATCAGACTGCCAAACCTGGAAATAATTTACTACATATAGGAACAAGATTTATCGGCTATTTTATATCAGAGCCTCACAACACTTATTTGCTGAAATGCAGTATGTGATCCGATTTGTTCACCTGCGTGGAACCCGAAAACAAGCTGACTGAACGAATCTTCAGGGTATTTATGCGAGTATATGTGAAGAACATAAGGAGCATATACTCGCCAAATGTGTTTTAAGGTAAGTATTCACATAAAATGCGTTGCTAATTACGCGTTGGACAGACTCAAGTATGTAATGTATTAACGGCGTGGGCGAAGGCCCGATCTTCGTCCCCAAGTTGAACACGCGTAGCGAAGCGTCACAAATCCTTGGGAAAGTGCGTCCTCCGCGCCGCGAGTAACTCATTCTCGGAATCGACAGCGGGCTGAACGAATCGGATCACAAAGTGCATTTCTACCTTTTTATGAGAAATCGCTGGTTTTGTCCCAGAAGTACAATACTTTCTGTATATTAGGTAAGTAGTACGCAAGGACGTAAAAAGCCAAGTCAAATAAAAATAAAACTGGAATATGTGTATACGAAGATAATCACGATGAAAAAGTCATGGCAAAGGGAAACCGAACTACATTACAATCGTTCCGGTGCCCCCTTGTCACAACATTCTCATCATTCTCATTTGTAGGCTGAGAGAGCTCTTCTTGTGCTATTTCCATACAATTTCAGTAATGTATATTACATCAAGCGAAACGCATGTTACGATGCATTCATTCCTTGGGACACTGTTAGCTCTTCTAGATGTCGGTGGGCTCAATAGTCTGGTACCTAAAAATGTGGCATCTCCTGTGACAATGTAATATACAAAGTATTATCTTCCTTATTATCGTTATCTGCTAACAACATAATTAATTCTATTACTATTTCGTCCGGCCACACCACTTTCCCATTTTCGCCTTTCCACCGTGACCTCCCGGGGTGGGCAATGTCAGGAAACCAGGTTTTCTTCGGTGTTTGTTCCAGATTTCCACCTAAGAGCTTCAGGCTAGCTCCCTATCTCCTAAGAAGTGGTTGTGAGATCTTCCCATAGACTTTCCGATGCGGAGCTGACACTGGACCGGTTAGCCGATTACAGGGCAGGTTGGGTGTTCATGCCATAGTTGGATGAACGCATACAGCCCATAAAGATAACTATACTATGTTTACTTCAGAAACTCTATACAAGAACTAAATAAGGATAAGACAAATATATAATGCCTTTTTAATTGCCTATTTTACATTTTTGAATGCTTCTTTTGCCTTCCTATTTCCCCAGTTTTTATACCTATAAATTCGCAGCGTAATGATGACAATCAATAGATAAATATTAGAGTCTGAAATATTGTATAATTACTGTTCAGATGGCCCTCTGCCACAATCTTCTAGTTAATCTCAGAAGTATTTTTAAATTAAAAGATTGCTTCTAGTGCTATTATTGTACAACAACTTAAGTTACTTCAGTGGTGGCAACAATGCTATCATGCAATGATGCTATCATCGTCCTGGGCACCATTTGCTGGAGAGAAGGATCAATAGGATGATGTCTCAAAAGCATCTAACACCATAGAAGATATGTATATTTTTCCTCTTGGTATAATTATAGTAAACAACAAAATTATTCATTCTGAATTTTTGTACCTCCTTCAGTCAATGTGAAAATTACTGAGCGCGAATTTTCCTGCATTACTCGTTGCCAAAGTATGGGATGGAGCAATCGTTCATACGGTGAGAATTTCAGGCGACTGCCTGCCTCTACCGCCACGGCCTCCGAAATATTGCTGATACGACGCCGCCGTTGCCGCCAGCGCCGTCACCTCCGCCCAGACCCACGTTAACCAAAAGAATCAGCTGACTATATTCCAAAGATAATTGACAGTGAATAGTGTCAGTAACCGAAAAGTTACTAACAGGAGTAGAAATGAATCCTTCTCATTCAAAGAAGCAGAATTCATTAACCCCATTGAGTGGAAATGAAAAATCAAAACTGACAGATTTTTATTACACTGATCATCACCCTATTAATTATCATGCAAACATTAATAATTTGCCTAACTACAGGATCCCCTTCATATTCATTCTGATTTTCTTACATTGTTTTATATTTTTTTTTATTATTTACGACTTCTTTTCTTCCGTGGTTCTTTTTCATGTATGTATTTCATATTTTCCACCAGTGCTCGTATTCTTACAAAACATAGTTGCCATGACCTATGCCCCAACATTCGTATTTGCATACAAAGTTCCATCACGTTCCATTTTTACTTTGTCGCATACTACTTAAGTCATATTGAGAAGATACTATAATGCAGCAGAAAATAATGGCGATTTTCGACCGAAAAACTCGTATTGTGTGACACTTATACTGAAAAAAAGATTATTATTTTCGTCTGTTGTAAATTACTACTTTTAATAAGTTGTGTAGTCAGAATCTACATTTTAAGGGTCCTTGATAGCGAAAAAATAGTTTACTGCGAAACGTCTGTTTGTCTGTCCGCCAGTGGCCAAACCGGTACGCTGATTCTCTCGAAAATTGATATTCCCGGATAAATTTGGCCGAATATCGAGCCTCTGCGAATTTGAAAAAGATATTTAGAATATTGGGGATACTTTATATGAAATGTTAACATTTTCAAAATACCTGCAAAATTTCCAAATTTGACTCCACTTTTTGGAAAAATGTTTTCCTGAATCCTGCTGATACAGCAAAAGATGTTTAAAAATGGCCTAAACCTAATTTTCGTTGAATTCTCTGAATTTCCGAAAATAGTGAAGGTTAAAATTTTTAGACGTCTTTCTACAACTATAATATTGAAGAGTGATTCTTTCTTAATTAACTCTGGTGCTCAAACTCGTCTTTAAAAAAGGCCATCCAAACTCTCTTTAAAATTTGAGTAGATTTCGCGTAATTTTGCGTGAAATAGGTAATTTTTCACAATTATTCTTTTAAAAACGGACTGCAAATATTTTTCTGTTGATTTTCTCCTCGCCTCTCCTAATTGATCGGAAATACCAATTTTGGAGAAAATAGTTTGAACGGATTAGGCGTTAGTAATATTCACTGACGGGCAGACAGTCACACATACACAAACACATCCACACAGATTTTGCCGTCAATGGATTTCTCGATATCGAAGTCCCACAAAACGTGGATTCTGACTCCACAACGTAATAGAAGTAACTTACTACATATAGAAATTTTGTTTATCCACTTTTTCGATAGCAGACCTCGGCAAAAAAATTCTATCGAAAAATCGCCGCACGCAATATTCGGCGCACGATTTCAATGCCTTCTCTTCTTAGGAAGACAAGAAAATAGTATTATGCAAAACTATTATATATTTAATTGAGAAAAATGAAATATTAAAAACTGAGGAAATAAATACCTAACAATGTACTGCCTCTTGTTCCACCAACTCAAAGAAGCAACACATCCCCCTCCAAAATATGAAAGAAATTCTCAAGAAATATTTATTGTAAATTGATGGTGAATTGTCTTCGTATAAATTGATGGTGAACTGAATACATTTATTTGAGAGAAAACATACTGTTAACGTTTTTTATTCTTTAACAGTTGCAAACCGATAGAGAAGGGGCAACAACTGACACGAGTATTTTTTGTCATCTTTGTTTATGTAAGAAATTACTGTTTCATCTTTTGGGGATTATACAATTGGAGCATTTATTGGTATTTATCGGTATTGGTTCGTTTTCAACGTTTTATAAAAAAAATCCAAACCTACGTCGTGCGTAATCACTTCGTGGAAAATTGTACAAACTTAAAAGTAGTGATTTCAGGGAAATAATGATGGTAGGTGAAGAAGGTTAGAACAAAAAATGTGTAAGAAACATTGGAAAATCAACATACACGGTATAATTTGACAATCCAAAGGTGCACTCTTTGTGGAAAAAATAAAATAAAAGAAACACAAACACAAAAATATGCACTGACATGATTATATAAAACACTTAAGCACAGTGAAAAAGTGAAATACCCTCTTCAAAATAACATAGACACTTATATATACTTGGAATAATTTATATTAATTAAGAATTTAATTTGTTTCGACATATGATTATATATTGCAGATTGAAGCAATGAAGAATGCGATTGGGGAAAAAAAATCTTACAAGGAGAAACCATCTACAGAAATTATATTAACTGCAAACAGAGTCTCATTGCCAGCTCTTTCTTCCCCATTTATTGTCTTTTAAACTATCTTCACATCGGGAAATTTGATGTCCACGAGAAAATTTCAAAAAACTCTTGTATCTTCAGTGTTTGTATCTTCCACATATATAATATCTGCAATAAAAAACATTGGGAAAAACAAAAATTAGGCCCTGTACATAATTTTACCCCTCCTCACCTTTCTTCTCTTCTTCTTCCACCGGTTCCTCCTTTTATCGATGAGACTACTTCCTGCCGACCTGGATGGCCGCGGAGGCTAGAGCGCGCCTCAGTCAGAAGGATGGAGGGTTCGCGTACCGCCGTGGCATGATTGTTTGCCACTTGTCTTTCATTCTTTCATGTACACTAAGTGATCAAAAGTATCTGAAAACGACCAAAAACATACTTTTTTTCATTTTAGGTGCATTGTGCTACCACCTACTGCCGGGTACTCCATATCAGCGACTGCAGTAGTCATTAGACAGCGTGAGAGAGCAGACGAATTTTTTTATCACGAAAGGTGGTGGTGATCATCCCACGCTAGATGGCGAGATCCGGCGCCGAAGTACACGTAGGGTTGCTGTGTTTTCCCTAACCAGGTATCTCCCACAAACGGAGCACCGCCCCAGACGGGACAAATTCTGAGCTCCCGACTGGATTTCCGACATGTGTGGTAGCGTAGAGTGACATGTGAGTGCAAGTGTAAGAATAAGGAAGGGATGAAGACAGGACGAGGAAGTGGAAAGAAAGATCGGGCGCGATCCGTGGCTCGTTTTTTGGAGTACTGCTCCGGCATTCACCTAGGATCGGAGAAAACCATGGAAAACTACCGATCAAATTAGGCGGCCGCAAGAATTTTCTTCAGACAGCCGTTCAATTCGACTTAGCTATGTAGCTAAAGTCGAAAATCCTGCCACCGTCGGGACTCAAACTATATAACCTCCCACTCAGAGACACTGCAGTGATATCACTTGATGTCCTGAGCCATGTAAGCCGGTACGTGGTGTTGGAAGCTTGTATTGACACTCACGAATGAATAAAACAAACGTGTGATTCTCCTAAGCATCCCCAACATTACTAAATAATATAGAGCGTCTCGATACGTTTTGTTGTAGTGGTAAATTTTTGAATGTCAGTTGTAGAAAAGCTCTTTCTCTACTACGGATTCCAAGAATTTTTTTCTCAATTAATATAAGGGGCAAACTGCAGAATCCTCTTCTACTTGTGTTTGTCTTTTATAATTATTATTTTTGAAGCAGAAATTCTCATTTCTACGAATGCTGTTAGAGGTAGTATTGTGCATATTAACTTAATCAGAAAGTTTTCGTAAATATGTAGTCAACATTTTATTCTTTTAATTTAAATAATCCCATTTAATGCTCAACGAAACATCGGTACACAGCGATATTATATTCAGAGCGTACTTCTATTTGCCGGCTTTGCTAAACGAAGTTACACGCAATTATCGCAATAGTAAATCAATTTCAATGTGTGTGATTTGTGCGTCAGACAAGGCTCAACTGACTTTCCATTGTGACGCGGCGGAGGCGACGGAAAGATTCGTGTCAGTACCATTTTACGTACCAATCGCATTTGAGTATTTCAAGTAACGTCTTGTTTAGAGAATATGAAACATAGAACATACATATTTGTTTTAATAAATAGTAAGCTGCACCCCCCTGCTTGTCATGCAAAGCAGAATGTGCGTACAATTGAGGTAGTACTGCATTCAAACTATACCTTAAAAAATAAAGGTTATGGCTTGTTCTAACAACTTTCATTTAATAATTTGACGTTTAACGTTGTAGGCTATCTGAAATTAACGATGCCTAATAGTTGAATCAAACTGTATCCGGCTCCAGAAAAAATCCAGGAAGTTTTTAATGGGCATTCCATATTTTTTTGATGTTGTGAATTCGAATTTAAGTCTTTCCAGCTCTAGACATGTCAATATTCAGAGAAAATCTGTCAAACAGTGCAAAAAACACTAAAAAGATCGCATGCATCTTTTGACAAAAGATTTGGGCCTAAATCATGCTGAAAACGGAGAATTATTGACACTCTGGTGAAACGGGAGAAAGCTCGTCTCGTTCTGTAATCTCTGGGCAGCGGCCTAGTGTCACTCTATTCTCCTTGAAAAATCCATTGTCAATGAATTAATTGCATTAATGATGAATGAAAAAAATATTAGGGATTACGCGAGTTGAAATGTTGAAATTTATTCTATAATATAATGTAATTAACAACACAATTTTATACTGACCAATTTTAGAAGGCCCTAGACGAAGGTCACATTGGGAATGATTCAAATAGTGACTCGGATTTTTTTTATTTGGAAACATAAGGCCCAGCCCGACACCCCAGCGTTGTCGGTATACATTTACCCCCGTACTCACCGCCTGGGAACGCCACAATGGACTGCAATGGACCGGAATAGTGAATATGGGATCTAATTAGGACGGGAATTATTGGAAGATGTAATTTTACGAGCCAGTGTTCTTACGGCAGGTACGGCATGGCCACTGAAAAATACATGCACTACAAAAATACGCCCTACAAAAATCCACGCACCGCAATCGCGGACGAATCCGCACTCTGGAGATTACGGAGCCCCTAAACTAATTTACCTATAATCAAGACACAACATCACACCACACATCTAATCACCTAAGGCAATGAAACAATGTACCGCTTTTGTTAATTACAACAATTACTTAAATTACTTCATCAATGCAATTTTGTATTAGGCTTCTTTTACTTTGTCACTAGTTCCCTATTAAGAAGCCAGAGGTAATGTCTGAGTAGAAGCGTGAATATCAACCGTTCATCTTGCGGAATTGGTAATTTGTTTTTCATGAAAACTCCAATAATCGCCCAGGTATCTCGATACTCCACGATCTAGGTTTTTTGTGCTGTTACTTCTCGGAAATGGTGAACATGCAAACTAGCCGATGTATTCTGTAACAAAGGTGCAAAAAACAATTTTTCAGTTACATAGTATACGATTATGTATGTTACAGTATTCCAAAACTGCTTGAAGGATCTGCATACCTCTCCCGAGTAACTGTATAACGCGTTACTTTGATTGTTATGACCGTTGCTGACTTTCGGTAACTAGGCACTTTTCCTACACACGGAGTCACCTATCTCACGGAATGAGAGTGATGATTAATGATTTCTTCAGAATTATATCTGTTGCTGTCGAGGATAGAAGCAGTCGAAGTTTGCGTGGACTATAAAATGTGACATGTGACAACACTAATTTCACAACTAGAGCTATCGCAGGAGATATTTGGCGTAGGAACCGAATTATCGCCTCTCAGTTAACATCATTATCACACGGAGCAGGCCTTTTACCACTGCAATATTCTATCTTGTAATCGAGCATTCCATATATATCTGACAACTCATCTGGGTGGCATACGTAGGTATATACGGTGTGATATAAGTAGTAAAGAGAAAGCTATGTAATGTCGCGGGAAATCGATTTCGAGATTTCAACCGAAATACACATTTTGCGGTACACTGATACCGAAAATATGTTGATTTTTTTTCAAAACGTCCATCCGTCTGTCCGTGTGTGAACATTACTAGCGCTTAAACCATACGTAGGATTTTTTCCATAATGGATATTCTTCGGTCGATCTGGCTCAATTCGAAACGCTGCGATTTTGAAAAATGTTCTTTAAAATTTGGGGGTTCTTTACTTGAAGACCCATTGACCTTTTTCAAAATTTTCTTAAAATAGGCTCCAGATTTTTTCTTTACATTTTTTGAAATAATAGAGTAACATACACGTAAGAAGATTGTATGGTCCGTTTTTTCGCTGTTAACTCTGAATTTTCGAAAGTGCTTCAAATGAAGTTTTTCGAAAACTCAAATATTTTCAGTGAAAAAGAGCTTCGAATTTCGCCTTTACAGTAACGCTTAAACGTCGTTTTCTGAAATACGGCTCCAAACTTTTAAATGAAAATTGCCATTTAGGACGACGCTTTACTTTTCTTTAATATTCTTAAAGAAATATTTCGGTTCTACCATTAGGAAACCGAAAAATTGAGAAAATTTGAAAAAATTACTTTAGGTGGCGATAGATTGCAGCTAGCAAGAGTATGTGGCACGTCCGAATAGCTAGCCCAGACCAAATAAAAGAGAAAACTAAAACGAGAAAGTCTATACCATTCTGTAGCACCACTAATTTGACTTGGATATCGTTTACACGATAGCGAATGGCTAACGATGACATAATTCATCATGGAGAAAACAATGGTTAATCACATTCTTTCAAAAACTAGACCTTATATTAATGATAGTTAGCAATGTTCAACGATGGTTGGATGGACCGACGGACGGACACATTAACAGACGGCCGGACAGATAGACCAACAGTCGGACAGGCTGACGGACAGACTGATGGCAGTCAGACCGACGGCCGGACAGATCGAAGGACGGCTAAAAAAATGTTTATAATAAACACTTTTTTGATATCCGGGATTTCAAAAGGCTTTTTCCATCAAAATATCGGTGACCAATTTTTTCAGCATTACCTCTTAATCATCATAATACATTTACTCTGTATTATGTATGTACTGCGTACAGATGTTTACACGTGTAACTAAAATCTACATTCAAGAATCGTGACAGTGTCCGGTGCATTACACGGTCGTTTCGGGCGCGAACGGTGACCTGAGTTCCGCGAGCCCATGCTTCCTTTAAGGGTGCATGAATGTTTGCAATGATGCACTGACTAAATTGAAAGAAGGCGACATAGTAAATGGAAGAAAGGAAAGTTTGGGAATACCTGTCTTGCGAAAGCTGCTTGTGTTCACAGCTATTACGACGAATGGTTGAAAACAGAATCCATGTCCTTTGACGGGAGTAGTGTATACAAATACCGCCCAAAAAGATGGATATCAAGTGTAATAATGCATTTGTCGCACCTTCGTATTACTTCTCGGACGTGTCACCTCACCGTACCTGCGCGCATCACACCTCTCACGACTCACGGCCAAATGACCTGAAGAAGACAGAAAGAAAAGTTGTTTGGTATATAGAATCCTTCAGAATAAACTCGTTTATATAGAATAAACGAGAGGAACATTGTCATCCTAATATATCCGTACAAAAGCGGAAAACTAACAATTCAATTTTGCACAATTGTCTAATATTTTTTCTATAATTTCCAAAACGTCCCGCATGTGGTTGCGCTCTACACCGTTGAAGACGTAAAAGAATAGCAATTCAAAACCCTTGCCGCAAGACGTCAGGAAGCTTTCTCCTTCGTACACTCATAAGTGACGATAATATGCGGCAGCTTCTATGTTGGTACTCAGGTCATTCTTACACATTTGTCTAAGTTCCAGAACGCTCCAGCTCGACGCGCGCCAGACCGCATCTTACCAATCGCCGCCCACTCACCCGAAGTCTGCATCGCTCTCAACGTCCTCAGCGTCCTCAGGGTTCTCAGCGTCCTCAGAGAGCTCAACGTCCCCAGCAACCTCGGAGATGGCTTTGTAGTGGCACACAGACTCCACCTGGCGCCCGGCCCGGCGCCAAGTCCATGATTCCGAGTCCTCCAACGCCCGGCGTCGCTCTGCCCGCCCAAGGCGCCGCCGCTGCTCCTCCTAGCGTCGCATCGCGTCGCGTCGCTCCCCCTCCGCTGCCCATGGCGTCGCCCGGGAGCACGGGGGCGGCTGCGTCAAGGGTCGTTGAGGTAGCGTTGCGAAGCAACAGGTCGCGTCCTCCTTCCACTTCCCCTCCCGCGGCCCCGTGTCTTCCCGCCTACGGCGCATGCGCCGTGCCACCGCGCGCGCCCCTCGACCGCCCTCCCTGATCGCCAACCGCCCACCTCACCTCCGGGACCTTTCTTCTGGGGCTCTCTTCCCCCCGCGCTGGACCGCCCCCTCCCCGTCCCCTCCCCCGCGCGCTCGCCCGCGGCCGGCGACGCGCTCCTGAGTTGGCCGTTGGGGGGATGAAAGCAAACGCTCCCACGAGTTCTCGGAACGTGTTGTTTCACGTATTGATTTCATGAGATTCAACGCACGATACATTTGCAAGCGTCGCCTTCTGAAGCTAACAGATCCCGAAAGATGTCCTAGAGATTTCCGTAAGAAAATAACTGCGAAGTCGGAAAATCAAATGCCAACTCCCCTTACTGACATATCCGTGATGAGATGTTTGCGAAGAGACGTCAGTAAACTCACTGTTATAAAATGCATAATATACGAGGGTAATCCCAAAATTAAGGTCTCCTATTTTTTATAAGTACAGAACTCTGTTTGTGTGGCAGTTCGTCACACTGATAGGAAGAGTGCTTCCCGCCCTGTGTGTAAAGATGCGCACGCAGCGCTGAGGCGCTCCGTCTTGGCTTGGCCGTTGACAACGAAGTTCCCGTTGGATGTTACCGCCAAGTGCGAATTGCGCGCAGTTATTCGGTTTTTGAAGACAAAGGGCACTGCGCCTCAAATGGGCAATTCAGAACCGGAGAAGAGGAATGTTGAGCAAGGGCGTACACGTTCTCCATGACAACGCTTGCCCACACGTCGCTCGGCAAACAGTTGCTCTCCTGCAACAGTTTCAGTATAACATCATCACCCACCCACCCTATAGTCCCGACTTGGCGCCCAGTGACTATCACCTGTTCCCTAAGTTGAAAGAACATTTGGCCGGAAAGCGATTCAGGTCCGACGATGAGGTGAAAGAAGAGGTGCATAACTTTCTGAACAACTGGCGAGCTGGTATGACATGGGCATACAAAAACTGTCCCAGCATCTACAAAAATGCATCGACAGAAATGGTGATTATGTCGAAAAATAGATAAATGTTCAAGGTGTAAACTGATGTAAACCATTGTGGAAATAAACAGGTCTATGTACTTACAAAAAACTAGGAGACCTTACTTTTTGGATTACCTTCGTATGTAAAATGCCGTGTATATAATGTATTATAATTATAAATGCAATATATATGTAGGTTTGCCATTATCTTCCACACTACTATCACAAGGGCAAAACACACGCCCTAAGTAATGTTCGAACCCACAACACAGCTAAAAATGCTGTGCCATGAAGATCATTCTTTGAGAATGAATTGATTGATTCATCCGTTAGTCTCTTCGATGGATTACGATTTCTGAGTAGTACGAATTCGCAAATGTTACGGATAATATGAAGGGACAGAGGTCGTTGGCCCTCGCGTCCCACGTTCGCATTAGCAAGACTTGATACGTCCGCGCAGCGGTTGCGTAGGCACTGTAAGAGCTTCGCCGATGGGCTTTGGGAACTGGAGGGCGGTCAAGTACGCAGCATCGCTCGCCGGCATCTGTAATCTCCCACGCAGAGTAGCATTCAAACGCTTTACTCAGAACATGGAAACAGGATCAATATCCAGGTACATTTGAGAGGCGCGGCTCATTCTCGATACCTTCGGAGATCAATCAGCAACCACAGAACAATACATGAAGGGACTGAATTATGTTACACTGTTATCAATACCTCGAAGATTATGAAAAAAATATGTCCGTACTTTCATGTCGTGAGTTACATGAAAGTGAGTAAATGCTGTTTGAGAAGGAGATTTCAACATGTTGCGCAATATGATGCAATAATTTGGCAATGCCCAAATAATTGAATTCAATAAGTACATTTAATGAAGAAGGTGTTAAATTGAACTAGTCATTCGTTATTGTGAATAACCATTCCAGTCAAGCATCTGCAAGATAAAAAAAATACTCGTACTGTAAACCGTTAAAAATACTGTTTAAAAACACAAGATAAATCATTACTAAGTTTTATACGAAACACTTTGTACAAAATTACACATATTCAACGCACTTGATGTTTGTAATGACTAGGGTCCGGATGACTATGTACTAAAAATTAGGAAAATATGTACATACATATGCATTATAAGGTATAGAAATATGTACTAAAAAGTAAGAAATATGTAATACTTTAATTATTATATCAATTCGTTTTAATAACATTCTTTTTGCTTAAATATTGGTCTGTATACTTAACAAACTCGTAAAGATCAAAATTAAACAAAATACTTCTTATCCTTCTGCTACTTACAATGATCTCCGTAACAATGAGAAACAAATATTTGTTTCAAATTCTTAGAAATGGAACTTTTCCTACTGTCTGTTCGAGTGCCTTGCACCGACTAAGGGTTCCACATCGCACGAAGTTACTGGTGTATATTTAAACTTTGCCCAACATGTCACTGTTAATGCTATTCATGGATTAGGGAATAAATATAATGCTTTTTGATATTTAATCAATTGATTCTTACACGTGTTAGCACAAATTCCGCTTCTTTAATGATGTTCTTACCCAAGATGCTATTGCTAGACTTCTCTGAAAAGATATACCAAACTTTTCCTGTGACCAATTCCCAGTCTACGTTACCACAAGTTTTAAGCCAATCGCCGTGAATTATTTTCTGTTCTTTTCTAATCCAAAAGCTGCAGTGCCATATCGTGATTTTACTTCAGATTTTCATCACAAATAAATACTTTTCAAACAAGGGTTTAGGCTCCCGTGCTACAAACGGGGAAAGAAAACTGTCAATTGTGCTTTCTGAGTTGCGTTGGTGCGAGTCATTTTTGTCGAAAGGTATTAAGGCCAAGGGAGACCTCTGAAATTTGCGTTATGGGCGCGAGTTATCGCCTCTACGTATCATTTTCATACACCAACTTCCTTTGCGAGAAGTATTTTGTTCTCTGATACACTCGCGCTGAAATCTACACACTGGTAGCTTTGGAGTGCAACGACGCCTTGCCCTTTTGTAGGATATTGCGTGCTGCAATATCAACATTTTTACGTGATGCAATCGCGCCAATTTAGAGAAGAGGCTGCAGAAAAAAATGTGTTTGACAATGCTGAATTGTTTGTCTGGGTGATTTCTTGTCAAAAACATATAGGATCAATGAAGAATTATGCAAAAAGAATGCTTAGAAACGTAAATATTAAGAAATACTTTTTAAAATGTACTTTTGAGTAAAATATGTAAATATATGTACTTTTCGGTAATATGTAATTTGGGGTAATAAATATTATATATGTAATAAAAAGTCAACATTTTTAGACACTAACCGACATGAAACGTAAATATGTCGTGGTTTTGATTTACTAGCGTTAACTTACGGAAATATGTAATTAAATAATTATCCGAGCCCTAGTAATGACAAATTGTTGAAATAACTATCGTGATCAAATCGGAGTAAGCAAGAAATGTATAAAATTCGTCGAGACCAAGTCACATTATACATACTTTACCAACTGTACAAGTGACGTAGGCCCGAAAAGGATTAATGTCAAAGTCGTTTTAATGGCAAATTCAGAAAAAAAACTTGTACATACTACCTATGGTTTTATATATCTAAAGATGCGCTGAAAGAAACACTTAAAAATAAAAGAAACATAATTTAACACGAAACATACTGTGCGTCAGGAAACTCTCTCTGCAGTGACATCAGTGGCTGGTGAGAGTGCTAGGCACCAGAAATTATTGTAACGTCAGCACATGCCAGCCAGATTTTCAAACGGCCCGGCACGAAGGCTGCTGGACACATGGGACAGACAAAGGCACTGGAAAGTGGAAAATTCCTTGCTACCCCCCGTGATGCAAGAGGAGCGGGCAGGGGCACCGGACCCAGTGCGCGACATGTGGTCCGGCCGGCCTTTAGAGGGCGGAAGCCGACCGCGAAAGTAAGTTAACGGAGGCGGCAGTTCGTTGTCAGAGCACCTCGTGGGTAGACGTGCATGCTCGCCGAGACGGGAGTGCGGTCCTTGAGGCACGGCGTGTGCGAAACACGGTGTCGGCCACCGGCGCGGTAAAGCGGAAGGTGGGGGATGCACTAGCCCTAGGGACGGGAGCAGGCGCGTGGGAGGTACTGCGAACATAACCCCAGAGCTGTAAAGTTGTACATTATTTAAATAACCCCGTCTGTGGCGTCGTGGTAGCTAAATAACGACACAGACACGAGCTCTATGTACAAATTGGTTTATTTAAATAATGTACAACTTTACAGCTCTGGGGTTATGTTCGCAGTACCTCCCACGCGCCTGCTCCCGTCCCTAGGGCTAGTGCATCCCCCACCTTCCGCTTTACCGCGCCGGTGGCCGACACCGTGTTTCGCACACGCCGTGCCTCAAGGACCGCACTCCCGTCTCGGCGAGCATGCACGTCTACTCACGAGGTGCTCTGACAACGAACTGCCGCCTCCGTTAACTTACTTTCGCGGTCGGCTTCCGCCCTCTAAAGGCCGGCCGGACCACATGTCGCGCACTGGGTCCGGTGCCCCTGCCCGCTCCTCTTGCATCACGGGGGGTAGCAAGGAATTTTCCACTTTCCAGTGCCTTTGTCTGTCCCATGTGTCCAGCAGCCTCCGTGCCGGGCCGTTTGAAAATCTGGCTGGCATGTGCTGACGTTACATTATGTTCTTAGCACGAACTGCATCTTGCAATAAATGAAAACATCAATACCATACTCACCAAATAACAGATACTGGAAGTGTTGTCCTCTTCACTTTTTCCCAGCGATCTAGTTGCTTCGAACAGATATGCATATTTAAATAAAAGCCCTTAATTAAGCTCGGTGAGGAGAGACTTTCTTGGCCCACGTTCTTGGCCCACGTTTTAATAATAAAATATACTGTATTGGAAAGGGAATCTCAGTTGCTTGTTCGCAACAAATTCTGCAAGTAGCAAGAAATGCTAAATTCTACACGGATGCCTTTTGGCATTCAGATTGGAGACTACGCCAGATGAGTTCATACTCAAGATAGAAAATTCAGAACTAAAGGCTGCACATTGCTGTCGATTCAATTATCTATACGCAAACTAGTGGTCTGCAGTACAGGAAATACTCCTGAACATAACCTCACAAAATGGTTTTCCAAAAAGTAGGACGCACACTGCTCAAGAGCAACAAATTAAATACTTTCGGAAAACACTACAATAAATTAAATATTTTAACCCAATAGTCTTTACAAAAACTGCAATTCAGCAAATACTGCAGATACTAGGATGTACACTTTGTTGTTCGCCGAAGTACATTTTATTGTTCGCCAGAAGTACATTTTATTGTTCGACGGGACGCGGCACCTAGCAAAGCGCTAACTTCCTTTCGAGAACAAATTCCGTGGTTGTAGCAGATATCTTGTAGTAATACGTAATGAGAGATAACAATAATAAGTTATAATATTTATTTATTACAACATGAACATTTTGTAATAAATAAATATTGTTGTCATAAATAAATATTATAACTTATTGTTGTGGATGCGTATACCTTATCTTCCATTCCTTGCGAGAAATATCGCGCAGGCTCTTAACTTACCTTAAAGAAGATGCTGAAAGTGGTTTCCGTCGGCTCGAATGCATTATTGGTACCTCCGGAACATTTTTTGATTTACCCTTTGAAATAAGTCTCCAGGAATTGCTGGGATTTTCTCTTCAATAAAGCGTCAAAGCTCTTCCTCCGAAAGCAGGTTTTCTGCCTACATATGATCTTTCCAAACCCCCCCCCCCCAAAAAAAAGTCAGAAGGGATCAGTCCAGGTGGTCTAAGAGGCCATAAGCCACGACTAAATATTCTATCGTCACTATAATAAGTACTTAAAAAGTTCCTGGATCGAACAGAGTATGAGCAGTTGCCGAATTCTGTTAAAAGTAACCATTGAGCCTTTCTTCTCGTGTCAATTATTCAAAGAATATTGTCAATCTGATTTAAGTAAATAGTAATAACGTGGTGTTGAAAAAATATATCCTATAATTCTTGTTGAACTCAACGCACACCACGCTCCGATCTTTACGTCGTGAAATGGTTCTTCTTGAAGCAGGTGAGGGATTTCTACACTCGAATATCGGTTGTTTTGACTGTTGACGTATCCACTCAGATGAAACCACGCTTCATCATGAAAAAGAATCAAAATGTGTTCAATATTTTGTAATCAAGATATGTACGATAAAATGTACACCCGGGTACAGTAATATATGTGCATAACAGCTTCTACACAACTAGAGAATATCCAAAAATTAAATAATATTAATTTTAACAATGATATTTAATTATTATTTACCATTTGGACTAGATAATTCTACAGAACCTGTAACTAGTATTGTAACTCAGCTTCTGGGTCAATGACCCCCACCTCGATCAGATTTTTCGTCCAGTTTCCCTTGAGCAAATACTAATATCTCAGTATTTTGCTTGTTCTGCTTCTGGTCATAAATGTAAATTCATTACCTGATCACGTCTTCTAGAATTCAGTGGGAAATATAGTTATTCAAATTATGGTTCTCCATATCGCGGCAGGAAGTATTATTTCTTCACAAATGACATTATGAGGGATAAGGACCCAAATCTATAGCTGATTTACCCTTGTAAATAGATTTTACTACATTGGAGCGAATATTTTGTGACCAATGCTCCTAGATCGGAAATTTTTGGGGGGGGAGGTGAGGTATGGAAAGATATGACGGGTCACGAATATTAAAATGCATGATGTCTGTGAAAAAGACTGGTCCAATCGTAAAATCTGTACTGTTGTAATAAATTATAAACAGTGAGTGCAGATACTGATTGACTTACTCTTGTATATTGTTGGTCAAACGCCTCTTGTAATCATTATTAAATAGTTTAACGAAATTATTACTAAACACTACACCTGTTAAACTTCCCTTTGCAGTAAGTAATCCTATTTATATTTAATTTCAATTTTTTGACAATTTTCAATTAATTTTTTAATTTATTTCGAATGTGTGTTTAAGTGTAGGGGAAGGCCAGGTGGTACCGATACCGGTTAATTAAGGTTAGTTAAAATTATTTGTAAAATACAGAATATGAAACTTCAATCTCTTACTCATACACTCTATCAAAGCTGTTTGGTTTGAAAGTAAAATAATATGATTATTTGGGGATAGTAAAAATTACAATTTACATGTCTGAAAAGGGAGGGTGGTATCGGACAACTAAATAATGGTAAAATAATTTTAATGGAGATTCTTACAGCAATTCACCGATACGCTCACTATTGAGACAAATATTTCATTGCTTAACAAAAAGAAAAAAATGAGTATTTGTTTACATGCGAAAAGAACATTTCTTGAATTAAAATACAAAAACTAAACTATTATGTTCAATTTATAGCTTCACAACTATAATTTTTGAAAGTTTTTTTCTTTCAAAAGACCTTAATAATGGCTATCTTCATATTACTTCCTCCCATTTTCCGCGAATTTTGCCTATAGTTTTCTGAAACACACAAAATCTACATAAGTTTTCGAATATTACCTCCTAACAACCTACACACAAGAAATGCGGAAAAGTGAAGAGAAGGCGGAGACGTAACTGTCCGGTAGCATCCGATTCTACTTTGTCCGATACCACCCGAACGATCCTAATGCTTCAGAAGAATACAACACAGATATAAATTATATAAACAGCCTTGTACTGCTTTAACGTAACAAATACACCTAAGTAAACATACTAGTTACAGTAGAATGTATTTAAACTTATCCTAAGAGAAGTATCAAAGCTCCAAAGTTATCTTCGTACACTGGTCAACATAAAAAAACGTAATGCATATCGCAAACACCAAACTGATTGATGTTGATTGACGAACTACTCTCCTAATATGGCGTTTGCAAAGCTAATTCGTTTCCAGGGACACACTGCAATGGGGCACGTGCTACCACTAGTGCCCAGTATCCTAAACTACTTTTGTCCGATATCACCCGACCTTCCCCTAACACGAGACGAGAAAAAGTTTAAGATCTAGTGGCGCTACAACACATACAATTAGTAGTGTAAAGTATTATAACATTGCAAATTATATCCTACGAATGCTTTAGTCATCTCCTGATAAACCCTCTTCATCAAATCAAGTCGAATTATAGCGGCAGAATTTAACAATAATAGACATTATCAATCTCAAAAGATTCGAAATATCAATTATCTAAAAAACTCATTATACAACTCCTCGCATAACCTTGCCGCCATTACCGGAAAGACATTTCATATTTCATGCAAGTCAGCCACATGCTTGGCAAATAACTAGTAACCATCAAGAGATTCAACTCCACCGTTCAAATCACACATCATAATACCCCATATTAACTTCAATTCTGTCAATGATCCTACAAACATTTTTTTCTAATAATTATGTAAAATAATTGAAATTGAAATTTGGGAATGCAAATGGATTAAAGAGACAAAAGTCAAACTTATCATTTTTTACTCCAACATCAAGATTTCAATTGCTTGTGTAACTGAAACACATCATCTCACACAAATTTTATATTCCTGGCTTTACAATTGTCAGATTAATAGAATAGCTGATACGACATCTGGTAATGTTGCTATATTGATATCATAATATTTTATGAATAATAATATATAAAATAATTATGTTCGTAGTCTGGGAATTTGAATTTCAAATAACTTAGAAGCAATAACAATAACAACCACATTAAATAATGTCGATTACATGATTGATGATACTTCCGAATAAACTATTTCCAAGAGAAAAACAACATAAAATCTTTAATAATCATAACAGCCATATTATTTATCACAGTGGAGAATTTCAACCGCAAAAGCTGAGCGTGGAGCTATATCGTCACCATCCCGTAACGTGCAAAACTTCTTTCCTTTGCTATCTCAAGGAACTTCAATACATTAGCACCCTACAGTACCGGCAGCGTATAAGCGACTCTGACAGTTCTATGTGCTTTTGCCATACATTACTACGCAAATAGCACCACCTAAATCACACATACATTATATCTCAAAATATTAACACTTACTGACAGGTTATAACACGTCTTGATATCATGTTCATAACTTTCGTCAGAGCCGGACCTTACCGCGTCCGCGACTTCATGTGTGAATCAATTTGAGCGTCAATCCTGGATGTAAGAAAGTAAACAAATCCTCCCAAGGTGATTGCTTCAGAGCAGGTCACATGACCTATCACAGCACGTGGCGAGAGAACTGTCAGAGTCGCTTATACGCTGTCGGTATTATAGGAAGCAAGCCATTGTAGATATAACACTAATATATTTCCTGATAATTTGGATATTATTATAAAGAAGAGTGTAGATATTCCCATCTTACAAGTTTCGCTTCCAAAATAATATTCGGATCACTGCCCAGACGACGCAAATTTGAAATATCTCAGAAGACAAATGTAGAACATCTCCAGCAAATATGTTATTTGTCAATTTTTATTTCCTTTTATCCTATCATCTAGACATTAAAAAGTCCTCCGTGTGTGTACATGTCTCACAATGAAAATCTTATTTCCCTCAGATGGAATATTTTAAATGGAATTCTAATGTTACTCGCCTCGGGATTAAACTGTGTCCTACAAGAAGAAACATCTAGCCGCTAGGAAAATTCGCAGATCAAGTCAAATGACAAAGCTGGTCTGAATCTGAATATAAGCCGGTCATAAATATTAAGCAACGCACCAACTCAAGAACAAAGCTACCATCATTGGCCCGAGTCATCGTTGCCGCCACCGCCCCCACGGCCTCCACCGCCCCCACCACCCCTCACCACCTCCACCGCCTCCACCACACCCTACCGCCCCCGCCCCCACCCCCACCCTCCATCGCCCCCACCCCCCACCGCCCCCACTGCCCCTGCTACCCGCCCTCGTCGACCTCACCGCCGGGCTCTACGACGCCCTCATTCTCGCTTCCACTTCGCGCCTCATACTCTTCTCTTCTTTTTAAACTTTCCCCTCGCCAGTGGCCCTGGCAAGGCGGTCGTTTATTTTATTTCGGGATTCATACGCCGCAGCACTTCGGGTTTTGCGGCAAAGAAGGGGGCAGTGCTTAATACGTAATAATTAAATTATTACGTATCTAACTTAACCCATGGAAGTAGCCAAGCTTTGGCCGTCAACGTAAGGTTCACACGCATGCTTTTCAAATCTAATAATATTTTCTTTCTATTGTCATCTTGTTGGTTTTTATTTTCATTCATTCACACTTTCCTTTCTATGCCTTTTTATTATTATTTACGGGCCTATCACATGCGCTTTCGCATGAAACTATTTACACGATATACACTTCACTTTAAGCCACGGCGCCGACTTCGCTCAAAGCGTCGAATCTCAGAGCTTTGCTTGCTTTCAAACCGCCTGTTCTTCCTCAGGGAACGGGACCAATCTCCCTCAAATCACCGTTTGCCATACTGGGTCAGGAAGTCACGAAACCTGGCAAAAAGTCTTCCGCCAAGGAAATGAGAATTGATATTGAAATAATGATAAAGAAAAGAAGATAAATGTGCATTACGAACTATTATTATGAAACTTTTATGAACTATGAATGAACAAAAATACCTACGTATACTAAGTAATCAAAAGTAGCCGGACACGTCCGAAAACATACACTTTTCCTTTTAGGTGCATTGTGCTACCACCTACTGCCAGGTACTCCATATCAGCGACAGCAGTAGTCATTAGACTTCGTGAGAGAGCAGAATGGGGCGCTCCGCGGAAATCACGGATTTCGAACGAAGTCAGGTGATTGGGTGCCACATGTGTCAGAAGCCTATATGCGAGATTTCCACACTCTAAACATCCCTTGGAATACTGTTTCTGATGTGATAGTGAAGTGGAAACGTGAAGGGACACGTACAGCACAAAAGCGTACAGGTCTACCCCGTCTGTTGACTGACAGAGACCGCCGACAGTTGAAGAGGGTCGTAAAGCGTAATAGGTAGACATCTATCCACACCATCACACAGGAATTCCAAAATGTATCAGGATCCACTCCAAGTACTATGAATGTTAGGCGAGAGGTGATAAAACTTGGGGGTCATGGTCGAGCGGCTGCTCATAAGCCACACATCACGCAGGCAAATGCCAAACGACGCCTTGCTTTGTAAGGAGCGTAAACATTGGACGATTGAATAGCGGAAAAACGTGGTGTGGAGTGACGAATCACGGTACACAATGTGGCGATCCGAGGGCAGGTTGTGGGTATGGCGAATGCCTGGTGAACGTCATCTACCAGCGTGTGTATTGCCCACAGTGAAATTCGGAGGCGGTGGTGTTATGATGTGGTCGTGTTTTTCGTGGAGGGGGCTTGCACCTCTTGTTGTTTTGCGTGGCACTATCACGGCACAGGCCTACGTTGATGTTTCTACCTTCTTGCTTCCCACTGTTGAAGAGCAATTCGGAGACGGCGATTGCGTCTTTCTATACGATCGAGCACCTGTACATACTGCATGGCGGAATGGTTACATGACAATAACATCCCTGTAATGGACTGGTCTGCACAGAGTCCTGACTTGAATCCTATCGACCTTTGGGATGTTTTGGAATGCCGACTTCGTGCCAGCCCTCACCGACCTATGTCGATGCAGCACTCAGCGCAGCATTCCGTGAAGAATGGGTTGTCATTCCCAAAGAAATCTTTCAGCATCTGATTGAAAGTATGCCTGCGAGAGTGGATGCGGTCATCAAGGCTAAGGGTTGGCCAACACCCTATTGAATTCCAGCATTACCGATGGAGGGCGCCACGAACTGGAAAGTCATTTTCAGCCACGTGTCCGGATATTTTCCGTTCCGAAACCCGAAATCTGATCCGTAAACGTTAACGAGCCGGCACTTCTACCAGTATGCCACATTAGAACCGTAAGGGCCGAACAGAGCCATAAAAAATCGAACCGTGCCATAAAATGGTAAATGAATGATAGGAAAACAATTAATATGATGGAGGAGGTGAAAGATTACTAGAAAAATTAAAATTGGAAAATTACATACAGACACTTCCAGTTCATTTATCGTAATTATCAATATTTGTGATTCGAATGGCTTCAGATGGTTTTCAATCATGTTTCTAGAATTCTCAATTATTTCCTGTGACAACAGAGAATTTGGCAAATAATATTCTCCGACTTGGGCTCGAACCAGCGAAGCTTTCCTCGGAAGAGCTGCGCCAATGCTCATTATTTAACGGCCACGGTTACCTTTGCTATGCATGGCTTTTACACTTATATAATAGTAATAGTGTATGATGCTTCCATTTCTAGCATTAGGAAGCTGAATAATCCAGAGAATATGAAACAAAATGTCATTTGGGCGCCCAAAGAATGTATCAGCGATGATGATCATTCATAACAGAAAAACTGGTTTAAACTATAGAGATTAAAAAACTAAGTTTTGCGAGAAAGTCTGTGCCAGTCTATAGCACCACTAGTTTATTTATATGTCGCCTCTTATTAACGTCGTCTCTTATAAACACGTGGAGAAAATTTAAAGAAAAAATTTGGAGCGGTTTTTGAGAAAAATGTTACTTCGCAAATTTCAAGCGCCAATTACACATAAACTACTCGTTTTTTTTTCAGAAAATTGTACATGACATTTTTCTAAAGGACTAATTTTGTACAACAGACTGTCTAATGCCGAAATCTCTATCTGCAATTTTGTAGTTTTAAAAATTTTTGAAATTTTCCAAAAACAAAGCATCACCCGGAAATAGGATTACCGCCATATTTTTTACCGTCTCTTATTACGTAAGTGAAGAAAATTTAAAGGAAAAAATTTGGAGCGGTTTTTGAGAAACAAAATTTTGGTAAATTTCAAACACAATTTATGCAAAAACTACTCATTTCTTCAAAAAAGTGTAAATGACCTTATTTAAAGTGCTAATTTTGTACAACCGACTATGGCTGAGGCAAAAATCTCTATCTTAAATTTGCAGTTTTGAAATTGTTTTTTGTCATTTTCGAAAAAATTGAGATATTAAGGAAAATGATATCTGCATCATTCTCTTAAACGTCCTTTGCACTATTCAACAACAAAATTTAATCAAAAAATTTAAAGCCATTTTTTTGAAAACGTTGAAAATGTCCAACGGCTTCATGTAAAGTATCCCCAAAAGTTAAAATATTGGTTTCGAATTCCAGGGGTCTCGATTTGGGGATATCAATTTTGAAGAAAATCGGCTGAACGGTTTAGGCGCCAGCGTTGATCACAGACGGATGGACGGACGGACGGACGTTTTGCCGTCAATCCATTTTTCAGTATCAAGAAGCAATAATACATGGATTTTGGCTACACCACGAGTTAGAAGATTTTTTTCTAAATTTAGCAATAGAATGTATCCACTTTTTTGTTCCCAGACCCTAGCTATAAGCGTTTTTTCTGATGAAAATTCGCCGTTTTCCGCCGCACGATTACATAACTTTCTCTTCTTACGAAGTATTCGTAAGGCAGGAAAGTAAAAGCACCCAATTTACAGATTTCGACTGTTTTTCTCGGTTATTTTTCTTTCTGAAAAAATATATTCATTTCTGTTACAAAATATACTTAAAGTTACCTTAAGAGCTTATTTTTCAGTTTTCGACGTTTCCTCCCCGGACTCTCTTTCTCTCCCTCTCCCTCTCCCTCTCCCTCTCTCTCTCTCTCGTTCTCTGTGTATGTATATATATATATATATATATATATATATATATATATATATGCAACCTCATCGTCTTAGAAAAGCTGCACCCAGAAGAACGAGGCTGATTGCGGTCATTGTTGGCAGGCAGGTGGAGGGTACCATGTGTGTGTGTGTATATATATATATATATATATATAAGGTAAATAAGTAAATAAGCTCAATTTTAAGCATATTTTGTCTAATTAAATACTTGGATATTCCGAACAGCTAAGCCGCCATTATCACTCAAAAGTTGATTTGAAAAAAATGATTTCTAGGCAAAAATTTGCATTGCAGAAATGTAGGACACTCTAGAAATATATAAACTGTTTATTATTTACAAAAGAAATGAATAAATTTGTTCAGAAAGAAAAAAATAACCCAGAAATAAAAATGTGATGCAATTGTGTAAATTGGGTACATTTTTATTTTCAGGTTAATATTTCTTTTTGAACAAATTTATTAATTTCTTTTGTAAATAAATAAACAATTTACACGCTCCTCCGAATATATATACAGGGTGAGTCACGTAACTTTAGCACCTCCGGTAACTTTTGAATGGTTGAAGTTATTGCACTGCAGTTTTCACAGAAGTGCATGAGGGAATGGGGCTAATTGATAAGTGAATTTATTTGTTTTATCACTTGTATTTTACGAGATATTTGAGGTAACTTTGTTTTTTCAAATGGAACTATACATATTTTTTCTGTCTGTCATGACATTGTTATTGCTGTGACATCAAGAAAATTGATAAATCTTGTTCCCAGATGTAATAAATTACTTTATGGTTTACTAGTTCATTGCTGTGTGTTTAGAGACATGAAACAAAACACGTAATGGTATACTTAATACCCTTGCGGGTCTTTTTGATTCTTTATGCCCTAGGGCCTTTTGAATACTTTACGGGCCGCTCTAATACCAACACAACACACACAACAACTTTTGAATTCAATTTTGTAAAGTTAAGCTGCAAGCAAACACAATGAATTAATGGCATAATTCTCAAATAAATAAAATAGTTCGTTATAAACCGTATTTTGCTTGGTTGAGACGAAAATCGCAATTTTGGAATCTTTCCGTGAATTTATAATTGCCATCAATCACTCGCATTTCACTGTTACGTACCACCTTTCGTTTAGAGACATAATTATATTCTTCTTGAGTAGCAGTACTAGTAGAAGTAATAAGATATACAAGGAACATCGGGCAACATCCTCGAAATATTATTTTTTAGTGTTATGACAATTTCTAAATAACGCTTGACAATAGACGATAATAACCTAAAAGTACCGTTTCATCAGCGCAATTTACACTGTTATTCACACTGGTAAATCTCAAATACACCGTAAACCGTTTCATATATTTCTCAAGATTTTAATGAAAATCATTGTCCATAGTTTTGTTTGCTTTTGCGAGAATTTCCGCAGGAACTTCACGATATTCTTTCATTTTGTACGAACAAATCAGTCCAATAACGATTATGAAATAGTAATTAGATATACACACTGTTTAGTTTATGTGACGTCATATTGACAAATGGCTATTACAGTGCGTCTTTTCACTTTAGACGCAAGAAATATAAAATGTTTAGAATTCTCGTTTTATTCAGCAACAAACTAGTAAACCATAAAGTTTTGTATGCACCACGGGCGTTACTCGATGTTTTTGCCCCTCAGGTGACTTCAAACTCCTCGGGCCAGAGGCTCTCGGGTTTCGAAGTCGCCCTCGTGACAAAAACATCTACTTAACGCCCATTATACATAAATAACTATTCTCTAACACGTTGTGTAGTCAGAATCCACGTTTTGTAGATCCTTGATACCGAAAAATTGGTTTTCGCTAAAACGTCTGTCCATTCGTCTGTGGTTATCGCTAGCACCCAAACCAGGCTGCTCTAACTCGCTGTCATCATGAACATTTGGAGAACGACACGCCACTAAAAACAATATTTAAAAAAACTTGACAGTTCAAGAAATTCCGCAAACTTTTGTTTCAGGAAAATATATTATTTGAATGATTGCTAAAAATTTGACAAATAATATTATGAAAGGTTTCTTATTTTTTTCAATATGAAGAATAAATACTGCGTTAAAAATACAATGTAAAAACTATTCTTTTTTGAAGAATGGGTAGGGAGGAGCGTTGCATAACTTTTTTCTACTGCATAAACCATTGGTGTTCGCGGGTTCGAGTTTCGCCTCGGGCATGGTTGTGATTGAATGAATGTTCGTGATTCCGGGCGCGTCAACTACTTAGGCCATTAGTACCGTACGTGTAGTGCATGTTTTTCATCGGGAGGTGGCGGTGATCTTCCCCGCTGGATGGCGAGATCCGGCACCGACCTGCCGTCGACTAGCGGGGTTTTCCCCTAACCAGGTATCTCCCACCAGCGGGGCACCGCTCCAACCGGGATAAGCTCTAAGCTCTCAACCGGTCTCCCGGCATGTATGGTAGTGTAGTGCATGTTAGTGTGTGTGTGTGTGTGTGTGTGTGTGTGTGTGTGTGTGTGTGTGTGTGTGTGTGTGTAAGGGGGGTGAAGATAGGACAAGGAAGACAAAGGAAAGATCGCGCGCAGTCCGTGGCCGTTTGTTAGGGTACTGCTCCGGCATTCGCCTGGCGTTGATCGGAGAAACCACGGAAAACTACCGATCAGAGCAGCCGGCCGCTATAATTCTCCTCCAGACAGCGACTGCATTCGACCTAGCTGACAAGCTAGTGTCGAAAATCCCCCGGGACTCGAACCTAGGACCTCCCGGTCAGAGGGACTGCAGTTACTCGGGCATGGTTGTATGACTTCGTCCTTTCCCCCGTATCATCACCATATCGTTTCATCTTCGTACCATAACGTTACATCCAGTAGTGGTCGCTAATCTAGCAGTTGATGCGACCTTCAGTAAAAAACATTTAGTTAAAAGTGGCGAGTAGTGAAGGGCTTAGTCTGAATAAGCAATAAAATATATATGGCCGGTAAGCCATTCATTAGTTTCAAAAAATTGGCTATTAAATCTCCTTAGAAATACACAGGTTTTCGAAGTAGTAGTAGTTAAGAGTAATGTCCGGCGTTGACCACAGAATTATGAAAACGTGCACAAAATTCACTTCTCCCCATAGCTCGTCATACGCAGTTTTTAACTGTTTTTGACGTAAATAAATAAATAAATAAAAAGACCTTCCCGCCTTAACATTTTTTATCTGGTCTTGAATGTTCGGAGAAACAAAACTCTTCATTAATAAACCTCAAATCCCGCACAAGTGTCCGTCTACGCCGTGCCTGTAGTAGAAAGATTCACGTTCGTGCTCTTCCTACCGAAACACGCCCATAATCTTACTGATTGCATACCCTAGGGTATAACTCACATGATAGTTTCACTTATAACGTTAAACTAAAATCTGAATTAGCATGTATAAGCATAAACATATACTACACTTAGAATTACGCACTTTCGTTTACATACATCCATTCGCATTTACCATTAAAAGCCAAGATTTCCTTTTGAAACTGCTTTCATTCAAGCGTGGTGCCGCAACTCAGCCGATTGCAGGCCCCACGAAACTCGAGCACACCCGATCGCACCCGAGCTTCCTGACAGCCCGCACGTCTCGCACACACCGATGCTTGGGAAGTGCGGGCATTTTATAACTGCCAGTATAAAACGACATCAAGGTTTCAATAAATTAGATTTATGTTAGAAATACAATAAGATTTATTTTATGTTATCTGTTACACATAAAGTTTTATGTTTGTTTTTTTCTAAGTTACAGGGTACGCAGTGCGTACCTTGCGTACATGAAGGACACGTCCTTGGCATAAACGATAGCCAGAAATTAAAAACTAAGTATTTAACTAGCGTCATGCACAATATTGAAAAAACAAGTAGTTTTCACATAATTTTTGTTTGATGTAATAGTAATTTAGAATGTTTTTTCTCAAAAACGCTTCCTGTTTGTTTTTGTATTTTTTTAAGATATTTCTTTCTTTTTTTCTTTTCTTTCTCAAATAGAGTAAAGTAAGCTTATGGATATGGTACAGGTCCCACTTTCAGTGAACTCTATTTTCGAAAATTACAAGAAATTAACACTGCAAAACTACAATATTGATGATAGAGATTATTTTCATTGAAATTTTTCTAAAAAACTAGATCTTAAAATAAGGCCATGTACAATTTTTTGCAAATAGTTTGCACATAATTTTGCTTGAAGTAAGGGCAATTATATATATTTTTTCTCAAAAAGGCTCAAAATTGATTATAATATTTTTTCTCAAAACAAAGAAGGCTCTAAAATTGGCATAGGTCTCATTTTTGTTGAACTTTAAATTTTCAAAAATTGCAAATAAAAATAATAATAATTTATTTGTTCATGTTAACTCAATATTACAAGTCTTGAAGTAGAAATAATATATAAGTAAACATTCATTATTCTATCCATTACAGTTTTCATTTTTACCATTTTATAAAGTGTAGTATTCTCAATTATTTATATTTCATTTACATTTATCTAATCTATCAAATGTTTAATTTTATAAGGGCATGCCATAATCAGGCAGTCTTTAATTTTGAACCGATTTCCATTTGTCAGTTTAATACAGTTTGGCAATTTATTGTACATTATTATTGCATTGTTAAAAGGATCTTTACTTGTTGCTGCTTTAGAGTTGAACACCCTGTGGTAGTTTTTCACAAGTATTTATATATTTCATAATTTTTTGAGTCATTAAATGTACTATTATTTTTTAATAGAATAATTAACCTCTATGTACACAGTGCTACTACAGTCAGAATTTTATATTTGGTGTAATAGTTCCTTCAAGATAGGGTTGGTTTTAATTTGTATATGCATCTCAGTGCTCTTCTCTGCAGAATCGTAATTCTGTTCATATTTCTGTTTGTTGTTCCTCTCCACATTTCAATACCATATTCTATATGTGGATATATTATAGAGTTACACAATTCACGTATAGTGAGAAGAAAAGCAGGAGAAAAAATGTTGCAACACACTTTTGTGCATAGTGTGATGTGTTCATTCTATGATAGGTTTTCATCTATAGTGATTCCTAGAAAGTTATGGCATCTAATTCTTTGAATAGCCTTGTTATTCACTTCAATATTACAAATATCATTAGTATTATCCATGCTATGATGATTAAATAACATACATTTTGTTTTATCAACATTCATCATTAGATTGTTTTGACTTAGGTAAGTGTTTATTTGTGTCATTGAACAGTTAATGTTTTCTTCCAGGTTTTCTAAATCTGTCACAAAAAATAATTGAGGTATCATATACATAAGATATTACTTTATGCAGTAGTACTGGGAAGTAGTACTCATTAACATACAGTAAATATAGTAAGGGACCTAATACTGTTCCTTGAGGAACTCCTAAGGTTACAGTTGCAAATTTTGATTGTATTTTATTAATAAAAATGTCTGATTCCCAGTATATTTCAGTAAATTGCCTACGATTTGTTAAATATTATTTCACAAGATCATTCATTCTTCCCTGTATTCCTACATGTTCTAATTTTAAAACAAGTACAGAATGTGACACCATATCAAATGCTTTAGAAAGGTCAATATATATGCTTGCAGAATGTTGGTTATTTCAAGGTTTACTAATATTTCATTTATAAAGTTAGCTGCAGCAGTGATAGTTGACATTCCTTTCTGAAACCCATGTTGTGTGTTAACAATTACATTATTTGACTCTAGAAAATTACACATCATCTTATCTTCTGCAAAAGTTACAAATAATGTGCAAAAGCATTTACTATTGGGTACCCCTGCAGAGATGCTTTTCCTCCTTATTGACGGAAGAAAGTTAGAGATCAAATACTCATGCAGTCGAGCAAAAAGGAATTTTTTTCAAATTTTAAGACCTAGAAAAAATATTTCAAAATATTGTTTTAAGGCAGTAAATATATTTATTTAGTACTGAACTAAAAGTAAATTATAAACTAAATTCTGTTAGCTAGATTTCATAAAAATCATATTTAATTTAAGTTCATAGCTCAATAGAAAAGCCAAATTTATTATTTGTTGACTTTGTTCTATATCATGTGGAAGTTCCTTAGAAAATAGGTTGATTGTAATAAAATATGTGCTTATGTTTACATTTCAATGTTTATTTTACACCTTCAGTAAAGTGAAAATGTGAGATTTAAAGACAAGCTTTCAGAGAATTTGTTTATATGATTAATATTGGAAATTTTGTAAAATATGCTATTATAATACCTTATATTTATCTATTGTGCTGATGAATGTGAAATAGTCCTGAAATGTTAATTTAAGCAAAAATTTCATTTGAATTGACCAACTGTCAAGAAATTCCCACATGATACAGTACAAGGTCAAGAAAACAACAAATAATAAATTCAGCTTTTCTATTAAGGTACAACTTCAAATTAAATGTTTTTTTAATCAGATTGTAGCAAATAAAATTTATTTTCTTAAAATTCATTACATCAGTGTTGTATTTCATAACAATTTTAACAACCTTTGCAAACAAATTTAAACAGAACACCAGTGACATTTTTTGTTTTAGTTCATCATAAAGTTTTATATCAAACGGACTTCAAACCCATTTGGAGTTCAATTTAATAAATGATTGTTTTAAATTTATAGATATATTAATAAGTTTATATGTTATAATTAACATAAATAAAGATGTTTTCTTTCAGCAAGTGCAAGGAATGAAGTATTATAGATCAAGTCTTCCCTAGGAAAGGGACTTGATCATAATGTCTGAAAAGATGATGTACAATTAATGAAATAATGAACAATTTACACATTTCTGGAGTGTTTCTATGCTTTCATATTTCACATTTTTGTCTAGAAATCAATTTTTCAAACCAACTTTTGAGTGCTTATTCCAGCTTAACCACTCAGAATATCCACGTAATTTATTAGACAAAATATGCTTAGAATTGTCTTAACCCAGCTGTGGCCCTAGGTCCGTTTCGACCCAAATAAAATTTTAATTTCTTGTACCGCTTAAGAAAATGGGGCGATCATTCTGATACTCCATGACAATTATTTTTTGACTGTTTTCTACCCACATATAAAATGTCATTCATTTATTTTCAATACGAAAGGAATTATAATTTTTTTTACACATAAGTTCTTTGGGTCCATTTGGACCCATGACATTTCTCATGTTGAACTCCCATTAGAAATTTTGTATAATAACTCTGTAAATTCATAGAAATCAACTATGGAAGGATTGTATTGTCATTGGAGACTTCATCTTCTCATAAGGTGTACAATGACAATATTTTGTCAAATAACATTATCAAACTACGAAAACACTATTGAAGTTCTACGAACAGCTGGGAGCAATCTCAGCTCTCTAAACTATGGATAGATGGTTTTTCTAAAACTTGAACATAGTATTCTGATACGTTTCTTCCTCTTCCAATATTGGGCAATCTTCAATTGTATGTAACAATCAATAAATAATTAGGCGTTTTCCGAGTCAATTGTCCATTTTGGCAGCACATGCCAAAGACTTGGCAAATACGGAGGGAAATTTTGAATGAAACACGTTACATGTGGAATGCACAACCTCCGGCAAACAAGAAGGGCAACCTGGAGAACAAACTTTGGGAATAAAAGTTGTGCTACAATTATCCTCACTTCTGAAGGATAACAATATAACTCCTGACAATTTCTTTACCAGAATTTTCTTTACCAGTTGGGTAAGGAGCTTCTCATACGGCACATCACTCTCAGTAGAACTATGCACAAAAACAAATCTTCTATACCTTCAAAACTTCTCCGGACAAAGGGCACAACAAACTAAAATTCTACTTCCAATTTTGCAAGTTACCCAACATTAGTATCCTATGTGCCACGAATGAACAAGTGTGTTGTCCTTCAAAGCACCCTTTACAATGATGCAAGAGGCTGCGAATCTGGAGAAAAGAAACCAGAAATAATGACAACCTTAATTCTACAAAGGGAGCTGTTGATATGATTAGTTCTTATTCATAGAAAAAATACATTTTTGTGGCCTATTGTTGTTCTCTCTGACAAAATAAACATTTTACATCAATTCAAACGTTTTTTTCACAAAAGCAAATTTGGATTGCTAATAAAAATGTTATAAAAAAATAACACTTTTTATAGAAAATTTGGGGAATCTTTTGTAAAGCCATTATTGAATGCAGAACACACCTGCAACAAACTTCGCCATCAATAGAAGTCGAAAACTTGAAATCTGATGCAAAATTCACAGTTTTCAAAATTAAGTTTTTTTAGATTCTATTCGAAAAAGAGGAAAATGGAGTGTGTTGAAAAACTGATAACAAAATTACTTTTCATTGCTCTAAATGAAAATTTTTACAGGTAAAAATCATGTCAATCACATTTGTACTACATGTGTGTAATGCAATTTTCCTATATGTGCATTTCAATATTTTGCTATCACGCATGTTCAGAGACCATTATTTTACTTTATTGCACAACCTTATAAATAAAACAAATGTATATAATTAACATTTCGGTATCTAACTTTAACTTCCTATTAAGAATACTAAATGTGATAATTGGAAAAGTAAATAATCTGCAAGAGAAATTATACGGGTCCATTTAGACCCAGGATCTTGAGAAGGAGCAAATTTGAGGACCGCAGCCGGGTTAAGAGCTTATTTTCGAAGTTTCGACATTCCCGTTTCCTCCCCGGACACCATGTATGTATGTATGTGTGTGTGTGTGTGTGTGTGTGTATGTATATATATATGTATATATATATGTATATATATATGTATATATATATATATATATATATATATATATATATATATATATATATATACATGAGAGAGAGAGAGAGACACAGACACACACAAACCAATATTCAAAATGCTTTTGCTTTTTGTCATAATCCACCTTGAAGTGACTTCAAATTACAAACCCTAAAAACAAACAATATGAAAAATGGTCAATGATGTAACACAAGTCACATGGAAATGAAGGCTTACCTTAAAAACTTTTAATTTGTTGTTTCAGTAGGGTTTGTATACATCCTTAGAAATACAGCATCATCTTTTTTATCTGTTGCCCTGAACAACTTCGTTAGTACACTGAAATATCTCATATTTTACTTTGCCCTGTTTTTCGCCATTTGTTGCCATGACAAAAATACTAATTATATTTTTTTAGTAAATTTCACACAAAAAATAAAAATATCAACTGTTTGTATGTGCGTTCTTGTACCACTCATATCTTGTAAGTCTGGGGAATTTTATATGTTTACATCTTTACCTTTCCAAACTAAGCTTAAAGTCATGTATTATTAAACACAGTGCAACATAGCCAAAAAGATATTATATTCACACTGAAAGTTGACAAAATTGCCTATAATGTGTTTTCTATTCATACTTCTATTCCCAAATGCTTTTGATTTATTTGCAGACAAAAATTTAAAATTTTCAAAATACCTTCATTGCCTCATGGTTTTTTATATACTTTGCCTTTCATCATCTGAACCCTCAGTTTTACAGGTATAGCCTACTCTCATAGTTGAAGTTGTCAAGAATGAAACTTCTTTAAACAGAATTATTCTTCGCTGCTTTATTCTTTAATGATCAAAAGTTATAGAATTTAAAATGATTGGACAGTTTCAATTTCATTTTTCCCCCTCATCACAAAACAGAACCAAAAAAATTAGGCATATAACAGTCCTTCTTCCTTTACACCCCCCAAAAATAATCTTAAATCTCTCAGATCTCAAATACATGACTCCTGTGGATCAGTTACACGTATAATAAAAATATAGATTGAAAGAGAACATCCAATTCCTAGATGTCTCTCTTGTGATTTCAAAATACTTTCAGGAGAAAACTTGTGATCCTGTATTTATTTTACAACATAAAAACTTTATGTTTCAGACAAATAAAGTCATCTGAGTTTATCATCTCTGAAGAGCAATGTTCCCCAGCATGTCAGGCTCAGAGTAGCCAACTCTTTTGTAAACCTACATGAGAGAAAGATGGCAAAGAAGGGGACTTTTAAAATTAAAGAATTAAATCACCATACAAAGGGTCCCCCCGGATAAGATGGTAAAAAGTTCCCCTCAACCAAATTACATATGAGTGGTTACACTATAATTCTAACATAAAAATAATATTTTGAAAGGTTTCTTAGCCTCCGGCCCACCACCCACACCACTGTACAGCCAAAAACGTGTTTTTTTTAATTTGAATTTTTTTCGACAACTTAACACTATTTTATCAGACTGAAAAAAATATGATAAATAAGAACACAACTTGGATTATCAGAAAAACATTTTTCAATTTTTTCGCAGGGCCAAATTCAAACACAAAAAAAATATTTTCGAAAAAAAAATATCAAGAAATATTTTTTACTGTGTCTTAGAAGCCTGGAACAGACTCGAAAAAAATATCAAAGATTTCTCTTAAATCACAAATTGTTGTGTATTTTTTCAAATTTTTTCGATTGCTGGGCTGCGGTTAAAAAAATAAAAACCATTTTCCCGCCTTTAAAACACCTGGACTTTCAATATACTTTGAAAATGACTGCAACGGTTCTGTGCATTTATTTTAGTGTTTATTATACATTTGTATACATTGTTGAAGCACCCAATAAAGTTTTGATTTTGAAATATACTTAAAAAATATCATTTTTTAAAGCTTTCTAATCCTTTGTATGAGAATATCATACGCTAAGGAAAGATAATAGTGTTTGGCAGTTTATTAATAATAATTCGGTCATATTTGAGGGATAATTGGGGGACATGTGGAAAAATGAATGGGAAGAGGTTAGACCCAGATTTACAAGAACTGTTTTACGTGTCTTACAACACAGACACTGGCACGAAAATAATCTTAAAACTTCATCTCAGAATGCTTGTGAATTTTTTCATATTTTTTTAATAGCTGGGTCATAGTTTAAAAAAAATTAGACATTTGTAGTCAACCACTTGGCAGCTCGGTAGTTGCTGCGTCCTAGGCACGTGCGACCTTGCTTGAGGAGGAAGGCCACAGAATAGCAGCTAAAACGTTGACAACTGAGCCTAGAACGCGGCGCCTCCCGGACAGATAAATAGTAACGCATTGGTTGCAGAAACCTATGGTCTCACGTCTGTAGATGTTTCAGACTAGAGACAAAGTTGTCTTTTCCTTTACCTAAGTATTTTTTCTTGAATACATATAAATATGGGAAAATTGTAAAATAGGATGATCATAAAAGTGGTATTTTGAAAAATACATCCCAACAACATAATTGGGGCCTAATCTGTTCCCCTTCACTTCCTCACTGTCCCCCATCTATCCTTCACCTGCACCCGAAATGTCCCTTATCATTTCCCCATTTGTAATCTACCCGTCCCCCAAAACATGTCTGTTAGAATTTACTTGTTCTCAAAAAAGTAGTGTCCCCATGAGACAAGCAAACTTTGTTTAAGAGGCCTAGGAAGCATCGCTTCCGAGTTATTTGCCATTATAATGTGTGTTGCAATATTTTTTTTTGTATGTCATAATCTGCACACTTATATTTTTTCTTCTAAAATCTGTTTGATGTAGGTGGGGGTGTAATTCTTTATCCACAAGTATCACACTTACAAGGTCTTGTGTCGATTTTTCTTATAAATTGCGTAAACTATTGTCTTTCCGTAGCGTACGATTAGTTATGCAAACGATTAGAAAGCTTTAAAAATGATACTTTGTAAGTATATTTCTAAATCAACTTTATTGGGTGCTACAACAATGTATTCAAATGTATAATAAACACAAAAATAAATACACAGAACCATTGCAGTCATTTTCAAAGTATATTGAAAGTCCAGGTGTTTTAAAGGCGGGAAAATGGTTTTTATTTTTTTAACTGCAGCCCAGCAATCGAAAAAATCTGAAAAAAATACACAACAATTTGTGCTTTAAGAGAAACCTTTAATATTTTTTTCGAGCCTGTTCCAGGCTTCTAAGACACAGAAAAAATATTTCTTGATTTTTTTTTCGAAAATATTTTTTTGTGTTTGAATTTGGGCCTGTGAAAAAATTGAAAAATGTTTTTCTGATAGTCCAAGTTGTGTTCTTATTTAACATATTTTTTTCAGTCTGATAAAATAGTGTTAAGTTGTCGAAAAAAATTCAAATAAAAAAACCCGTTTTTGGCTGTAGAGGGGTGTGGGTGGTGGGCCGGAGGCTAAGAAACCTTTCAAAAATATTATTTTTATGTTAGAATCATAGTGTAACCACTCATATATAATTTGGTTGAGGGGAACTTTTTACCATCTTATCAAGGGGGACCCTTTGTTAATGTATCATTTGTGGGGTCAAGTGATATTTTTCACTTACTGAGGTAATTGAGTTTAAAGTTAAACTGGGGGAGTAGGGAACCTTATAACATTATTATGAAGATTCATTGCAACTCTGGGTCAATGACCCCTATCTTGATCAGGTTTTTGTCCAGTTTCCCTGATCCATTGAGCAAATGCTGAGATGGACCTTTTTTTGCTTCTGGATGTAAATGTAGCTTCACTACGCTCATGTTTTGTTGAGTATTCCTTTTGCTTTTAGTGGTAGGAGTAGAGCTGAGGGTGAGTCACTTTTTTGTTAGCAATGCAGAAAAATCGCATCTGCATTTTGTTAACCATTGCAAATATGTTTTCTGTACCTTGGGAAAGAAATATCTAGTTTTCAAATGTTGCTCATCTTGTTCTTTTGTAAATTTTATTATTATTATATCTTTTTTATATTTTATTCATTTTTCAACTATTGTATTTATAGTTAAAATGTTGGGAAGGGATTGTGGAACTTCAAAAAATATGCACAAATAATCTTCTCCCCCATATGTCATATACAGTTTTCACCGTTTTTTGACCAAATAAATCAAATCAAATCAAATCAAACTCATATTTAGGTAATTGTCTTGACAATGCATTTATGTAATCATCATTTTGAAATTACTTTCAGATTTATAAATATTTACATTTTTTAAGGTTAATAGACTACTTTGCATCATTCAGTATAAGAGGGAAAGTAGTACAAGTGAGGATCAGATATTCTGCATTTATTCTGTGCAACAATGACTGCATTAATTTATGATCAAATTAATACATGAGATGTAAGATGAAGATGCATAGACATGGAAAATATCCTCTGCTTTTGTAAATAAGTTATTTTATTTATAAACTGTATTTATAATTTAAATTCTTTTTGTTTTCATCTGAGTATTTGAAGTTCTCGGCGATAAAACAAAATTTATTATAATAATGAAAACTTATAACTGATAAATAATGTTAAGAACTAACATTTGTACCTTTTTTAATTTATAATCCTCCTACTCACTGAAGAAAATACATTCATCATCACTACTCTCTCCAATCACAAATTCTCCTCTAGCCACTATTCATGTTGGAAATTCTTGTCATGCTGTGCCATTCCTATTTGTTTTTCAATCCCCTTTATTTTTGTCCTTGGATGAGGCAGGAAATTGGGGTAACTTGTAATTGGAAAACAATGGCAGGGTGGCAGATAACTCTGTAATATGTGAGGGTTCTTCCACTCTGTATACTTAAGAGGTATTGATTCAGAGTAAAGTAGTTTAAGTACAAGAGTGCTAACTGGTCTTCCAAGTGTAGCCTTTTCCAGAGTTAAGTGGATCCTAATTTTTGATTGATAGATGTTTCTGGGCACATCAGTTATGGTTATTATTAGGGGGCAGATTTTGATGGCCTAAAACATTGCCAAAAATGATCAATAAAATGCCTTTAAAACTTTTATGTCCCAAAAGTAAAGAAAAATTACATAAAAAAATGTTATCAAAAACAGTTCAGATGAACAACTTTTCAGATGAACAACAACAGTTCAGATGAACACGCTTTGGATTATGTTACTGAGTAATCGAGGCTTCTTCCTTTTGTTCAAATGAAGTCAGCTTGCCAAATTTTGGTTTGGACTGTTCTTTACCAGGAAATTTCTAAAATCTCAATTAGTTATCTTGAAATTGATTGACCCAACAATGGCACTGAAGGCATCACAGGAACCTTAGATTACATGTACTTACAATGGCTGATATTACAATTTCTGAAGGAAAAAATAGAGTAGGCTATTGAGTAATTCTGTGGGAACATTTGTAGCATTTCATAAATATTATTTGTAGGAAGTACCATTAAAATGATATTAAAATCAATGAAATCAGCAAAAAATGCTTTATGATGGAAATGGTGGAAAAAATTTAAAAAAATTACTTATTAGTTGAAATCAACAAAAAATGCAAAAAAGTGCTATATAAAAAAACGGTCATTTGCTTCATATTTCACAACATAAAATTAATGTCTATACTAAAGTTGCACAGTTCTAAAGTTGAAAGGACAAAAATGACATTTCATTAAAACCTGTCCCCCAATTATTATTCTATGGTTATTAGTTCCATTAGTGTAGTGAAAGTGTTTCTCTTCGGAGTTGCCAATATTCTGCCCCAGGGGACCTTCTTGCACGACATCTTCTTGCAGGGGATTTCCCTCCCCAGGTCTCTCCCTCTCAGCAGTGTGTCCCACACTACCTGGGACAAGTTCAAAGTTCCAACAAGTCTCTCCCAACTTGTGGTATTGTAGTGCACATAAGTGTGTGTGCCTGTATGTGTATGCATGTGCATGCCTATGTGTGAGAAAGGGGAGAGGGGAACAGGATTTGGACAAGGAAGAAGAAAGAAAGATCACATGCAGTCCATGGCCTATTTGTTGAAGTACTACTCCAGCATTTGCCCAATATGGATCAGAGAAATCACTGAAACCAACCATTTAGTGCAATGGCAGAATTCTCCTCCAGACAGCAAATGAATTCGACTCTAAGCTAACTCAACCAGTGGGTATTAATTTTTCATTCAGGGAATGGGGAAATCTTAAATAGCATTGTGAAAGAATTTCATTTTTTCTGATCCATTTAAATTCTCTCCACTTGATCACCTTACTCTTGTCATTCTTCTTTATCACATTATTACTTAATACATTATTATATATGAAACTTACTAGAATGGTGAAGTAAACATGTGATAATTTCATTTTGCTTGAATGATAATGCTTACCCTTATAATCGTTCAAATGCAACTGGAAATACTGTCACTTACATTACCATCTCTCCAACAGAAGCAAAAAATCATAGAAGTATTAAAATTTCTATCAACATATGTGAGCACTCATAAGAGGTATATGAATATATGTATGTACTTATGTATCTATATGAATGTATATATGTATGTATATACTTGGCGCGACGCAAATGTACAATGTTAAAGGTGTTTGACAAAACATAACACCTGTCAAAATGACAGGTCTTTGCCCTTTTAGTAGTATTTGAAATATCGTAGTTAAATTTGAGTATATATTATTTTTTCTTTCAATATGTAGAATATAAGTAAATATTCAAAGTCACAAAGCGCTGAATTTACAAGCCAAATATTTTTTTGAAAATTCAAAATAAAAAGTAGCTCACGTGTCAAAATGATGGGTGCCATCCTCCTAGTGTTCTACTACAATATATTTTAATATATTTAAAATAAAGAAGTTTCTCTTTGGCAAAAGAAAAAGATTGTTTTAATGTTTTAACAGAACAGTCCTTAAATGGAAAAGTACATGTCAAGCACAGAGTAACCAATACTTGATGTTTCTGGGCAGGGGATAGGGGAGAGTTAGGAAGGAGTGGAAAATTTTTGAAATATGAAAACCAAAAATTGCATGTTGGTAATACCTAGTAAATATTCTTAAATATTAAATATCCTGAACTGAAATTGATAAAATAAATCAACCATCAAGAATGGATTCATATTAACAATTTATGGATTATTCAAACAATTATTTTTCACTGCTACTTTATAGCTTGTCATTGCCTTTGATATGGAGCTTCATATACACTGCATAACGTACCTGGATCAAAATGATTATGGTTTTGAGGGAAATATGAAAACAGTTGAAAGAAGCCACATGTTCTCTTATGGAGGAAATATTGAAAGAAAATTATGGGAGGGAAATATAAAAAGAAAAAGGGAGTCAAGTTAACATGTAATTAATTAATAAATCTGAATCAATAAAATTAGGTAAAAGAAAAAAAAATTATGTATGTACCATGGGCATTAACTGGTTCTAATGATCTTGGGTGACAAAAAACTCAATTTTGTCATTGGTTGATCATTAGTGCCTTATAATGCCCTTGGTGCACAAATAACTATTATTTTTAAAATGATATAATTCTAAAAATTTGTAAACTTATTATCTTTCAAAAACACATGTTTCAGAAACATCCAGTTTCTTATATTATTCAACTGAACTTTTTATTAGATGAAAATGGAAATACAACTTTTTTCTCTTGTTTCACACCTGCAAACATATTTCCCTTTCCAATAATATAAGGAGAAATTTTTCCAGGCTTCATTGGTGTTAATATTTAGAGCTTCACTCATACGTGGATTTAATACTGGTGACAACATTCAATATTACTAATTATTAAAGGTGCAATGAGTTAAAAAGTAGGTTTAGAGCGGAATAGGAATAGAGGTTTAGGAATAGAGCGGTAATGTTCAAATTTAAAATAGAAAATTTTGATTGAAATTAATGTGGTGTTTTATCAAAAGCTTTTTACTGAAATTGTGATTTTAATTTATACTCAATAATCATTTGTCTATAAACTTTATTAAAATAAAAACAGAAAATTAAGAATATATATTATCACTGAATTAGTAAACATTATTATCTTCTTGAAAATGTAAGTAAAATCAATTTGAGTCATGGGAAACCCTTTCTAACAATGTGTATTTAACATGAAAATACAACAAACAGGTTAACGTAAAACAGAAGAAATTTTTAACTTATATACAACTTGAAAAATTGGAATGTTCATTATTTTATTTGGGTTAAAAATTTATTTTTAAAATTAATGTTCTGATTTATCACTTAGTGAATAAATCTTTTCCTGCATTAAAGTTTTGTGCATACATTCAATTTATATATTTGTTTGATTTATCATTAAAGACGGGACAAAGAACTACTTTTAGCAGCACCTAACTTAGTGGCAGAGTTTTAAAATTATACTACAACACCATTGAGTGAGAGGAAAATTAAAAAATTGGCCAAATTAAAGAAGCTGCTCTTTCCCCCCCCCCCTTTTTTTCCTTTTTCTTCTTCCTCTAAATGGCTGCCAAACAACTTTAAATAACTTGTTTAAAAAATTTAACTTGGTTGAAAACTCTTCTCACTGTTACTCCCATAAACAATACCACCAACCCCATGAGATTAATATGCTTTACCAAACTCACCAACATCTGGGTTAAATAAAATATAGGAAATAAAAATTGAATGAAATTGTAAATATCAAGTTTTTGTAATACAACATGATGAAATAAATAAAATTTTTCCAATTAAGAAATAAGATACTATATTATTTTATTGCTTTGAACATTCAGGTAAAGTTTCATAAAAATAATAGGGGAAATAGTTGTACATTTACACATTTTTATTCAGATTTTATTACCAAATTGTTTAATATTTGCAGCGTTCCTTGAAGATAGTATTTAACAAATGTCAACAAAACCAAACCAATGATGACTTCCCTAGCCTTGAGTTCTTATGTTGTTTCAACCAGTAGAATCAAAATTTTAAAAAAGACAACTAGGAGGTAGATTAGAAAAAAATCCCATGATAGTGAGGAAGAACCATGTCAGTATGCCTTTGCTGAAAAGGAAGACAGCATTTTCATATCAAAAGATTCTGAAATAAATGATCATGCACATAAGAGGTGAAGGAAAACCTTGCTGTTCTTATTTCTTCAGCACTGTTCGATGGATAAAGTAAACCCCACTTCAGAGTGGGGGATTTTTCTATATATATCATGTAAAGTAATTGACTGGTGCCCAAACTGTAATGATATAAAATGTTTACCTTGCAATTCTCAACATAGTACTATAAATACATATATTTCTTTTTTTCACCTGGTCTGGGACACCTGTGTAAGGTACAAGAAGGGGCTGCAATTAAAGTTCTTTTATCTCAAATTTCTTCAACAAACCTGCCTTGCTCACTCTTTTCATGATGCACAAAAGCAGTATGGATGCAAAATGAAGAAGACATTACCCAATGTTTTGTAGAAAAACTCTGGTTGGAAGGGCATGCAAACTTGAATGTTTTAGCTATAAGAAACCCCAGTAACTCAAATGTACTAATTAAGGAGATACAAGAATTAATTATTTGGCTAATTACTAACAATTATAATATAGAACTAGTTTGGATTCCAAGCCAACAGGGCATACAAAGGAATGAAGAGGTGGATAAATGGGCGGAAGGGGAGGAAGAGGTGGCGGCGGCGATGGTGTAGCGGTTAGCGTAAAGGACTGCTATACCCAAGTTCGTGGGTTCAAGCTGTGGATTTTTAGGGGCGAAAAAATCCTTCGTATGCCTTCCTTCGGAGGGGAAGTAAAGCCGGCTGTCCCATGTTAGTAGATTTACTTGCATGTAAAAGATCCTCAAGCCTAAATGACGCCTCTGAGCTAAATTCAAATCGCCAGTTTCGTCGCCTCAGTAATACCTTCTTTCCACTAGTTGGTGAAAGGAATGTAACAAAATTTGCGTGGTCACACGGAAGAGCAGGCCCTATGGCCTGAGTCTCGCCACGTAAAATAAGGCAATTCAATTCAATTCAATAAAGAAGCCAAAAATGCCATTAATGAACCTATAAATAAAACAATAAGTTGACCTCCAGAAGAAGTTAAAAGATAAATTAGGATTAAAACAAAGGAATTCTAGAACTCTCATTGGAGAAACATTGATTCAAATAAACTACAGGAAATAATGCAATCTACTTTTGAAAAGTCTGTTAGTGTCAACATCTAGAAAGGAACAAGTGACAATAGCCAGGTTAAGAATAGGTCATACAAATCTGACACATATTCACTTAATTACAAAAAACAGAGACACTTATGTGAAAAGTGTGATGAAGCTTTCATAGTCAAACACCTTCTTGTAGATTGCCAAGAATTAGAAACAGAAAGAAATCAATCTAAACTGCCCAAAAATAGTAGTTAATGCCTAAATATCAAAGATGGCTGTTGACAAACAATATTATTCTTAAAGTTAATAAATAAATATAATTCCCTATAAGATGTAAAAGAAAAATAATGTAAATGTCAACAAATTAATGACTGTTCAATGGTTATGTTGGTTGGTAACTATGTAATGTAACCACGTAAATGTACTAATCCAAATGTGCCAATGTAATTATTATCCTGTGTTATAACATAAATATATGTACTTTGTACTAATGTAATTATTATTGTAATTTGTATCTAAGTAATGTAATTGTAAATCTATATTGAGGTCACTAATGACCGATGATGCTAAAAAGCGACTTAAAAAACAAACAAACAACAACAACTTAAATCTGACATCTTGTATGGACAAACAGTGAGGATGGTGAATGAGGATTCAGAAGTTAAATTGGATCCAACAGAGATTGAAGTGTTGGAATATGCACCACTTCCTTCATTTTATGTGAAATATTGATTCAGTCTTTCCAAAACTATTTTGAGGTCAGGTAGACATTCATTTTAGTTCAAGAAATTAAAGAATGTTATTTTCAATAGCAACAGGCTTGTTCAAATGTGTCACTTTTTCAAATTTTCTTTTGTTTCTCCTTCTTGAGTTAATTTTGTTAATAGTTTCCAAATGAAACACATTAAGCCAAGGTTTTCAAGTTTTGAGTCACTTTTTTCTCTTTCTGAATTTTATTGGAGTTTAGAAGAATCACATTTTTGTAGAATTTTTCTCTAAACTTCATTAATGCATCTTCCATTATTTTTGTAATAAGAAAGTAAAGTGTTCTTACAAATTAAGCTACCTTAATGTGTTTTGCTTGTTAGCAAATTATTTGTATGATTTCGGAATCACATTCTTTGCCCTACACTTTTTTTTCTTTCCATTATATACTACCTTTTTGCATATTTTCAGTTTTAAATTGCACGTGGTACCAAATATATTTACACAGTAGACCTATACACCCGCATATTTATTTCACTATTTCTCTTGCACATTTTCGTAAACGATTTCCGTTGAACTATTATAATTCTTACCCTCTACTACGTAAACGTAGTAAGGCGAAAAAGTATAAAGTGGATAAATCTTGTTCCTTTATGTAACACATTACTTCCTTCTATTCTCAGCTATTTAGCTAGGTCGAATTCAGCCGCTGTCTGGGAAAGAATTCTAGCTACCGGTTGCTCTGGTCTATAGTTTTCCGTGGTTACTCCGATAAAGAAAAAGCGAGTGTTGGAGCAGTGCCATAACACACGGATCACGAACCGCACGCGATCTTTCCTTCATCTTTCTTGTCCTATTCTCTTCCCTTACACTCACATTTACATGCATTACCCCACCATACATGCGCCGGCACTTCCAGGCATTGAATTCAGAAGTGGCTCAGGGCATCAACTGACGTCACTGCAGTGCCTCAGACCGGGAGGTTCTATAGGTTCGAGTCCCGTCGGTGACAGGATTTTCGATACTAGCTATAAAGCTGGAGTCTAGCTACATAGGTCGGCGTCACTAGCTTGATAGGTCGGATCCGGATCTCACCATCCAGCGGGGGACGATCACCGCCGCCTCCAATTACATTACACTTACGGGACTAATGACCTTAAGAGTTGAAGCGTCCGGAATAATTTATCTATCAGTCAAAATAAGAATTCACTGCAGTATCGGGAGAGATGACCATAGCAATTGGAAATGCCTGAAAGCATCAATCAATGAAACTCTCTCTGGGAACTTGCTATCATCCCACACGGACTCTCGCGAGCCATTCCGCTTGATGGCCCTGGCACATTGAAGAGCGAGGGGCGGAGAGATCCGCCGTGCTCGCGTGCGCTCTCGAGCTCAGAGTGTTCGTATTTGATCTGGAGCACGTCGTTGAAGGGCCGGAATCCCTTCTGCGCGGCAGATCAAATGCTGTTTTCCTCTACCCATTAACTGAGCAGCTCCACCTACCTGGAATCCCACGCACAGCTTTTTAGGGCGGGTGTAAGGGCTATTGAGCCACCTTGAACCCTGGACGCCTGTTGATAACGTCCTCTTCGGGATGTGACGTCTTAGGTAATAGAAATTACAAACAAGTTAGATTTTGTGTACACATAATTTATTTACAATGTATACATCACAATTGCCGTCAAGTTTACTACTGGAGTTTGCCACGTGTGGTAATTAATATGATTATTGCACGAATTAAATTACCTTCAGAAGAGTATCAGAATGCGCAAATTATTAATTTTACTAATGAAACTTATGCTTTCTTATATTTTCGTAGGACAAAGTGCTTAGTCACGTTCACGAAACTGCTATTTAGTTAAACACACTAATGCACGTATGTTCCCCAAACAGGTCGTACCCCGTGACGAATGGCATCTAAGAAAGAAAACTAAACGAATCGTTGCGTTGACTAATGCATTGAGTAATATTTACTATACACATTGCAGTGAAAATAACTAAACGAAACGTGAAAGGGAATGCTTTCTTTCTATCATCTCAGGTAGGTAGCAACTGGGGTTCCGGAGCATTCACCCATCGTCGATTACCTGCCAGACATATCTGTTACGGACACATGCTGCCGGTATTAGGCTATCGAGGGTATTTCTACCATGAGTTTAGAATATAACAATTTTTGAAAACCAATCAAATACTAAACACGCCATTTATATAGCGTATAATCATGAATGAATACTGGTATAATTCTATATATTCTATATATTCTATCTATACAGCGTTGAATTCTCACACTTCAGGTGGGCTCTATAACCATTCGAATTCGTCGTTGCTGAGAATGCGCGCTTACTAAACAGTGTTTAGTAAACAAAGCTTACTAAACAGTGTTTAGTAAACAGTGCTTACTAAACAGTGTTTAGTAAACAGTGCTTACTAAACAGTGTTTAGTTAGTGTGACGATATGAAACGTAGATCTCACCAAATGATTTTATCTACGAAACAAGTATAGTACTATTGGAGCCATTCCACGTCAAATCGCACAAGAGTTGACACGACTTTTTTTAAAATGTACGATATCTTTTTTCTTAAATCTGGACATCAACAAAAGAGACACGTATTTTTTTGTTTGCCTGAAAATTGATTATTTGTGTAGTTATGCCTATATTAAATTTTGGAATTTACAGGTACTTCACAAAATAAGTTCAATCGTTGCTCCGAATGTACCGACTATAAAAATTTCTGGTTTGTTTCATTTAATACTTCGAAATGTGTATTTTATTCCTCTGAAAATACATTTTTCAAAAAATATTTTTTTCATTTTATAAAATTTATTTTTTCAAAAAAAGTAAAATTTATATATAAACTCGATGAGATAAAAATTTGAAAAAAATATACGCGTGTTCCTTTTTCAATTTTCTATGAAATACAACAAGAAAAAAGTGGGCACTCCACACGTACAGTTCTGAAAAAATCAACTGTAAGTATGAGGGCTCCCTCTGCCTCTGCCCATGCACTAACGAATTGTGTTCGGTCAGTCTTTGATGCAAGTGCTGAAGAAATAAAGAAAAGGATGATCGTCTGCCTGATTAGGGTTTCAAGAGTTATTAGTATTTTAGATGTTCACTCTGCCCCCAAAATGTATGACATTGTGTCATACATGTTTTTATGGGTAACATCGTGGGTGACTTGCGGGTCATCTATGTTCTTATGGGCGAGAGCAAAACGAATTGAAATACGAGCCATTCCGCATCAAATTGCACAATAATTTACACGATTATTTTTTAAATGTACGCAATTTAAAAAAGAATAAATGACACAAATATACGGCATTCATTCTAGACATCAAAAGAAGAGGCATGTGATTTTTATTTACTTGATAATTAAGTATTTTTGTAGTTATGCCTGTATTAAATTTTGGAATTTACGTGTACTTTACAAAATATGATTGATTGATGCTCTGAATGTACTTAACAGAAAAGTTCCTGGTTTGTTTCAATGGGTATTTTATTTATCTGTAAATTACTTTCTCAAAAAATAAATATTTCATTAAAAAATTGGATTTATTTTAAAAAAATGAATATTTCTATATGAACTCTCTCAGATAAAAATTTGAAAAAAATATAGGCGTATTTTTTGTTCAATTTTCTACAAAACACAACAAGAAAAAAAGTGGGCACTCAACACGTACAGATAAACAAATCTATTGTAAGTATGCGAGCGCGTGGTTCCTGCGCCTGCACTGCACAATTTGTGTTCGATCAGTCTTTGATACAAGTGCCCACGAAATATAAAAAGAATGGCCGTCTGCCTGATAAGGGTTTCAAGAAACAATAGTAACCCACATGTTTACTCTTTCTTCGGAAGGAATGAGTGACAGCAAAACGAATTCTACTACTGCTTTTCCGCGTGTCAGCGAAACGAATTTTACTGCATCCCTTTGCGCCCTAGAGACGCAAAGAGATGTAAAATTGCGTCCTAGGTGTGCCCTCCTGACCTTGCTCGTGAAATACAATCAACCACTTGTCAAGGGACATGAGTAAAATTTTCTCAACATCAGTCACAATACGCACCTTGTGAAGACAAGAGTGCTAGTGTTTGTTCTGTGAATCGTGTGTACACTGTACAACATGTGTAGCAATCATCGTATGAGATACGACAGATGTTTCAATCCATTTAATTTTTTCTGATCACGATTTTTAAAAAAGAAAATCTCCAAGACGCGTAAACCACAATTTTCTGGTGAATTTACAGGAGTCATTAGATTGGCAAATTTATGATTCATTTTGGAAGGGAATCGGCTTCCAAAACAGTCTTTTGTTAGTGAAGAGAGCGTCGAGATCAGTGGCTTTCGTGACATTAACAAAGGTAGCGGTACGTCCAGTAAATGTAGTGAAAAAGAGTAGAAATCAAGAAAATAACAATTTAAGTTTTTCAGATAGTTCGTCAAGTGTCTGCGAAATTAATAAAGAGAAGATAAACAAGAGTTTAATTTCAATAGGAGAAACCCCCGCCAAGAAAATGATATTGGAACAAAAACGGTATCCCTCTGAGAAATTTCAGAAAGTACAAAGTGCCAACACATACATTTTTTCACATTGAAGATCCTTCGACATCCATCAAAAAATCAGACAAAGATACTATTTAGAAACTTATCGATTCTCCTTTCACTCAACAGATGGCATGATGTTCAATATTAAATTTTTTGACAATTTTCGAAAGTTGGACATACAATAAAATTAAACGAAATTTTTCTGCAATCGAACGCATGATAAAAGTGTCTAAAAAGTTGGCTGAAGAAAATGGAATTTTGTCCAGACCTGAAGTAAATTCGGTAAGGCATTAAAACTGTGCATTGTGACGAAAGTTCAGGCATTCTGTGGTAAGCGAGTACTTGTATTTAAAGTTAGTTGTGAGGGACCAGAAAATTTCAAAAATGTCAATCAAAACATGAGTCAAGAATCCGTCATTTAATTATTTATAAATTATTTATAAATATATTAATATTATTTATATGTATTAATAAACATAAATATTATTTATAAATTCAATCGTGAAGTTTTACCACCTCAAGAGTATTAAATTACTGCTTCATCCAAAGAAAGCGACGGTCAGTAACGCAAGAAACGCGTCTATTGCAGCAATCTATTATACGCCCTTTCGTAAAATATTAATATAAAGTTATAAAGTTACTGAGATCCCACTTTGATTTTTCCTGGAGATATAATCAATACTCTAGTGCGTTTATAAATATTTTTTAATAATTTGTAGCTCATCGAGTTTACAAAAATATTTAATTTTCAAAATTTCAATTTTTTAAAAAAAAATTGAAAATTCCGGAAATTAAATATTTTGCAAAATCCTAAAAATTAAACATGTTTTTAAATTTCGAATGGAATTTGAACGGAATTTCTATAATTAGTGTATTCAAGTATATTACATTTTTAAGTTAGTGATGCGCGTCATTTCTAGCAAATTTCATTACAAAATATTTCCGAAAATAATAAAGTTAGAAAAAAAATAACAATACACGTGTTAACTTATTTGGTCAATACAACAAATAGAAAAAAATAGAAAATAATTAAAAATATGGAGGTCAAATTTTGGTCTTTTTTGAGCGATTTGACGTGGAATGGCTCATTGACAATTCTCTTTGTTCATTTACTTACGATTATGAATTGTCTGATTTACTAAACGCAACGCACCATGTTTAGTGAAACTTACTACATGAATTATTGTATTTACTGTACGATCGCTTATTATATTAAACATATTTAGTACATTCTACTACATCATTTCACTCAGTGTAGTCTAATTTCCGTTGAATTCAGTATTTTCGAAAATTTGCAAAATTTTAACACTTAAAAATATGAAAAATTCAAAAGATTTCGTGCTTTAAACGAAAGCTGTTCTATCAACTATTTAAAAAGGCCATGTACATTTTTTTAAAACATGAATAAATTTTACGAAATTTGTGCTTAAAATTAATGCAATTAAGTTTCTGAGTCAAACTGCGATAGAATCTCTTTGCGTCTGTTTCAAATAACCGATTCTGCACACGGAAATCTATTCGACGTTTGTAACGTTTATTATTATTATTATTATTATTATTATTATTATTATTATTATTATTATTATTATTATTATTAATATTATTATTATTATTATTATTATTATTATTCCACTACATCATGACTAAAGATGTTATGAGTCGGCTCAAAATAATATCTACTCCAGGTTGCAACCAGCAACCTAAGGAGCAGATATGGACTGTCGGTGCCTCTACAATACTTTGCGCAAAATATGGGCTGTTCCAAATAAAGCTATTTCTTGCACTTCCCAGTCTTTTGAACTACCTGGGAGTTAAGACAAGTTCTTACACAAATTTTGCGGAACAAATCCCAGAGCTCCAATAACTATCGGTACGACCTGTGCTTTAACGCCCCACATTCGGCTGATCTCGATTTCCAAACTCTTGTATTTAAGACGTTTCTCTGCCTCCTTGGTAACGACGTTCTGATCGCAAGGTACAGCAACATCGACAAGTAAACACGATTTGTTCTCCAAATCCCGGATGACTATATCCGGTTTGTTTGCTGCTATCGTGCGATCAGTTTGAATTTGTTGGTCGTACAATATCGTACACAATCCAACAGACGTCACATTATTATTATTATTATTATTATTATTATTATTTGAAGTTTTCTTGACCAGAAAAGTTGCCGGGATAACAAACTGTATAAATTCAATAGAATTAAAGCGATATATATTCCTCTTTATTCTATGGCCAAGTGGGCATATTTCGTGATTTTTTCTCCTTCTGCCTTTTCAATATTGTGATCTGATGACTCTGTGATAACAATGAAGAGGGCCATTTTTCTCTGTGAAGTCGTGAATTACTACGTCTGGTCTATTAGCAGCAGCAATAGTTTTGTTCGTGTGTATTTTGATGCTGTATATACAGCATTTGTGCCCGCGGAGGCGGGTCTGGTGGGCAAACTGTACTCGACAAGGGAGATGTGACCCATTGTGGCTGCCCCGGAGACGCTCACCGGCCTCTCGGCTCGGTGGCAGCGCAGCGGGGAGTGAGCGTTTCCGGACGGCGCCACCAGGAGCAGGGCGAGCAGCGCGCCGTATCGAGGAGTCGAACCGCAAAGAGGGTCCGTCTCCGGAAGAAGCCGCCCGTACCCTCCCCGCCGGATAGGCGGAAAGCGCATAGCCTCGCGCAGTAGGTTTCGGGGTATCTTAGGAGCCCGGAGCAAGGGCAGTCTAGAGTTGGGAGTGTGCGACGATAGTGCGGTCTAGTAGTGCGTGCAATGTAGTTAGTGAAAGTGCTGGTTGACGACGCAAGGCTTAATTATTGGTCATTCTTTTGGGCTTCAACGACTACGCTGTGTTTCTAGTACATCTCCCGGCATATGTGGAAAATGGCTTGAATTCTGGACTTTTGATTTTGGCTTTTGTAATTAACAACTTATTTAAAACTGTTATTTTCTGCCCTGGCTTCCATATACATAACAGTTCTAACTGGCGACGAGGAAGAAATGGATTGCAACGCCTTTTTGGAAGAAATTTTCGGGAAAAATCTGGTAAGGCCGCAACAGGAAGTGGAACAGCAAGTGCAACAGGATATACAGAAAACGCAACTTATGGAAAAGTTGGCCAGACATTTCGTAAAAATGCCTCACGTAGTTGAGGCTAGATATAACTTTTTCCGTAGTAGAATGCGACAGGGTAGTTCACATAAAGACTGGGTTACAGAATTAACGGGGCTGACAACAGACTGTAATTTCAAGTGTGAGTGTGGGCTGTCCTACGCTGAAGCGTTAATCCGGGACATGATAGTGCAACACACACCAGAAGATAAAGTCAGAATGGAGGCGTTGCAGTTTGAAGATCCGTCTTTATTACAAGTACAGGAAATAGCCAGAACTTTCGAGATTACCAGCACAGCAGCCAAACAGATAGGTAATCAAACAGAAGTGATGTTAGCATCAACAGTCAAAAAAAAGTCGAAGAAAGTTCGACAGAAGTCGTTAGTGGCTCAGAAAGCAAGGGTTAAGTCATGCAAGTTTTGTGAGGTTTCGCATCAAAGAGCGAAGTGTAGATTTAGAAGCGCAACGTGTTTCTTTTGTGGTACAATGGGACACATTAAGTCGGTGTGTGAAAAGAAGAAAGCGGGTACGGGACGGCGAGCAAAACAAGACAACTAAGAAAGATGGAAGTAAACATGGTGAACGAAGTATTGGGCATGGAAGGAAGTGCGAAAATTGTGGTAGACCTAAGTGCAGCAGGGGAAACAAAGTTCCAAGTGGATACGGGCTCGCCAGTAATACTGATCAATTTGGAAACATACAAGAGGACAGATGCACCGCAATGTGCTAAGTCAAGCCTAAAAATGTGTTCTTTTGGAAAAGACAAGGTCGAGACGAAGAGTACGTTTCAGGCAGAAGTAAGATACAAGAGAAAGAAGAGAAAATATCGAATACGGTGGTTAACAGGACAGATTCAACCAATGTGATGGGAAGGGATGCTTTCAGTTTAAAATCGAATATCAAATGAACTTAAGTGTCAGTGTGTGCCGTTTGAAGAAATTGAAGTGTTAGGTAGGGAGTTTTGTTTTATTCCAGGACCAGTTGAGGAAGGCAGGAAACTTTGAGGCGCACATACAGTTGAAGGATGGTGCCACCCCATGATACTGCAAGGCGCGTCCCGTAACCTTAGCATTTCGGGAACAAGTAAATTAGAAACTGGAAAGATTGCAAAGTTTGGGCATTATAACTCCAGTTAAAACTATCAATTGGGCCACACCAGTTATTGTAGTAAAGAAAGCAGGTGGAAGTATTCGGCTTTGTGGTGATTTTAAATAACACAAAGGACATTTTTCAAATATTTTGAAGGGAAAAAACATTTTTCAAATATTTTGATTTTCTAAAATAATTATTTTCTAAATTCATTTTTTCGTTGTTTTTTTATTCTGGCTCTCAAGAAAATGTGCGCAGATAAATTTCTTTCCCCACACGTCATATACAGTTTTTACTGTTTCTTGACAAATAAATAAATAAATAAATAAATACACTGTAAATTCACAGCTGGAAATAAAAAAATATCCCATTCCCTGACTGGAAGAATTGTTTAAGAGATTAGCGGGAGGCAAATATTTTTCTAAACTAAACTTAAAATACGCTTACCTGCAGCTCCCTTTGGATGAGTCTAGAAAATGTCTTACGGTTAACATACTACTAGGACTTTTTCAGTATGCCTTTTGGATTAGCATCCACGGCTCCCATTTTCCAGAGGCTTTTGGAGCAGTTGATAGTAGACGTGCGCGGATGCATGAACTATTTAGATAATATTGTCACGGGGGCATCAAATGAACATATAAACAAACTGACGAAACTGTTACGTCAACTTCAAGCAAAAGGGCTTACAGCGAAACCAGGCAAATGTGAGTTTTTTAAACCTTGTATTACGTATTTAGGATACGTGCCTGACAAGGAGGGTATCAGACCCACTGAAGCTAACGTGGAAGCCATTGTTAATTTGCCGGTCCCTAAGGACATCAAACAGTTGTAGTCGTTCTTGGGTAAAGCTAACTACTATGTCAAGTTCATTCCAGATTTTGCGGAGCAAGCAGCCCCGCTCAGTGCATTACGCAAGAAAGGGGCAAAATGTTTTTGGTTCCCAACTTGCCATTTCAAGAAAATTAAGAAAATATTCATTAAGGCAACCAAGCTCTGACCTTTCTCCCAATCAGAACAACCATTTTAGCAACTGATGCCTCCGATTTCGGAATAGGGGCTGTCCTCTCCCAAAAAGATGAGTTAGGGCAGGTACATCCAATAGCTTTTGCATAAAAACTTTAAATGTTTATCAGCACAGATATTCGCAAATAGAAAAGGACGCTATTCTCGGTGTAAGAAACTTCAATGAGTACCTGTACCAGTGGCGTAGCGTGACTCACACGTTTGGGGATGCTCAACAATAACACAATAACACTACTTCCACAATCTCGATTGCTTACGACGGTGTAGGCGCTTCCCACAAAATCCTCACAGCAGTCAGGGCTGCCGATGTCTTGAAAGCAAATTATACAATGGCTCAGCTTTAATTCTTATACGCGAATGGCAATAAGATCATTTGTTAATTTATACATTGCAGACTTAAATAATATTTAATCTATTTAAGAGATAATACAATTTCTTGGATATTAATTAAGAAATAGTAGTCAGGCACTATTTCTACAGTTTGTACCCATGACCAAGTGGGGACTCCCGAGTGAGAGAGAGAAAGATAATTTACTGAACGCCTGAAGTGTGCTGCGCTCTCGTGCACAAACGAGCTTCTTTCCGCAGTACACGCTAGCGTAAAGCAGTCGGGTTTCTCTGGGCCAGGGGTGAAGAGGGGAGAGGGGAACCTCGCCATCTGCGCATGCGTCATTGCTCGTCGCAATCTGGCGGCAGACGCTGAAGTATTTTAGCTTCCAACCAATCAGAGGCCAGCTTCAACAGCCCGCCGAATTCAATCATAGGAAATCAATTTAAAATTAACACAAAACGTGTTTCGCTCAACAGACCACTTGTAAGATTATCAATACAGTATTTAAGGTTCTTATATACGGGGGTGCTCAGCATCTCAGCGTCCCCTGACGCTACGCCACTGACCTGTACGGCAACAAATTCATCATAATTACTGACCACAAGTCCTTAGTAGAGCTTTTACACCTGGCTAAGAAGATTCCAGACAACACGTTGCGTAAGCTGCAGAGATGGGCGCTGTTTTTAAACAGATTACAGTTACAGCATTTGTTTCAGAAGAACAGTGCAGCGTGGTAACGCGGATGCCTTTTCCAGATTGCCAGTGGGCCCAGACAGCTTCGGCGAGCAAGAAATGGAATGCCTGCAGATCCACCAACAGCAAAAAAAGGCGGTGGGGCGTTTCACGGTGGATCAACGCAAGATAGCGGCACATACGGATTCCGACTCAGAGCCGGCGAAGATAAGGAGTTTCATTAGGTCAGGTATCAGGAAGCAAGGTGACAACCTGCAAGAGAACAAATTCTGAAAACGAAGGGACAGGTTAAAGACAAGAGCGAGTGTGGTGTTGTTAGAAGTGCGGGACCAGCTGAAGGGTAGTAATTCCGCGCACATTGCGCCAGCAGGTACTAGAAATACTCTACAGAGGACACTGACAAATAGTACTAACCAAGCCACTGGCAAGAAGGTATTGTTATTGGCCAGGGATTGACAAAGACATAGAAAACAAAATTAAGCTCTGCGAACCGTGTCAAGCTTTCCAAAAAATTCTGAGTAGCAGTTTTAAAGAATGGCTGGAGCCCCAGGGTCCATGAGATAGGTTCCATATCGATTTTGCACGCCCGTTTCAGGGGGCAATGTGGTTAGTAGTGGCAGCTCCGAATTACCGCATAAGCAGACTAAGCAATTGCTTAGGGCCTTCGTCAAATTGTGGCCCTTCAAAGGCGAGATATATCGATGTTTGTTAACATTTTAAAAAATAGCAATATTACCTAACATATTAAATTTGAAAATATTTCTATGTATAAGGTTGCTTATATACTTATAATAATACTAATACTACTACTAATAATATTAATATTTAAATCAGAACAAACAAAAAGGTTCGTTGTCACATATTTTAGGATTTTGAGTTAATGGCGAAAAACGATTCTTAATACGTAAATACAACATTTCATGCATAAATATTCCTTGTCCGGGCCTCTGTGATGTCTGTAAGGAGACCTTCTACTCTTTGTGGCAAGCAAGAACTTCGTATGTCCGGGACTTAGAACCTTTTTGCTTGCTCGGTTGAAGTTTTAATAAAGTTGAAGTTTCAATAAAGTTGAAGTTTCAATAAAGTTGAAATTTCAATAAAGTTGAAGTTTCAATTAAGTTGAAGTTTCAATAAAGTTGAAGTTTCAATAAAGTTGAAGTTTCAATAAAGTTGAAGTTTCAATAAAGTTGAAGTTTCAATAAAGTTGAAGTTTCAATAAAGTTGAAGTTTCAATAAAGTTGAAGTTTCAATAAAGTTGAAATTTCAATAAAGTTGAAGTTTCAATAAGTTTCAATAAGGTTGAAGTTTCAATATGATTGAAGTTTCAATAAGGTTGAAGTTTCAATAAGTTTGAAGTTTCAATAAGTTTGAAGTTTCAATAAGGTTGAAGTTTCAATAAGGTTGAAGTTTCAATAAGGTTGAAGTTTCAATAAGGTTGAAGTTTCAATAAGGTTGAAGTTTCAATAAGGTTGAAGTTTCAATAAGGTTGAAGTTTCAATAAGGTTGAAGTTTCAATAAGGTTGAAGTTTCAATAAGGTTGAAGTTTCAATAAGGTTGAAGTTTCAATAAGGTTGAAGTTTCAATAAGGTTGAAGTTTCAATAAGGTTGAAGTTTCAATAAGGTTGAAGTTTCAATAAGGTTGAAGTTTCAATAAGGTTGAAGTTTCAATAAAGTTGAAGTTTATCCATTTTGTGTGGTATTTCAATAGTAATAGTATGGAAGAACAGGTTTCAGGTCGTAAGAGAAAAAATGAAAGTGTGTGGAAAAATAATAAAATCAAGACGGCTAGAATTAAAGGGAGCAGAATATGTAAACTCTGAAGGACAGTTTGTTCCTGCTCTAGTTGTAGGTGTTGTGTTTGTAAGAAACTGTGAACGCGAAGGAGTTGTGAAGTGAAGAGGAAGAGAATTTTTCTTTGTAAACTATAATTAATTTTCATATAATGGTGTTGTGGTTTTCATATAATGGTAATGGAAAAGTTGGCAACACTTTTAAGAGCAATTATTTTTTTCTTTTCCATTTGATTACTTTTATTGATTTTGTCGCAAAGCATAAGTAATTCTTTAAAACATGCGTACTTCAATACTAAAATCCTAATGGCGTACCTAAAAAGTTCGAAGTGGGCAACACTTTAATTTACATGACGATGTATTCATTAACTCTAAACCAAAAATACCATAAGGATTACTTTAAAAATGTATGAATAAACATCATATGTTTTTGATGTGAATATAACATGTTGCATTTAGAAGTAAATGAGTTTTCATTTCCCCAAAAGTTGAGGCCCCTGGACATCGAACGTTTTTGTTTTCTTTGATTCAATGAATTCAAAAATATCCATTTTTCAATCTTTGAAACTTTGAGGGATTAAATGTTTCTATCCTAAAGTACGATTACTCAGACCAACCGGTCTTTTATTTAAGTTTATGTTCCGGTGTGTTCATATGTGTAAATTGGCTTGTATTCTGGACTTTGGATTTTGGCGTTTTTAATAAACAACTTAATTAAGAATTCTTATTTTCTGCCCTGGCTCCCTTATACATAACATTTTATATCATAATATATAACTTTTTTTTCAATACTGGCCCTGCTTGATAATGTAGTATGGGTATATGGTGGCGGTGATATTAGATCATATTTCTCTGCAAAGGCTTGATGTATGATGTTTGCTGTTAGATTGTGCCGGCTTATGTATTCTGTGTTTGCCAAGTTTTTGAATGACGTTATAATGTGGTACATTGTTTCTGAAGCTTGATGGCATACCTTACATTCATCTCTGACGCCTGTTATTTCAACGTATTTTTTTAGTATTTGGTAGGAATCACCTAATCTTGGATGGCATAAATACATCTCTTATTCTTCCCAAATAGAGACCCAATCCTGATGCCAACACACCGAGGCGTCTTTATCTGCATTTTGCAGAGAAAGGGGAAATCTACTGTGGAGACTGTTAAACATCCATGTCTGTATTGACATCAATGGTGGTTACATTCGAATAGTGGCCTTTTTCCTCCAAATTCTGCGAAATATATCCTTTGTCACAAATGGAAATAGCTCTCCACATCTCTGATTATTCAGATAGAAAGTACGTTTTTAATGCTTTCACTTGTTTATTGCACAGCCTTTTATGGTCTATGAGACCTCTTCTTTCTTTCTAGGTATGAACAATCTTTCCATCGCACATTTCGGATGGCGGATTCTATAATTAGTGAGCATTGTGCGTACCAGGATATTTAGATTTTCCAGAGCAATTTGTCACCAATGTATTAGGCCGAAAGAATACATCAGTAGTGGGATACACCACGAATTGATGGCTTAAATTTTGTTTTTAGCTATGTGCTGTTTTTAGGGTTTTGTGAAGGTGAGATTTTCACACGTTCTCTGTGTTGTTTGTTTTGTTTTCTATCAATTGATATTTGCCTGAATCCCAAACATTTGAACGTTTGCCTAGGTTAGTTTCTTTACCTTCCTGATATTTGTCCACATGGTTATGTTTTTTCTCGGTAATTTGTTCTGGGATCAATTCGCCCATTCTTGCTACTGTAAGGAAAGAGAGAGACTTAACTCTTACCCCGCCCCCAAGTTCGTTACTGAGAACCTCATTCTTGAATCATGCGAGTAAAGTAGAGAAAATTTTCTAGACATCTCATGCTGTTCCATTGACAATTTCTTATTCTTGTCTTCAAAATTATGTTTAATAATGAAATATATTGCATACAAATTGCAACTTTCTTGTGCATTTCATTGGCTTTCGAAAAAAATGGGTTTAAATTTCTCTCGATAATACCAATGTTTTGACGCAATCAATTGCGAGATCTCGAAATATGTAGTGATCACCTTCTCGAATGCTTCACTTCTCGGATTTTGAGCGGCCCCTCTGAAGTAACACTCCTGTAATAGAAATGCACGCCCGTTAATATTAGACGTAGTGTTGAAGCAATTAATTTTTTTCGTAATAAAGACCCGTCCTGCGAGTCACTTCTTTCGCTGACTACCAGTGGGGAACCACTGATTTAAATCTCAGATTTAAAGAAAGAGATACAAAATTATTTAAATCAGTTCATTTAAATAATCTCTATTTTACCTTGTTTTAACAACACGAAATCATTCGGAACTAATAATTTTCTACACATTTTCTAATTCCTTTGTAGTGCAATTCGACAGAAGAAAGTGATTTTAAGGCACATTCCGTAATATGTACTTGAAATAAAAGAAATTTCGTATCTACTTCGCATTTCGAACAACCAAAGATCTCTCCCCCCAAAAAATATCTAATCACGCCTATCTATTTACGCTAAAGGAGATGCGAATGGCAAACTCTATAGCCGTAGGGGATGGCGTCTGGCAATGGCAGTTGCAAGTGACGGTTGTGGCGTTCACGCTACGGTGCCAGTGGTAGTAATGGAGATTGTTGTGGTGGTGGTGGAAATGTTGGTAGTGATGGTAGAGGTCATGGGTGACAGTGGAGATAGTAATGATAGTGGTGGTGGTAGTGATGGTGGTGGTAGTGATGGTGGTAGTGATGGTGGTGGTGATGGTGGCGGTGATGATGGTTGGTGGTGGTGATGGTGGTTATGATGAAGGTGGTGGCGGTGATGATGGTGATGCTGATGGTGGTGATGATGATGGTGTTGCTGCTGATGGTGGTGGTGGTAGTGGTGGAGACGATGATGGTATTAACGGCGGTGATTGTAACAGTGATGGGGGGGAATAGGACTGCAGAAAGTTGGTGACAGCCCGTTGGTGATGGTGAAGGGGCGTTCGCGGTGTAATACCACGGTGGTGGGTCTAAAAGCGACGCGGTGACAATGACAGCGAGGGGAGGAGGAGGCTCCTTGGTTACGCCATCGTCGGCGCGAGCGGCAGCGGGAGCAGGAGCAGGGGCGGGAGTAGGCGCGCGCGTCAGCGCAGTCAGCGCGAGGGCGAGGCAGGCGCGGTCTGGTTGGGAGACGCATAGAATGCGACGCCGAGCAAAAAGGCCAATTAGGCGCCGCAATGGAGGTCGCCCGGTCGCCTTCCGCACTCCAGCGCTCGCGCCTCGCCCCCGCACCTCGCCCCTGCGCCCCGCCCCCAAGCCTCGCCCCCGCCTCCGCGCCCCGCCCACGCGCCCCGCCCCCGCGCTCCGCCCACGTTCCCCGCCCGCTCCCTCGCCCCGCCCCCGCACCCAGCCCCCGTGCCCCGCCCCGCGCCCCGCCCCGCGCCCCGCCCCGCGCCCCGCCCCGTGCCCCGCCCCGCCCCGCACCCCACCCGCGACCCCCGCCCCGCCCCGTGCCCCGCCCCGCGCCCCCCGACCCTCGCACGGGGCCGCCACTATGCTCGTCCCCGCCCAACGCAAGCTCCCACACTTGCACTCGCCTCTGCGCCCGCCCCCGCTCTTGCCCCCGCGCCCGCCCCCAAGCCCGCCTTCTCTTCCCCGGCCCCGCACCCGTCGCACGGGAAGGTAACCGAAACGCACAGCGGCCAGGGGCTGCTGCCGCTGCATAATTGCTCGCCCGCCAAGTCCAAACTCATTTACTTGTTGCTACGAGGCCGTACGCGGCCGCGTTGTTGTTAGCCGCCCGCGGCTGAAACGCCGCCGGGAAAAGTGCCCGCGTTTAAAGCGCCCGCAGGCGAACACCCACCGGCCAATTAGCCGGGCTCCGACACGCCCGGGGCCGACTCGCCGCGTTTAAAACGACCATGGCCCAGACGCCCGTTTCGAAAACGCGCGCGTTCATAAAACCGGGTGCGTTAGCGTTTGTAGTCGCGAGGCCTCAGCTCAAGCTCTGGCATCGCAACCGTGGTCGATTTCGAGCGTGGTTGATTTTTGACATAAGCTAATCTGAATATAATGTAAACTGAGGTTAGTTAGCACGCTATATTTTACAACGTAAGCTAAAGTTAGTTTAAACTAAACCTTAGTTTACATTTTATTCATAGATTCTCTAAATGCGCAACGTTTCCCTTGCAAACTCTGATATAAAATGGGGTCACCTCCTCCCGCAGGATCAAAGAATGATGTATTTAGGTTTCGATCTGTTAATAGTATTGTGATTGCACCTGCAAGGACGGGTAAAGATAATAATAGAAGGAGAGCAGTAATTCTAACAGCTATACTCGAGCCTACTTCACCTCAGCAACTATAATTATTGCCGTACCCACAGGAATTAAAATTTTTAGTTGACTAGCCACCTTACATGGATCCCAATTATATAATCCTTATCTACTCACATTTAACATGCCCCCTCTAATGCTTCTTCTCTTGTATTTCATATTTTTCTTTATTTCTGTGCCATTTGTGTAGTTGTGTTGTTTTTCGAATAATGTTCCGCAATAAAAAAGCTATATTGTTTTCTAATATTAAAATCCCATCAGACGATTAAAATTCGAAACGAATTTCGAAACGAACCTGCTGGTAACGCTTATTGTCACTAACAACCAAGAACGCCTTACGTGCACTGCTTTACATCGATAGCTTCTGTTTCTCACTGTATAATTCCAAATTTTAATATGCTTTTATATATTCAATGAACATGGTTTTGGTATGTATTATTATGACACAGGTGCTCTGTTTGTGAAGTTATATAATATTGAATATCTTTAGAATGTTGATATTCATTCACCTGAAACGTCGAAATAAAAAGAATTTAAAAAACATTTAACATCCTGATGTAATTGATTTGCCCTCTATGGTTCTAAATTAAATTTAACAACAACAATAACAACAACAATAATAATAATAATAATAATAATAATAATGCCCCTCCCCCAAAAGCGAATCCTACGTTGGAACATATAACATCTTAGCCACATGGGAAGCGGGCAATAGCTGTCAACAAAAGCTCGCTAACTGGGAAAAGGTTCTTGAAGATTGTGCTTATTGACTAGAAAACAATCCGTAACAGACGGTGGAACCGTACACGTCAAGAGAAGTGTACTTTAAAGTCAGAGAGTCACAAATGAAAGTCCTCAAAGCACCCTGTTGTAAGATTTCCCCAGATACAATAGGCATGAGCTCTTCTGTATTGTCTTTTTTTTTTTTTTTTTTTTTTTTTGCGGTACTTGCGGGACTCGTATGGAAGTTGGCGATCCCTGGGTAAAGACTTCCCTTAAAAGACTCTTGAGCAAAATACTCAAAATCAAAATATCCGTTTCAAATTCGTCGGGCCGCCACAATAACCAGACCAATCCATAGGTTAATACCAATTTTGGTGCAACTCTTGAGTGCGGTTTAGGTATCCAATGACGCCCAAGTGCAAACACTCATACAGACGCACACACAAGCACATCATCGTACACAGGCGTACACAGCCACGCACTGTCAAGCAAACACTCACGCCCGCACTCACACGCACCCACACAGGCCTCGAACACAAACACGCTCATTGACACACCCAGGGTCTTGGACAGCTGAACGTTTTTTAACTATTTCAATGTTTAAATCGCAGAGATTTTCATGAAAATCTAAACTTGATGTTTTATTATGCAAATTTTGCTCTATTAGAAAAACGGTTTAAAGAAAAACATTTGGTGCAGTTTTTAAGAAAATATTGTTTAGTTGTTTTTAATTCCACTATTTTATTCAAACTACGCGACTTCTCAATTAGGAACAGTCCCGTTGGGTTCTACGATCATTCCCCCATTGCCACGGAAGAAGTACAGACGAAAGCTCTGGATGGACATGTAATTCAAATGGACCATGTCCAATCAGCCCGATAATCAATATCAAAAATGACGCCTTCCGTGAAAGCTTACAATGTTTTACAATCATCACATTCAGTGAATATATTCCACACATATTATCAATCAAACCGATAGTTTTGTTACAAATGTCACACGGTTTTTTTCAAATACGTTTGCGCATCGTAATGAAACGAGTACACTTGCTCCATCAGAGATATTCCTCCATTTCTGTATTTCTGAAACAAAAATTAATTTCTAAAAGTTTCCGTTTTACTTTTACTTACACGCCATACTACTTACTTATTTTAGGGAAAGTATTGTAATGCTGCAGCGGAAAGTGGCAATTTTTGTCAGAAAAACTCGTAAAATGGGACTCTGATATCGAAAAGATCGATTACTTGTTACTGTTCTGCGAATTTGAAAGGGATATTATGGGTTTGGGGGGTACATTACAAGAAAACCTGAACAACATATTCAAAATTACCTTAAAATTGCTAAAAATTTGTTTATTAAACTTTTTCTTCGAGAGCGCAAAGGAAGCGTACAAACTGTCAGAGATCGCATTTTCATGGAACACACTGAAGGTTCGAAATTTACAAATATTCAACAAAATTTTCGGCGTCTTCCTACAAGTACGATACAGAGAATAGAGATTTTTTTCCTTAATGAAATCTATCTTGAAGGACGATCTTTAAATAGTTTAATGTACAATTTTTCGATAATAAGAATAGAGTTTTTAGAGTGTTTTTTTTGCTTAACTCTGCGTGAAAAGTATTTAAAAAATTATTTTCTCGAAAACGGCTTCAATTTTTTGTTTAATTTTTTTTAGAATAGGACAAATTATACTTACAATATTGGTGCAGGTTACGTTTTTTGTGAGCTCTTCAGATTTTCAAACTTTTCAAACAATAAACATTGCAAACACTGATGATAGAAGTGTTTTCGTTTATGAAATCTGATCTGAGAATAGTCTTTTAATAAAGTCACATAGATTTTTGAAAATTGAATAATTTTTGAGTAACTTTTGTTAGAAACAAAGACACTTTATATTTTTTTTCTAAAATAACGGCTCTGAATTTTTTCTAAAAAAAGTCGACATCAAATTGTGAGATAGAGCAAAAGGCACATAAAAGGTTTTCTTTTCATTAAACTCTCCGAATTTTCGAAAATTGCAAAAGTTAAAAATAATAGTAATATAAAAATAATAGTTACAGTATTACACACAGATTTGTCTTCTTATTTAACAAATTCACTCAATATGCAATTAGGTGCTGAAGACATACGCAGAGTCGCGTCAGAATATGGTACCTAAGGGGAATATTTTTACCGACAGAATTTGGGTTGTTAATATTTAAATGAAGGTGCTGTCCTTCAGTCACTTTTCTCCACTGTAACTCGCTTGAGGCTTATACTTTATAGCTCTATTACAATGTACCTTTCAGCTAAATGAAATAAAAAAACCTGTTAATTAATTTATTAATGAATTTTATTTATTTATGGATTTAATATTTTATCAGTAGGTACTGTAAACGTATGATGGGATTTTATATAAAGATTCTGAAATGTCTAAAATTGAAGAATAATGGGAGGTTTGCAGCATGGTATTTTTCTCTATTCACCCAAAATTGAAATTGAATTGGAGTACGATATGGACTTCAAAAATGTACCTTCAAAAGAAGAGGACTCTAAAATTCTTAAGTCATCAGGACGAATCTGATAGACAGAATGTAAATTTCGTGGCATATCTAATTTGTAGACGATAGTTTTTTGTAGATTGACGTCATACAAATGAATAGGCGAAGTTTCTCCGACAGAACAAATTACCGAAACGTCAAAATCCCTGAAAATCACAAGATATTAGTTAACAATATTACAATACTTTACTTCATGTATACAAGTGCAAAATATGTAAAATAATGTAGAACAAAAATGTGTAATGCCTGTTGGCAAGACAAAAATCTAACAGCTGTTCCTAACACAACATACCCTAATAACCACGTATAAAGAGTATCTTACAGCCATAAAATCATTATTCAGAATTTCCTCTTTTACGTATTAATTCACCTTCAAATAAGCTCTTCGGATTAATTTTAAGTTATACTATACATAATTTCAAATTTAGGTTTGCCGTGGCAGACACATTTTTTAGGTATTTCAAATAAAACCCAACAGAATTACATATTAGTAGGCCCTACATGAAGTGATTGATAACTTTCTGATAAAACGTTATTAACAAACGTTCTGAACAAACGTTAAATTGTATTCTGAAGGGATTCATCGCTATGTATTTCATGGTGAAATACCATGCTCGCATTACAGAAATGGAAAGACTGCTGATCTTCAATAATAAATTATTGCTGTTGGGACACACATACTTATCCGAAACAAGTAGTGCTCCAACAGCACACACTTTCTGGTTTATTTGTAACTTTTACAATTTTCGTATATTCAGAGAGTCAACGAGAATGGGACCAGCTCCATATTTTTATCATTCTTGGATCTCTCAGAGAAAAAATTTCAAGAAAAAATGTGCAATCGATTTTTAGAATATAATTGTTTAAAAATTTCTTTTTTCAAGTCCTATCTTTGAACAACAGATTTCATTTAGAAAAAAAATTGTATCTTCAATATTACTTTTATAGAAAGGCGCCGAATAAACTTCGAACTTTTACAATTTTCGAAAATTTAGAGAGTTCAATGAAAATGAGACTAGCAATGTTTTTAACCACCATACGAGGAAAAAGTTTAATAAAATAATATTTGTAATATTTGGAAACATTTTTGAGATAATTTCTAAAATATGGTTGACACACCATATAACGTAACCACAAAAATCAAAATATCCGTTTCAAATTCGCAGAGCCTTCAGTTCGTAGATGGGAGAATATCAATTTTGGAGAAAATTTTCTGAAGAGTGTAGGTGACCACTGACTGACAGATGGACAATTGTCGTCAATCGATTTTTCGATATCAGGAACTCACAAAACGAGGATTCTGACGCGTTAGAGTAGTAATTTCCACATACTGATATCGCATTGACGTACTACACGACGTAATTTACAACATATGGAAACAATATTAATCCATTTTCTTCGTTAACAGAGTCGGATAATACGATTTTTTCTGTCGAAAAATTCACGATTTCTGCCGCAACATTTATTTTCTGTCATAGACATCCCCGTCTATTTTCTGTACTACGTAGTAAGCGAGGAAGTAAAATCGTTAAATCTATCGTTTTGCTTAAACCAAATCACATGGCAAAAGCGAAGTATCTATATTATTAATTTCCACTGTGCGCAGTTATTGAAAGAAAACTATTCAGCCTCCAAGCAAGCATGATTTCATTAGATACCCAGGAAATTGAGAAAAAAAATCATGAAACCGACTCGATTTTGACCTAATAAACACACATTTTCACGTACCGACTGCACGTAATATACGTACCGATTGAATTATTTTATTTGCAACACTGCTCATGACACAGCTTACGTCATACGAAATTAAGGTTCCAAGGATGAGACTACCCGCCAATTTTTGCTGTTAACGTGTTGTGTTCTGAAACAGCAACTTTGTTTACTTCTTCGTATGTAAAAAAACTATTATGAAGTGTATATACTATTGTATTTCCAAGTGTTAATGCAATATTTGTAAATACGTTTTGTTAAAACATTTAATTAAATACGGTCCGAGAGTAAACCAAGTGTGTTATCCAAGAATCATAGTTAAAATATTATCTGTTGTTCTTGTGCAGTACGCGTGATACGTTTTGGAAATTCATTTTGTATGGTTTTTTTGAGCAGTATTTTTGCTGCTGCAAGCCACTAGTTGAACTGTATTCATACTAGTATTTTTGCGATGCGAAAATTGCCTGTCGCCACCGATGTAGCGTTTATATAAGTTGTCGAACAATTATTCATGCAAGTTGGAGACAGGTGCTACAAAAAAATTAACGAGTATTGACGGAAATTCCGAATGTGAAACAGCTAATTGACCAAGGTTGACGGCACCTGTGAGATAGAGCTTTGTCATAAGCAGATATAATCTGCATGCAACTATTATGACTTTCTCGTTCTGAGGTCAAACGTTCTCACTCCAATGAACTTTTGTGGTACCTTCTAATACAGTAGTACCGTTGAGGTTGATAGCGATGATCTCCTTCTGAACATAGCAAGAACAAAATAAGACAAAAAAGAAACAAAAGACAAGAAAAGTGAAATTTGCACTAAAGATGTTAGTAACGAACGAACCTCACACAATTTTATTCTCGCATAAAAACGAACAAAAAGGAAACTATAATCTGGCCTCAGACCCCAGTCGAAAGATACGGAATGGAAATAGGATGTGACACTCATATAAGAGTATGAATAAGCAGGAAATATGACAAAGCAGCTGCACAGACGAGATAGAATGCTGAATAATGTGTCATTCATAAAAGGCACATCGCACGAAACAATGTGGCATAATACATTCGAAATCCTCCATCAAACATATGTTGAACCCCGCGTCTGTCTCTCCCTCTCTCTCTCTCTCTCTGTATCATTCTCGTGTCTCCCTGTCTGTGCGTATGTTTGTCTCCCTGTCTGTGCGTATGTTTGTCTGCCTGTCTGTCTGTATGTGTGACTGTCTGCCTGTCTGTCTGTATGTGTGACTGTCTGCCTGTCTGTCTGTATGTGTGACTGTCTGCCTGTCTGTCTGTATGTGTGACTGTCTGCCTGTCTGTCTGTATGTGTGACTGTCTGCCTGTCTGTCTGTATGTGTGACTGTCTGCCTGTCTGTCTGTATGTGTGACGGTCTGCCTGTCTGTCTGTATGTGTGACTGTCTGCCTGTCTGTCTGTATGTGTGACTGTCTGCCTGTCTGTCTGTATGTGTGACTGTCTGCCTGTCTGTCTGTATGTGTGACTGTCTGCCTGTCTGTCTGTATGTGTGACTGTCTGCCTGTCTGTCTGTATGTGTGACTGTCTGCCTGTCTGTCTGTATGTCTGCCTGTCTGTCTGTATGTGTGACTGCCTGTCTGTCTGTATGTGTGACTGTCTGCCTGTCTGTCTGTATGTCTGCCTGTCTGTCTGTATGTGTGACTGCCTGTCTGTCTGTATGTGTGACTGTCTGCCTGTCTGTCTGTATGTCTGCCTGTCTGTCTGTATGTGTGACTGTCTGCCTGTCTGTCTGTATGTGTGACTGTCTGCCTATCTGTCTGTATGTGTAACTGTCTGCCTATCTGTATGTGTGATTGCCTGAATGTGTTTCTGTCTGTGTGTCTCTTGGTATGTCTGTGTGTCTGTAAGTCTGTATGTATGTATTTATGTATGTTTGTCCGTCTCTCTCTCTGTCCGTCTCTCTCTCTGTCCGTCTCTCTCTCTGTCCGTCTCTCTCTCTGTCCGTCTCTCTCTGTTCGTCTCTCTCTCTGTCCGTCTCTCTCTGTCCGTCTCTCTCTCTGTCCGTCTCTCTCTGTCTGTCTCTCTCTCTCTGTCCGTCTCCCTCTCTGTCCGTCTCTCTCTCTGTCCGTCTCTCTCTGTCCGTCTCCCTCTGTCCGTCTCTCTCTGTCCGTCTCTCTCTGTCCGTCTCTCTCTGTCCGTCTCTCTCTCTATGTCCGTTTCTGTCGGCCCGTCTCTCTCTCTTTCCATCCGTCTCTCTTTCGGTGCGTCTCTCTTTCGGTGCGTCTCTCGGTGCGTCTCTCTTTCGGTGCGTCTCTCGGTGCGTCTCTCTTTCGGTGCGTCTCTCTTTCGGTACGTCTCTCTTTCGGTGCTTCTCTCTTTCGGTGCTTCTCCCTTTCTGTCCGTTTCTTGTTGTCTGCCTCACTAGCTGCCTCCCTGTCTGCGTTCCCTTCTGCCTTCCCTTGCATTTCCCGTCTGCTTGCCTCTCTGCCAATGCCTACCTCTCTTATGCTAACCTCCTACTTCTACTCCCTTTTACTCACATGCACTACACTAATTTACTTGTCGGGATACCAGTCGGGAGCTTAAAGCTTGTCCCAGTGAAGGGGGCATCTGTTGGAGGACACTGGTTGGGAAAATCCCGCATGCCGACGTTTAGATAGCCAAAAATACGCACAACACTTAAGGGACGAATGACCATAGCAGTTAACGCAACGGAAATTCTTATCAAGCATGTCAATCACCTTAGTTGCTGAAAAAACCTTGAACCTTTTTTTTATTTTCATTATCATCATCCCTAATCCATTAAGTACCAACTATGAATTAGGTTCCAAGCCGCATTGTGCGAAGTGTCTGTTGTCTTCTAAGTTGAGCGTGACGCCCGGCGCGCGCCCCGGGGCGGTACCCTCAGCCCGTCGCGCGCCCCTTCGCCGCGACCCGCCCACTCTGTTGCAACGGAGACAGTTGCCGCGGGGGCAACGACCCCACGCTGCTCCAGCTCTTTCACCTACTCTAGCACTTGCTCTCGCTCTTTTCCCACCGCTGCGACCTCTTCTCGGATGAATGGTGGTGGTGGTTAAGACCAAAATCACTGGTAAATTCAATAATTTTTTTTTCGTGCTTTTACTGAAAAATATTTTGTACACACAATGATTTTAAATATAAATATAATTGTATGGATTTGGCCTTTTACGATCGGGTTAATCCAGTTTTTGTCACCTGGCGGTGTTGACAGGCTGAAACAATGTGTTTATTTATTATCCATTCTGGAGATATGGCAAGCATGAAGTATTCCCATCACCATACCTAGCTTACTTGGCCTGTCTGAACTTTTTCATTTGTCACACAGCTGTAGGAACTTAGACGATTTGTTTTAGAAAGCTACAGCTTGATTTTTGTCACGATAAGGAATCGAACCCGGGACCGACTCACAGAAAGGTAGCACAGCTAATCATGCGCCACCCAAGTGGCTGAATGAAAGAACCAAATTATTTTTATTTACTTATTAGAATCAGGGGCGTAGCGTCCATGGATGTGGGTGATGTGTTACATACCCTGACAATATAAGCTATTTTATTTTAAAATGATTGTAAATTGTTAATTTGTTATTTTCTTTTTCTACTACAAAATATTTCATTATATTTCAACCATTGCGCCATTGAGAACTCGATTCTTCACAAGGATGAACGAATCATTCTGAAATGCCGCCTAGCCTGCGCTGTGAATCAGATGCACCGTGACCCGTTACATTCAGGGTGCCTACCGTGGTGCCTACGAAAAAGCGAAACTTTACGAAACTTCATTGTTCTCTTCGGTGTTTGTAAGAGAACAAGGTTAATTAATGAACGTTGTCCCTTTATTTAAGTTTTATTACCTTATTTTAATGCATTTAGCAACTATATATTTGTAGCCAATTTAGGTTAGGGATTGTGCTGGTTGAATGCACAAAGGTATGTGACTGTGCAATACACATCTGTGCCCTGGAATGGCGAGCACCACGCGATCCAAAGTGCCTACATAATTATGGAGTTGTATTTTTTTGCACAAATTATAGCACGTGAGAAACAGTTAAAAATATTTGTAAAAAAATGAGAGGATAGAATTTTATTTAAACAGCCAACACAGGCTATGCTGAACAATACAACGGTGGTTTAAGGGAAAATAGGGAAATTCTACATTTCGAGTTGTATGCTTTTTTGGAAGACAAGGGCTTGTATTTTCTAGCCATAATAAAAATAGGGGATCATCAAATACAGAAAATTTCATGTAATATATAAGTGAAATAATGAAATATGATAAAACTGACAAGAATGATATAAAAATTCTAGTGTTTCGTGCAATTTCACCAGAAATTCAGATTCATTGGATTTCAAGTGTAAGCACGGTAATGTTCCATGAAATTAAAAATAAAATTTCTAAAGCTCCGTTTGTCTCCGCCTTACTGGATGACACTCTTGATGTAAGCAGCAAAAAGGACGACTGTCAACTGCTTTTCATTACGTGTCTGTAAATTGATTGATTTTCTCTTTCCTATTATATTTTTATTATAGATCATTGTTTTCCATTTTCTAAATTATGCCAATTCCATTGGGTTCGAAATGATATGAATTGGACAATTTTGAAAATCATTGGGTTGATAGTGCTCTTTTTATTAAAGTATGAGGACACACATTTATATTTTGCTAGGCCGTGAACATAAGTCAACTTTTTATAACTTTCAACCAGTAAACTACATGAAGTACGTGAGGCATTATTACTTTTACTGGATCAGTTTTTATTTTAAATATACAAATTATTTGTGTGCTCTAATTGATCAAAGTGACAGAAATGGTATTGGTGAATGAGAAATATTTAAATTATAATTGAAGTTTTAAATTATTTTCTCATTTCTCGAGTTACATACCCTAAGCCAAAACTCAGGCTACGCCACTGATTAGAATAACACCAAAAAACCTTACTTTAAACATCTTGTGCTAAATACTTTGAGTATCACGTTGTAGATATACAATAAACAGATTACAAAGAAAACTACACCGTATCAAAATTATATATATATATATATACACACACACACACTCATCGTCATAAAAAAAAGCTGCACCCAGAAGGACAAGGCGGATTGCGATCATTGTTGGCAGGCAGGTAGAGGGTACCACGCACACAAAATTATTACACTTTCACATTTGTAGAGCCAACATTTATTGCGCTACACGGCCACAGACGATGCATGGTAGTAAGCTTGGGGCCGCCATTTTGTTGAACACACGCGTTCATACGTTGCGGCATGAAGATGTACAGGTTTGGAATGGAATCCTGTGCTAGTCCATCCCATGCAGCTTGCACCTGAGTGCGCAGGTCTTGCAGATTGGTGGGTAGGGTTGGGGTTCTGATCGCACGCTCTGTAGCACCCCAAACTATCTCGATTGGGGACAAGTCTGGCAATGCTGCTAGCCATGGGAGAGTATCCACGCCTGCAAGAAATGCTCGGGAGATGGCTACGATATGCGGACGCGAGTTGTCCTGTTGAAATAGGGAAGGGCGTGGGCGTTCACGAACGGCACAGCTACCGGTTGCAGGATCTTCTGAACGTACCGTGCGGCTGCCAAGGTACCCCGAGGAACACGGCGGTGAACGGGCACCATGGGATATCGTGCCCCACACCATCACACCAGGCTGGCGAGACGTATGATGGGATATCAGAAACCACTCGTCGTGGCGCTCCCCACTGCGTCTCCAGACATGGCCCCGATGGTCGTCGCCATCAAGGCTGAAGCGGGACTCGTCGCTGAAGATGACCCGCTGCCATTCTGCATGGCCCCAGGTCAATCGTCCTCGATACCGGCGAGTCTGTAGCGACAATGCTGGGGTGTGAGTGGCAGGTGTCGTAATGGTCGGCTTGCGGCGAGCCTTGCGTTGTGCAACTGCCTGCGAATAGTACTGGCACTTACAGGATGTGACAGCGCAAGCTGCACAGCCCGCTGAATAGCACCAATCGTTGCCGTTGGATCTGTTCGCGCTTGGCGGACAATCCGTCGGTCCTCCCTCCTCATGATGCGTGGTGGACGTCCAGATCCTGCGTTTCGTGTGTGCATGCCTTCCTCATTCCATTGCCGCCAACAGCGGGCGATGGTGTTGTCTCTACGACCGGTGTGGTGCGAAATACGGCAACAGGCCCAACCAGCCTCCCGGACACCCACGATGCAGCCCCCCTCGAAAGCGTCTAACTGGACAACCGGTTGTCGAAAGCGTCGCCGAGGCATAGTGTACATGCAGATGACGCTCTAGCGACGCTACCCGATGTCGTGACGGCCGGCGCGGCCGTTTGAATCCCTCTTATCTAGACCGGTGGGCGCGACGTCACGCACATACCACCTACACCCAGTGCGCGACCGACCGTGAAAACGAAATTATTGGCTTAACTAATGGCGTGCAAAATACTTACCGAGTTTGCAGCGGATCAGTAGGGTCCTTCGGGATGCAACTTTTTATGACGATTAGTGCATATATTAAGAATAAATAAAAATGACGGAAAATTTTTAAAAATATTTGTTTTTATATGGAATGCAACACTATGTTATGAAATTGCATGCGTCAGTCTTTTGAGGAAAAACGTGTCCCTATCTTTCCCCACGAGACAATCAACCATACGACAATTGCCGATCGCCTGAAGCACATACACGAAACAACACTTTGCGAGAGGCACAATTTATAGGAGTTGTACTTGTTGCAGAAGTATCATTTTCTTCATAATACTGAATTCTTAATATACTTACTCCAACCAGACCAGACTGAAAATCCATTCTTCACGGTCGCGTCCCTTAAGGGTTCAAAATGTCCGCCACCTGTTAAAAACAATCGAAACAAATTATTTGTAACTAATACTCCTATTCGAAGAAAGGGTATTTCTTACTTTCTCCCCTTCTTTCGTAAGCCAAGAAAGAATAGTAGTCGTACGCCAGCAAACGACGATATTTCAACAGAAAAACGCTTATTGCCGGGCTCTTGTGGATAAATCTTGTTGCTATATAAAGTAAATTACATCCTCTAACAAATTGTTTTATCAGCATTCATATTTTGCGGATCTTTGATAATGAGAAACCGATTCACGGCAAAACGTCTGCCTGTCCCGTTTGTCTTCGGTCAATGCTAACGTCTGAACTGTTCGGAAGATTTTCTCCAAAATATTATCCCCGAACGATTTAAAAGGGCCTCACCGCCCTGAGAATTTGAAACGTTTTTTTGAGGGGGTTTACATTAAGCCTCAACCTTTTTCAAAATTTTCTCAAAAATGGATTAAAATTTGTATACTAACCTTTGACCCCGTTTAGTATAAAAGACGCTTCTGTCGTAAGAATGACGTTCTAATTTTCGTTTAAATCCCTGATATTTCGAAAATTGGAAAACATCAACAATTTTTCGGCCCGTTTTCAAACTTCCGTCAACCCAATATTAAAAATAGAGATTTTTCTATAATAAAATAAGTTTTTAACGATATATCTTGAATGACGCCATGTGGAACGTTTCGAAAATATGCATAGTTTTTATCTAATTTTTTGTTGTTTTTTCGGAAATAAACATTTTTTAAAACTTCTCCAAAGAGGTCCATTTTTTTTCTAATTTTCTCCTCGTATATAAAGAAGGAAGGTAAACAACTGCAGATGTTCCCATTTTCGACGACCTCTGTATTTTCGAAAATTGCAAAAAATTAACATTACAATATTACAATATTGGCCGATCCGGGTAGCCGAGTTTGCTATGGCAGTAGTGTCGTTGCGGCCTTGGACCAAAGGATCGTAGATTAGAATTCCGCCTCGAGTATGGTTGTGTGTGCTTGTGTCTGTATGTTCGTGATTGCCCATTCACCCATCCTCATTATTATCATCTCATAATTCACCCACCCCCCAGGGCTAACAATCCTTTGATGTAAAAATTTCGGCATAGAAGTGCCGATCCCCAAAAAGGTCATGTGTACTTGGCTCAGAGAGAATATGACGGGGATTTTTGTCTTAAATGAAATGTGATCTAAAAATATAGATACTTTCTTTTTAAAAAAGTCATGTAATATTTTCAAACGAGTATTTTTTGCGTAATTTCTGTTTGAAGTTGATGTAATTTACACACAAAAAAATTCTCATAAACGCATGTAATTTTTTTAATTTTTCCCACACGAATAGAGCATAGGACTCTTCAAAACTGAGGCAGATCTAATTTTCGTTTAATTTTGAATTTTCGAAATTTGCTCAAATTTAACTTGGCAAAAGTACAATATTGCATTGTAAATAATGGGACACACTATTCCCTTTTTATGACTTCGGCAAAAGCGAGTTCGGCCATCAACTTCGTGTGTAGTGGTGAAGCGCACGGCAAATTAACTCGATGGACGAGTTTCGACGCAAAGAAAAAAGTTTTTTGCAATTTTTGCTGCTGGTTGCATACACGCAGGTTCATGTTACAGTATAAATTGTGAAGTCGTTGCGATTAATGCGAGAGACTATGTGCTGTTGTAATTCTTCTAGTTCATCTTTCAAGAACCTATAGTGATGAGGCTACCACATTAAAGAACGAGTTGTTTGATGAGGAATGAGTGAATTACTTCACCGTATAGTTTATTATAAATTGCGGAGGGCCACACATATTTAGTATCGTTCTTTTAGAATTAAACACCGTAATCGAGAATAATGAGATACAACATAAACATGGAAATATCAAGACAATTTGATTCAAAATATATCAACACTGATAAAACAACTTTTTACTAGGGTCTGAATGCTCATCAAATAATAAGTGAAACATTAATTATAAATGAAAGTTGCATAAATACAAAACAGATTGCTCAATTCAATAAAGAAAGTTGTTTGCTATAAATACATGCCTAGTTGAATAATGAAATATATATACCATAAACTCCAACTTGCAAGACCTCAAAGCCACAACTAAAATCTTCAATATGATTGCAAGCCATATTTTCAGTACTCGCGCGATCCACACCTGAATTACACATTTGTAGATCTCGGCTGTTCTCTTCTTTGCTCAGCTGTTTTGAAACAGGGGAGGGGGAATTGATGCATACGTGATATGAAGTAGTAGCAACCATGCGTAACGCAGTGAAACAATATGATTTTGAATTGCTAAATTTACTATAGCTGTGGCTATAGCTACAAAATGTGGGCTGTTCCAAATAAAGCGATTTCTTTCACTTTCCAGTCTTTTGAATTATCTGGGAGTTTATACCCGTTTTTACACACATTTTGCGGAACAAATCCCAGAGCTCCGATAACTATCGGTACAACCTGTGCATATACGCCCCACACTCGGCTGATCTTGATTCCAAACTCTTGTCTTTAAGACGTTTCTCTGCCTCCTTGGTAACGACGTTTTCATCTCAAGGTATAGCAACATCGACAAGTAAACACAATTTTTTCTCTAGATCCTGGATCACTATATCCGGTTTGTTAGCCGCTATCGTGCGATCAGTTTGAATTTGTTGGTCGTACAATATTGTGTAGCGTCCAACCGAAGTCACCGGTTTTGGTGAGTGTTCGTACCACTTGGGGCATGTGTTTGAAACTTCGACGGCAGTACAGATCTGCCAGTGGAGGTAGCTACACACCCTGTCGTGTCTTTCAAGTATTCGGTCTTTGCTAGGATTGGACAAGGTGAGACAATACGATCAATGGTTTCTACGTGTTCCTGGTAAATGCGGCATTTATGATCTTGGGAAATTTTGAGAATCGCTTTATCATAATGTCGTGTTCTCAAGGCCTGATCTTGGGCAGCTATTAGAAGTGCTTCCGATTCTGGCTTCATTCTTCCCTTTTAGGCCGCATAAATGATTGATCTTTATTGATCTGTGTTCTGTCCATTCGTTTCAAATATTGTCCGTGGAGTGGTTTGTCTCTCCACGATTTCTTTAACATTTTTTGTTTCACATTTCATGTTAAGTAGCATCAGAAGTTCAGTGTCTCTGTCATTCTGCATGCCTTGCATAGTTTTCATTGCAATGCTTCTTGCTACACTAACAATGCCTCTGTTTCCCATTCTTCGTTTAGAGTTCATGACCTGCCTCATTAGAGGGTCGTCTTGATGGCTGACTACATACTTTCCCATCCCAACTATTGCGTTGTGCCAGGAGGCCTCAATTTGTCTGAGGCCTCGTCTTCATTCCTTAAGAGACACAAAGTTTATGTACATCAGCTCGAGAGTGGGCAACATGATGCATTGTTAGCAGTTTTCTGTTTTTTCTATCCACGATGCGAATTTCTTGCTGAGTCCAGTTCACTAGTCCGAAACTGTATTCGGCTACAGGCACTGCCAAACTACCTATTGCTGATATTTTATTCCTGGAATTCAGAGCGAACTGTAGGACCAGTCTCACTCTTCTGTAATACTCCCTTATTATTATTATTATTATTATTATTATTATTATTATTATTATTATTCCATTACAACACGACTAAAGATCTTATGAATATAAAATCTACTCCAGGTTGCAACCAGCTACCTAAGGAGCAGATCCGGCGACTATCAGTGCCTCTACAATACTTTACGCAAAATGTGGGCTGTTCCAAATAAAGCTATTTCTTGCACTTCCCAGTCTTTCGAATTACCAGGGAGTTTAGACAAGTTCTTACTCAAATTTTGCGGAACAAATCCCAGAGCTCCGATTACTATCGGGACGACCTGTGCTTTTACGCCCCACATTCGGCTGATCTCGATTTCCAAACTCTTGTATTTAAGACGTTTCTCTGCCTCTTTGTAACGACGTTTTGATAGCAAGGTACAGCAAACATCGATAAGTAAACACGATTTTTTCGCCAAATCCCGGATAACTATATCCGGTTTGTTTGCCGCTATCGTGCGATCAGTTTGAATTTGTTGGTCGTACAATATCGTACACAATCCAATAGACGTCACCGGTTTTGGTGAGTGTTCGTACCACTTAGGGCATGTGTTTGGAACTTCGAGGGCAGTACCGATCTGCCAGTGGAGGTAGCTACACACTCTGTCATGTCTTTTCAGGTATTCAGTCTTTGCTAGGATTGGACAAGCTGAGACAATATGATCAATGGTTTCTACTTGCTCCTGGCAAGTGCGGCATTTATCATCTTGGGAAATTTTGAGAACCGCTTTATCATAATGTCGTGTTCTCAAGGCCTGATCATGGGCAGCTATTACAAGTGCTTCCGATTCTGGCTTCATTCTTCCCCTTTTAAGCCACATAAATGATTGGTCTTTATTGATCTGCACCTTGTCCATTCTTTTTAGGTATTGTCCGTGGAGTGGTTTGTCTCTCCACGATTTCTTTAACATTTTTTGTGTCTCACACTTCATGTTTAGCAGCATCAGAAGTTCAGTGTCTGTGTTTTTCGACGTGTCTTGCCTAGTTTTCTTTGCAATGTTTGTTGCTACACTAACAATGCCTCTGCTTCCCATTCTTCGGTCAGATTTCATGACCTGCCTCATTAGTGGGTCATCTTGATGGCTGACTACATACTTTCCCATCCCGGTTATTGCATTGTGCCAGGAGGCCTCAATTTGTCTGAGGCCTCTTCCTCCTTCCTTACGTGACACATAAAGTCTATGTACATCAGCTCGGGGGTGGGCAACATGATGCATTGTAAGCAGTTTTCTGGTTTTTCGATCCATGTTATATATCCAATATTATTAGTATTATTATTATTATTATTATTATTATTATTATTATTATTATTATTATTTGCGTATAGGCCATTTATGACCTCGCTACACGTCATCTTCCGATGTCCGGAGAGATAGGCGTGTGTAATTACAGATTGGATCAGCATTACGCTAGATCCCATTTTTACCCCCAGGTTTGTTAGCCCTGGGGGTATAGAAGATGGAATTATGATAATGAGGGGTGAAAGGACGACACACACACATACAGACATACACAAATATACCCATGTCCGCGGCGGGACTCGCACCCGCGACCCTTTGGTCCGAGACCACCACGACACCCTTGTCTTAGCGATCTCGGCCAGGGGGCCGAATTATTATTATTATTATTATTATTATTATTATTATTATTATTATTATTATTATTTTTCCTCTAAATCACGACTTAAGATGTAATGTGTCGGCTGAATATAAAATCTACTCCAGGTTGCAACCAGCTACCTAAGGAGCAGATCTAGGGACTGTCGGTGCCTCTACAATACTTTGCGCAAAATGTGGGCTGTTCCAAATAAAGCGATTTCTTGCACTTCCCAGTCTTTTGGATTACCTGGGAGTTTAGACAAGTTCTTACTCAAATTTTGCGGAACAAATCCCAGAGCTCCGATTACTATCGGGACGACCTGTGCTTTTACGCCCCACATTCGGCTGATCTCGATTTCCAAACTCTTGTATTTAAGACGTTTCTCTGCCTCCTTGGTAACGACGTTTTGATCGCAAGGTACAGCAACATCCACAAGTAAACACGATTTGTTCTCCAAATCCCGGATGACTATATCCGGTTTGTTTGCTGCTATCGTGCGATCAGTTTGAATTTGTTGGTCGTACAATATCGTACACAATCCAACAGACGTCACCGGTTTCGGTGAGTGTTCGTACCACTTGGGGCATGTGTTCGGAACTTCGAGGGCGGTACAGATCTGCCAGTGGAGGTAGCTACACACCTTGTCGTGTCTTTTCAAGTATTCGGTCTTTGCTAGGATTGGACAAGCTGAGACAATATGATCGATGGTTTCTACGTGTTCCTGACAAATGCGGCATTTATCATCTTGGGAAATTTTGAGAACCGCTTTATCATAATGTCGTGTTCTCAAGGCCTGATCTTGGGCAGCTATTACTAGTGCTTCCGATTCTGGCTTCATTCTTCCCCTTTTAAGCCACATAAATGATTGATCTTTATTGATCTGCACCTTGTCCATTCTTTTTAGATATTGTCCGTGGAGTGGTTTGTCTCTCCACGATTTCTTTAACATTTTTTGTGTCTCAAATTTCATGTTAAGTAGCATCAGAAGTTCAGTGTCTCTGTCATTCTGGTTGTCTTGCATAGTCTTGTTCGCAATGCTTCTTGCTACACTTACAATGCCTCTGTTTCCAATTCTTCGGTCAGATTTCATGACCTGCCTCATTAGTGGGTCATCTTGATGGCTGACTACATACTTTCCCATCCCGGTTATTGCATTGTGCCAGGAGGCTTCAATTTGTCTGAGGCCTCTTCCTCCTTCCTTACGTGACACATAAAGTCTATGTACATCAGCTCGGGGGTGGGCAACATGATGCACTGTAAGCAATTTTCTGGTTTTTCGATCCATGATGCGAATTTCCTGTTCAGTCCAGTCTACTAGTCCGAAACTGTATTCGGCTACAGGCACCGCCAAACTACCTATTGCTGATATTTTATTCCTTGAGTTCAGAGCGGACTGCAGGACAAGTCTCACTCGTCTATAATACTCCCTGCGAATTCTCTCTTTCATTGTGTCGTTCGAGATGGTCTCACATTCTTCAATGCCCAGATATTTGTAAGTTTTACCTGGCTCAAGATCTTGAATCACAGTGTGTCTATCAACTTCAATGTTTTCGGACGTGGTCATTTTGCCTCTTTTTAAGTTGGCTTTTGCACACTTGTCAAGACCAAACTTCATGCAGATGTCATTGCTAAAATCATTGATGACAGACAGCATTTGGGAGAGAATCGCATCATTCTTAGCAAAAACTTTAAGATCATCCAAGTAAAATAAATGTGATACAGGCATTTCATCACCATGGAGCTTGTAACCAAAGTCAGTGTGCGACAGCTGTCTTGATAGAGGAATCAAACTAATGCAAAACAGCAGAGGGGATAGTGAATCTCCTCCTTCATTCCATTTCCTTCATTCCTTATTATTATTATTATTATTATTATTATTATTATTATTATTATCTCTTTGTTTTTTCACTTCTCTCCACACATGCATCTCGGTTTCATGAACATGAGATACAAGTTTCATTTGTCGTACTCAGCACTGGATCAACCATCAATGTTTACAACTTCCTTACGATGTTGCATGTGTCTAGTATGACAATCTTCTGCAGCTGGATGTATAACTACTTCTTCAGTAGTAGTTCAGCCAGAGACTCATGAAAGAACTTAGGAATTTTACCAGTGGCACCTACAATAATTGGTACAATCGTCACTATTTCCACGTCGTCGCTCCAAAGTTTCTTTATTTCATTTGCCAGAGGATATTTTAGAGTTTTTTCATTCCTTTTCTTCGAGATGTGAGCTAGCTATTAACATTAAATTATTAACATACTTTGAAACATTGCATTCCTGTTATTTGTATTGTTGGCCAAGCAAATTAGAGTACTGCCTATCAAAAATTGGTGGAGTTCTGGAAGAACTGTTAACCTCTCATGTAGGCGTCTAATATGAGAAATCCGAGATTGCTCCGATTTCCATGCATAGGTCAGCAGTTACGACAAAAACCCTCAAAATGTTCGTTATTTCCCCGACTTTTCGCAATTTTTCCCTAACTAATCGTTTAACTGAAAGGTCAATTATTATAAAAAATTGAATATTAAAAGATGCGTTGAGTAACAAAGCTTTGCAATTTAATCAAATATCATGATAGAAACACAACGTGGAAAAACGCCAATATTTCAGATTTCTCGAAAAACACTTTTCTATAAAACGTGCAATAATTATGTAATGTGAATTATATATAGAAACGAGTAAAAAACAAAAGGCAAAATTAAGTAAATTATAACACTATGGTTAATATCACAACGAAATTGTATTACTCAAACTCATAAAATTAAAATAGGTATAAACAATACGCAACTAAATAATTACGTTCCAAAATGGCTACAACGAAGTTAAGTAGATGAATCAAACAACTAAAAAAGAATAGCACTGGCACACCATAAAGAAAAATAGAAAAATAGTAATGAACAAACTATTTAAAATAGGTTAACTAAAATAACTTGAATTAAACTGAGCAATAGCAAACAAAAAAGGCTATAAGATGTGAAATAACTAAAATAAAACAAATAAATGTAAAATTGTGGAACGAATAGGGCAAGTCACTCGAAGCAATGGCTAATAATCACAATTCAAACGCATGATTTAAATGTCAGCGAATTCTCCGGAAGTCGTTATACATTTTGTTGCAAACAAACCAACATGTCACTATCACATTATTACGGTATACATCAGGTACTTCTAGGGATGTTGACAAGTTACCAATACAAAACGAAACAAAAATACACGTTGTCGTGTGCGCTTGTGAGAATACTTTTGAGTACTTTCATCAGTTGCATTGCAGCTGCCATTTTAATGTATCTAGAAGAGATGGGGCTATACGTTATATATGTACCGATTGTCACTAGATCTATGAACAAATACGAATCAAGAGGATACGGCATATGACATTATGAAAATTGAACGTCTGCAGCAGACCGCCATCATAGTTCTGAACTATATCCATTTAGAAAATAACAGTGTGAAGAGCCTTTCGATACCCGACAGAACACGTTCACGAGGCTGCTAATAACGATTTAAGTTAAGTGTTAAGTTTGCACGTGAAAATCTCTGTATTGTGACAGGGCGTTGCAGAAGCGCGCGTGTTCAAATTACAGAGTCGTCAAATTACAGAGTCGTGATGTCGCGCGGGATGACTGGCTCATCATCGGCGAAGGAAACACCCGACGCCGAGAACTGGTGCTGCACGCAAGTTAATGATGTTAAAATTAATTTGTTGTGGACAATTAGCAACTTTAGTTATTTCCTCGATGAGAGTGATGTTGTTTTACGGTCCAATATTTTTTCATCTCCATCTCACGACAAGCTAAAATGGTGCGTTAACTTAAATCCGAACGGATTAGATGAAAGTTGTAAAGACTATTTGTCATTATATTTGACTCTTGTATCTAGTAATAAATCAATTATAAGGGCCAAATTCAAATTTTCTATAATTACTGACAAAGGAGAAAAAACTCAAGTCATGTCAAGCCAGAAGGCTTATCCTTTTTTGAAGGGTCAAGAGTATGGTTTTAAAAGATTTATATCCAAAGATTCTCTTCTAACCAAAGCTAATAGATTGTTACCTGGAGATAGACCTGCATTTATTGTGTGAAGTGATTGTTATATCATACAATGTTAACGTTTGTGGGATGAGAAAACAGACTAAAAGTAATGTGTGAGGAGGTTTTATGCAGTTCAGTATAGACATCAATGATAATGTCCCAACCTCTTCTGCGGTTTCAAGATGTTTATGTAAAACAACCATTTTCCCTGTTGTATAGATTGTAATTTCTCATATTTTGTATAAAATGTTTATGCCTGTTGTGGAACAATAATATATATTTTATGTGATGAGAGTATATAAATGTTTTAGGAAAAGCAATTTAACAATTTTTTTCAATGTAACTGGTTGCTTTTAGATCTATGAGAACAATAATACATCTTCTAAAATTTGTGACTCTTAAATATCTCCAAATTTGTTAACTGTATACTATCATAATATAGTTTTAGTGTACTGTATTAACACAGTAGGTGAACTAAATGAAAATAAAATTTTATGTTACTCATACTTTCATATTCTTGATATCTGGAAGTTACCTCTTGCTTTTTTTTTTTAAACTTTATGTGGAGAAACTTCAGCAAATCTGTGAATCACCTCAATTCATATTTTGGTGAATGAAAGCAGTAAGTATTAAAATGTAACTTATTTAATGTAAAATATTTGATAAAAAGGTAAAATCATGAAGTACTTCTTTTTTTCTTTTGTAATTTCTGCAAATATGCACAAAATATATTCTAGAGGTTAACCATTAGTCCTAATCATGTCAGATTACATTAATATACAACCCTGTATTGTAATTGCTGCTACAGTTAGGACTGTTACATGCTTTAAAATTACATTTAAAATTGTAGTAAAAGAATATCTAAGAATAGATTTTGTGATAAGAATGACATAGAAAATCTTGTACTAATCGTGTCAATGTTCTTGTAAATTTATGGTATGTCCATGTTATACATGGTAAAAAGAAAAAAAATACTTTACTATTTATGTAATTATGGGCACCTGTTTGTTAAGTTAGTCTGACTTATCAGGACCCACAACATATTTGATGAAAAAAATATTCTTTTCTATTATATTATATTATATTATATTATTATTATATTATTAATAACTTATTTCCAGGCAAACACCCAATTACAAATAATTGCAATATATATAATACAAAATGATGTAAGGATGTATTACAATGTCATAATGTGAAATTTAACAAAACTCAAAGTAAGTTTTTAATTTTTTTTTAATTTGATATGAAGAACAATAAATATTATTTTTTTCTTTGAATCAATAATTACACACATATACCTCAGTGGTGCATGAAAATATAAAGTAGTTCTTGCAAAAGTAATTTTGAACAACAAATTATTGACAAAGTCCACTTCTTTTACTGTAGTAGACCAGGAAATTTGAAAATACAAATAAGCAGAATTAGTATAATGACTAATCAAGTTCAAAAGCATGAGATAACAAAATAGTATGTACATGATTCAATCTGGCTGTCACTTCAAAGTAATCATTATGAAGTGTAAGAGAAAGAAATGTTTTCCAAACATTTCTGCTGCTCATCTCTGCAATTATGCACATTATGATTGTAACTAATAATATTAATATTTTAATATTGTTCAAACAAAGATGGAACTCAACGTTTCCCATGATATTTGCCTTTATCATCAGGTGAGTACAATTAGAAATTTATGTTTGACTGAAAATGAAAATGACAAACAAATTTTGATGATATTGTTTAAAATAAAATAAATTAAAACAAAAGTATCAGTAATCAGATGAAATTATGGGAAAACATAAATATATAAGTAAAAATTAAATAGTAAGTACCAAATATATAATTAGACAAGTGAGAACTCACCAAAATATGTTAAAATTAGCAATTTTTAAAAATCGTATTACACATTACTAAAAATTAAAAGGATAAATACAAAAAGCTCAAACGGGGGAAATCCCATTGTAAATTTGTAGTACATTGTATGTAGTATCCTCACTGAAAACAACTACCCTTTTCATTTTATTCATTAGTATCTCACTAAACACTTAGCAATTATGAACTTGTGGTGCTTAACGCTACATACTTTCTCGCATTATTTCCAAATATGCAATTTTCGAAAATTCAGAGATGATCGTAAATGAGAAAACGGCATTCTTTTAAATGTCACTTCTTCTATTCATTAAAAATTTAAATAAAACATTGACACGGTTTTTGAAAAGACATTTTTTTTAGAAATTGCAATTAATTTCAAGCACACATTGCGCGAAAGCTACTCGGTTTTTCAAAATATTGAATTGACGTTTTTTAAAGAGCTATGTTTTTACAATAGACTTTGCCTGAGGTTAAAATCTGTATGTTCAATTTTGTAATTTCGAATTTTTTAATCCTTGCAATTTTCCAAAATACCGAAAGTTCGCCATACTTTTTACCGTTTCTTGATACATATGAGGAAAAAATTTAAAGAAAATATTTGGTGCCGTTTTAGAGAAAAAAATGGTTAAGAAGTTTTTAAAATTGCCTATAATTATCGTAAAATTACGCAAAAACTATTCATATTTTCGAAAAATTGACCAAAAGAGGTGGCTCAGGACATCCAATGATGTCATTGCAATGCCTCTGATCGGCAGGTCCTGTGGTTCGAGTCCCTACGGTAGTACAAATTTCGTCACTAGCCAGATATCTAGGTCCAGGTCTGTTGCTGTCTGGAAGACAATTCGAGCAGCCGACTATTCTGATTAGATAGTTTTCCGTAGGTTCTCCGATCAATACCACGCGAATGCCGGAGCAGTACCCTAACAATCGGGCCACGGACCGCGCGCGATCTTTCCTTCCTATTCCTTGTCTTATCCTACCCCTTACATACGCACTATACAACCACACGTGCCGGGAGTCCAGATCTTGTTCCGGCTGACGCGGGGTTCCACTGGTGGGACATACCTGGTTGGAGAAACCCCGCAAGCCAACAGGTAGGTCGGCGCGGGAGCTCGCCAGTAAGATCTGTCTTTAAAGAACATTCTTTAAGGATCAGTCACCTAGGGAAAAATATCTCTATCGTTAGTATCACAGTTATACGAAGACGCCCTAAGAAATTGCAATTTTCGAAACCTGTGATTTCAACGAACATGACACCTCACCATTCTCTTAGGCGTCCTTTACTCTATTCGATAACAAAGTTAATAAAAAAAAAAGATGGAGCCATTTTTGAGAAAATTTTAAAAACCTTTTTTTATGGCTTAATGTAAAGTGTCTTTGGAATCAAAATATTCGTTTGAAATCCCTAACAGGTGCACAGACAGACAGATGGACGGGCGGACGGGCGGACGGGCGGACGGGCGGACGGGCGGACGGGCGGACGGGCGGACGGGCGGACGGAGATTTCGGTGTCAACCACAAAAAATGGATTCTGGCTACATCACCTGTTGGACGAATTTTTTTCTACATAAATAGCAACAGGATTTTTCCATTTTCTCGTTACCCGGGCCCGGCAATAAGAGTTTTTCTGCCGAAAATTCGCTGTTTTCCGGCGCAAATTACATACCTTTCTCTTCTTACGAAGTACATACCTTCGCAAGGGCGAGAAAATAAAAATGTAGAGTACTGCCTTAATTGCTGTGATTGCTCATTTTGCTATGTGGGACAGACAAACGTTCTCTCAAAAAATAAAAGAACATGTTAATAACGTGAAGGAGACTGGCACAAAATTAATTCCAATTTCTCGACATCTTCGTGTTTTTTCTCATTCTTTTAAGTTTGACAGCCCTACCATTCGGATAGTGGACCCAGAAAATATTCAAGATTAATATCAGAAACATTACATATTAAAACACACCATACCATTAATACTGTGTTGGAATCAAATCTATCCACAAACATTTCTGACAATGTTCTGTCTAAAATAAGAATACCTTTAAAACATTTCAAAAACTTTGTGATATGTATCATTTGCCTTTGTTTTTCTGTTGTAAGAGAGTGTGTATAAAGTATTCATCCACGTAAGGAATTCGACAAAATGTTTTAAGTCGCATACTTGTAACGAATAGTAGAATGCGGTGTATTTTATGGATGTAATGTTACGAACAAAATGGATGTCCTTTTCAACATCTCCAAAAATCGCCATCAATTTTGTATTATATTTAAAAAAAAGTCGCATGTGATCAACAACAAGACGGCAAAAAGTATTCGAACTAGCAATATAACAAAATTTATTGATCCAATGGAATCTATTTAACATAATCACTCATATCTACTATAGTACTGCCGTGGGTATCTACTATTACATGCAGTCTTCTGGGCAAAGTGTTTACTGAATTCGAAGTAATTTCCTCACGGAGTCCCACTCCCCTATAGAAGAGTTACACGAAAAATCTCCTCTTCTGCATGAAACGTGGTGTTTTCTTATTCTCTTTTCCATATGATCCCAAAGGTGCTGAATAGGGTTGAAACTCCTCCTCAGTCTCTAGATTCTTTGGATTATTGTTTAGGATAAATCTACCGTAACTAGTTCAATTTGCCGCCACCACGTGGCAGCACCAACATAAGCTACATTTACTTTACCAATAACGTCTGAACAAGTAGTCCGATTTTCGATCTGCAAACGGCATTTGACTCCTTTTTAAAATATAATTTTCGCTACGATGCCCTTTTTCCAAAACACGAGCAGAAACTAGATTTTAATTTTTTTCTCATACTTCCGGGAACAATTTCAAAAATATGGGCTTATAGTGCGATGGCGATCAGCTTCCAGAATCCAACGCCGTGTCAATCATGCAAATCGAATGAATAGGAGTGTCGTAAAGCCAAAATTTGGACAAACATCTCACCCCACTCCCCCTTCGCGGCACCCGCCCGTGCGCCCACTCGCTCGCTGGGCACGGCGCGGCGACGGGAGCCCCGATGGCCAGGCCAGGGCCAGACCCGACGGCCAGGCCCTACCGCGCCCCTGGAGATCGAACAGGCAGGCAAGCTATACTTCGGTTTTTCTTTCTTGGCGCACGGGGAGTTTCAATAAAATGGAATATATCACGGTATTTCGCGTCGTTCTCGGTTGTGCTGCTAGGAGACACATGATCGCGACTGACCGAGAACGACGCGAAATGCCGTGAGATTATCCATTTTACTGACACCCCCCCGTGTGCCAAGAAAGAAAAACCGAAGTATAAGCATTCCGTTTATGGTTTCCTCATTTGCATCTCAATATATTTTTTCCCCACATATGAAAGCAAAGATTCTGTAACAGAGGCAAACGGTCTCGTATCATTTTCAATAGTAGTATAATACTATCTTATTCACATATTCCAGTCTTCCTTCGAATACCATCAAAAAATTGTTTGAGGCCTTACTCAAAATATCGATTACCACTTGGAACCGATTTCAAAAAGAAAATTGAACTAATTGTATGAATATCACCAATATTCCACTTCCTCACGTATTATTTTAGATATACTTTACTTCTAAAATCTTCCGTGATCAATCCACTACTGAAAAAAATTAGCAGAGATTACGCATGCAAGCGTTACTCTAAATGCGAAAATTGAAGCAAAAATTGAATCTTCATAATTGTAGTTGTAGGATGACGCCGAAAAAATTTTGATTTTTTGCATTTTTTAAAAAAAATTAAAAATTTGCAACCAACATGAGACCTGCGCCATTTTCTTGAACGTCTTTCAGACTGTTCAACAACAAAATTTAATCAAAATCGATGGAGCCATTTTTTTGATAATTTGGAAAATGTTCCAGGAGCTTCATATAAAGTACCCTCCAAATTAAAATATCGGTTTCAAATTCAACAGGCTGCGACATCACCAGATTGATTAGCGAATATCAATTCTAGAGAAAATCGCCTGAACGGTTGAGCCGCTACGTTGTTCACAGACAGACGTTTTGCCGTCAATCTATTTTCAGGATCAAGGACTCCGAAAAAAATGGATTCTCGCTATACCACGTATTAGAGGATTTTTCTAAATTTAGCATCAGGATTTATCCCCTTTTTCGTTGTGAGGGCCGTGTTTTCAGAGTTTTTCTGCGGAAAATTCGCCGTTTTTTCGCAGCATTACGTACCTTCCTCTCTACCGCGGTAGCAGTGAGCGAGAAAGTAAAAATGTGGGCAAGCAATATGTTTTCCCGACCCCTTTAATTTATCTTGTGTGTAGGAGGGCTCTGTTTTGTAGATAGGATAGATACGCGAGATTGGAGAAAGAAAATTCCTGTATCATCGCTGATAAGCCCATGGCGATACGCGATTATTAGATTGCGTTGCATTTTCAGCCTCATCAACGGATGGATATCCATCAGTTTCACAACGTGTCACACTAGTTGCGCTGCACCAGCACATATTTTCTCGCACTATTTGTTACAGCCACGAAATATTACATACTATTTGAACTTGCAAAAGTGTTTTCAAAGCAGCACATTTTTTTCATACTGCGATCCAAACTCAGGCAGTTAGATTTAGCACAACATCCACGTTACACATACACAGTACCGTAACAAACATGTCACGGACCGCGCGCTATCTTTCCTTCCCCTTCGTTGTCCTATCCTCACCCCTTACTTACAGAGTTACACTTACACCAACATACACTATACTACCACACATGCCGGAACACCGTTCGGGAGTTTAGAGCTCGTCTTGGCTGAGGCGGTGCCCCTGGTGGAAGATACTTGGAAGGGAAAAATCAGGATAGGTCGGCGCCGGATTTCGCCATCCTGTGGGGAAGCTCACTATATCTAAAGGCAAAAAACATGCCCTACACTTACGGGACTAATGACCTTAGCCGTTGAATGCCAGCAAGTTAAATCTGTGGATTTGGGATCGCGTCTCGCAACGGAAAAAATATTGCTGGTTTATGTACTATAATATTGCGGAGCATTTAGGAACAATGCGAGAAAGTATGTGTTTTGAAAGTACCACTAGTTGTTTTATGTATCTATAAAATTTCCTCCAACGTGTTCCTTCGTTTAGTAGAATTTTACGGAGATAATTTTCTTGCGCTATAAGTTTTTGCTGCATTAATTTGTTACGTATGTCTTTGAAGCGAGTCGCAGAGAGAAGACCTTTTTTGCAATTATCATACGCTTTCCTGACCTTTTTTTAGTTTCCTGATATTAGCCGTGTATCACTATTTTCTTTAACTATCTTAGTTGGCACAAACAATTCTCTGCCTATAAACATGATTTGTTTAAGGAGAACCAAAATGGGCAAATGATGAAAATATATTTTTTTTTACTTTTCTGAATCATTAATTACTTTGTAGTTTCCTCTGTTAAATAAGCCAAGTTTCATCTTAATATGTCATCTCTAAGTATTTTTTTTTTACTTTCCCCTATACGTACGTATATACGGAGTAATATACGTAGTATAGGGAAAGTTATGTAATGCTGCGCGAAAATATGGCGTATCTTCAACAGAAAAAAATTCGTTGCCGGGCCGTGATAACGAAAAAGTGGTTAAAGTTGAAAAATTAAGAAATAAATACCCTAACACGTGGTGTGGCCAGAATCCCTGTTTTGTAAGTCCTTGATACCGAAAAACCAATTGAAAGCAAATCATCCGTCCGGTGTATGTCAACAACACTAGCGCCTAAACTATGCATATGTTTTTTTCCACATTGAAGAAACCCCTGTCCATCTCGTCTGAGTCGAAGCTCTGAGATTTAGGAAAACATTCGTTAATTTTTGGGGGTAATTTACATGAAGCCCCCCGGAAAACAACTTAAAATTTTTTCTTTAAATTTCTTGTAAGAAATTGCATAAGTCTGAATTTTATACGGCGTCTTCCATCAAATACAAAATTGAAGACGGAGATTTTTACTTCAAATAAAATTTGTTCTTCATCGTGAGTTCTTTCTTTAAGGTCATGTATATTTTTTTGAAAATTATAGTAGGTGTCATGCAATATTGCGTGCAATATGTGCAATTAAAAAAATACAAAACAAGGTTTTCTCAAAACGGCTCCAATTTTTTCTTTGAACTTATGATAGAGATAGTGCTATGTGTGCTCTATTAGATGACATAAACGCCACATTGCTCACATTGCTCTATTCTTTTGGTTTTTCAAAAATTGCGAAAATGTAATTCTTTTGACTTGTCACTCACGTCGTTAATATTTACACTAGCGGCGATTTGTATATTAATATTAATGAGTACATGTGCTTTAAATAATGGCAAGTAAAGTTTCTCGAAAACTTCACCGTTTTCTGTGAAAAGTAGCTCAAAATTCCGTATTTTCAGAAACACTTAAATGCCATTTTCTCATTAATGGCCCCAATTTTTTTCTTCAAACTTTTGGAACGGATAGTGCTGACGTAAGTGCTGACGCTTTGATATGACGTAAAGTTCATTGTTAGGTATTTTTTCTTTTTTCAAAAATTAAGTAAAAGTAATTATTTTGAAAAGTCTTTTACATCTTTAATATGCACATTACCAGCAATTTGTAAACATTATTATATTTATGAGAGTACGTGCTTCAAATGACTTTAAATGAACTTTTTTGAAAACTCAAAATTTTTTGTGAAAAAGAGCTACAAATTTCGTATTTTTAGTTGCGCTTATACGCCATTTTCTTAAAAATGCTACAATTTTTTTAAAAGAAAATTGCCAATTAGGACGAGGTTTCAGTGTTTTTAATATTCTAAAATTAATATTCCGTTCTATCATTAGCAAACAAAAAAATTAAGGAAATGTAAAAAAATGTACTTTGGGCGGCGATAGATGGCAGCTGGCACGATTATGTGGGAATTATAAATAGCTAGCAGAGACCCAAAGAAATAGAAAACTAATATGGGAAAGTCTGTGCCATTCTCTAGCACCACTAGTTTAAATATTGAAGTTAATGTAGCATGGAAGTGGGCGTGGCCGTTTTGACCCAACGTTGGTGTTCTTGAATGTGTGATTGTTGCTTTTCTGCTTTTGTTATGATAAATTGTTAATAGTTTGCTTTCTAGTGTTGAATACACTTTTTTTAATAACAATTGAGGGTTTAATAGCGTCACAATATCGGTGTTTGTTTTTGTCCAGCATAAGGATCAGACATGCATTGAACACTTCAGGAGTAATTTCCCGTATGTTAAAAATTTTCATCTCTAGGGAACATTTTCTCAAAAACTACTAATAGTAGAATGCTCAAATTCTAACAGAACATGTAGCACATCCGTTTATACACTTTAAGGGGGCGTCTTTTTAAATGTTAAATACTGCGTTAACGGTTCGACACCATCTGCTGAGGGCTGGACTGGTGGCACGCATACCACTGCGTCGGATC
>JAHLJT010008446.1:48485124-48526371 GCA_031308135.1 Acheta domesticus
ATATGCCCTCGTCTATTAAAAATGGAAGAACGGTTCTGTTTGCTGATGACACGAATGTTTCTTTGCAAAAAGAAGCAGAAAATAGTACAATTTCAGAAGTTTCAAATTGGTTTAATAATAACAAATTAATTGTTAACGAAAGAAAAACTGTTTCAATGCATTTTTACATCTCAAATCGGAAATCGCATGTTCCATTGAAAATGAACAATATGCAATTAGCTGATGTTGAGGCAACAAAATTTTTAGGTCTTTCAATTCACTCAAACCTCAAATGGAATGTACATATAGAAGAATTAAACACTAAATTAAGTTCATTATGCTACGCATTCAGAATTCTTTCAAATTCTGTCAGCCTTCATGCAACTCGTTGCGTTTATTTTGCAAATGTGCATTACCGCCTGAGATATGGCATAATATTCTGGGGAAGCTCATCCGGTAGTATTCAGATCTTCAGATTGCAAAAGAAAATTATTCGAATAATGAAAAAATGCCTTCCACGTGATTCCTGCAAGCCTCATTTCATTGAGCTGGGAATCTTACCATTGCCTTGTCTATTTATTTACGAATCTGTAATATTTGTCAAAAATGACCTACTTAACGGAGGGAACATATTTTCATGCAATATTGATATTTATAATTACAACACACGCCGTAGAAATCACGTGCATCAAGTGTCAGTATCAACAGCTCAGTACAAGAAATCAACATACAATACATGTACGTTACTTTACAACGCATTGCGAGATGACATTAAACAATTAAAGTCGGTACACAAATTTAAGTTTAAAGTAAAATCTTTTCTGCTGCAAAACTGTTTCTATACAATTAGAGACTATACTGATCGTGAAAAAGAAAAATAATGTTTAATGTAACAAGACAAAGATATATAATGATTTAGTTTACGTTTGCATTGTATACATTTAAAAAAAATATTTAATACGCCTGTAACAAGTAATGTACTTCAGCTTCCGGGTCAATGACCCCCATCTCGATCAGGTTTTTGTCCAGTTTCCCTGATCCATTGAGCAAATGCTGAGATGGCCCCTTGTTTTGCTTCTGGACGTAAATGTAGCTTCACTGTGCGCACGTTTTGTTGAGCACTCCTTTTGCTTGTAGTTCATTTACCGTTGAAATTGATTTTCTATAACTCGAGACAAAACATTTTTCAAATATTTTTATTTTTCGATAATAATTATTTTCTAAATTCATTTTTCGTTTTTTTTTTTTTAAATTCTGGCCCTCAAGAAAACGTGCGCAGATAAATTTCTTTGCCCACAGGTCATACACAGTTTTTACTGTTTTTTTGACAAATAAATAAACATCTCGTTTGTCCAAAAATTTGTACACGGCGTTTTGGGGGAAATTAGAGTTTAAAAAATGTTTATATTTCACGTCAAATTTCACGAAAACTTCATATAATCAACAAAGTGTTCATTACCTAATTTCAATATCTGTCTTTGAAAAAAGAGATTTTATCATGAAAAAACTTCCTTTCATTTTGTAGTTGTAGGAGGACGCCAAAAAATGTTTAAACTTTTGCAATTTTTGGAATGCAAGTGATTTCAACGAAAATGTGATCTACGAAATGAAATTATTAGAATTCTTGAAAATTGCAAATGGAATTGTTGAGCTTTTCTTAAGAGTCGGGAAGATTGGGTTTTGCTGTGTGGCTGGTGGTGTAAAACGTGGTGGGTAACGTGAGTGACGTCTTAACTGTAAGATCCTTATTTCGAAACCTTGTGCAGATTCATACAGCATGATAATATTGCGTAACCGTCACAAATAATGTGAGAACGTGTGTGCTATTGCAACACTAGCAGTATAATTTTACTCCTGTCCCAAATGTACTAAAATCTCAAATCAAACACCTAAGCACTTTTATGTAAAATCCGCGTCCACTTACGAACAAGCTTTTAAAATTATTTCAAAAATATCTTGTGAGTGTAATAATTTGACCAACTGCTACCCTTTTCTTGTACACGTCAAAGTTTTTTTAACACTTCATGATGTAAATCAATAAAAAATGGATAGAGTGGATATTTTCTCATATTATTTGTTACAGTTCTACAATGTTATAAAATTGCAACTTCTTTTCTACCAAAAATTCAGTTATCTCTTCAAAACGTTCTTAGAAAAAAGGTCGACAGATTCGGTTAAAAATACTTTTAATTTCTGAATATCCGAATGTTTTAATTCGCATGTATCTTATAATCCATATAATTCAGCGGATTGTATTTTATTTTTACAAACGTTTAAGGAAAATATTTGGAACCGTTTTGGGGAAAATTTTGTTTACGTTTTTGTGAGAAATTATCGCAGGTTCACTTAAAATTATGTAACGACTACAAATACTATGAAAATGTGTACACGAAATTATTTTGAAATACGTTATTGAGGAATATATTTCATTGGTAAAACGTTTTATCTTCAATAAAGCTTTTCATGAAGGGAGTGAACAAAATTTTGAACTTTGGATATTTTCCTAATTTTAGTGGTTTAAATACAATCGGACAAAATTCATATTCTTGAGCGAAGAATTTTGTAATCGAGAAAAACATTTAGAGATGATTTTCAGAAAAAATAGTTTTTGTGAGTCCTTGACACAATTAAAATGGACATTTCACCCCACCCCCATACGCCACAAATTACTTCTTATACGTTGTTTAGTCAGAATCTAGGATTTATGGGTACTTGAATAGATAAAAACTGGTTTACAGCAAACGTCAGTCCGTCTGTCCGTCAGTCCGTCAGTCCATCCGGCCGTCCATCCGTCTAATTTCCGTCCGTCTAGTTTCCGTGCTTCCGCCCGCTTGTCCATCTATCTATCTGCATGACAGCCTGTGAGGCTGTTCCTGTCAGATTGTCTGTCCGCCAATCTAGGTGGCTGTCCGCCTGCTGTCCATTGAGTGTCAGCCCACCTTTCCATCTGCCTTCTCATCTATCCGTCCATCTCTCCGTTTTTGTTTTTTTTTAATACATTTATTAATGAATGGATATACATAGGTCAGTATATATATACAACATCATATGTATTTTTCCGACTTATATTTAACTTAAATGCTAATCTTAAAATTATATCTAACTACACATGAATAGGAAACTCACAGAGCACCTAAGTGATTAATTCAGATCTGAAAAAATGCTGAGGAATGAATCTAATGGGTATCTATTTTTTATTCTAGTTGGGAGCTGGTAGGTGGTGGCTAAGTCGTAATGGGTTGCTTGGGTTACGGAGTTTATTTTGGAGAAGAAATTGTTTGATAGGAGCGCAATATGGTGACTATAGGGGGTAGATTCAATTCTTTGTGCAGTTGAGAGTTTGAGATAAACCAGGGTGCATGAGTGGCAAGTCTGAGGAAGTGGTTTTGGATGACCTGTAGTTTTTTGATATTGGTTTTTAGAGGCATTGATCCAGATGGGGCATGCATAAAGCATTAGAGGTCGGATTATTGATTTATAGAGGGTGATGGCGTTGTTTAATGATAGCTTACTATTGCAATTTAAAAGTGGCTTCAGTTGAATTAGTTTAGTTTTGGCTTGCTGTGCTTTTACTGTTATATGATTTTTCCAATTGAGTCTGGTGTCAAGATTCAGCCCTAGGTATTTGACTGGATTGATTGTGTGGAGTCCATGGAATTGGGGTGATTGTTTATTTGGAGTGGAGTTTGGTGTTGAAAATGTTCTTATGAGAATATTTTGGCGGATGATTTTGTAGGATTGAGTTTGATTTTCCACTTGACTGACCAGTCATCAATTTATTTTAGATGTTTTTGAATTTCTTTGCAGATTAAATCATTTGAACAGTTGGACATGAAAATGGCGGTGTCGTCGGCGAATTGGGCGATGTGAGTATGTGATGTTATGGGAATGTCGGCCGTGTATATATTGAAAAGAGTGGGGGACAGTGGTGAACCTTGAGGCAATCCAGCTGTAATTCCGCGGGGGTTGGATGTGTGTTTGTCAACTGTGACTGAAAATGTTCTATCTTGGAGGAAGCTATTAATGATATTGATTAAATAGTTGGGAGTACCTATTTCTTTAAGTTTGAATGTTAAGCCGGATGCCATACTTTGTCAAAAGCTTTCGAAATGTCTAAAAAGATAACTATTGTATGAAGTTTTTTTGAAATGCAGTGTGTATGTGCTCCGTGATCCTTAATAGTTGATGAGATGTTGAAACTTTATTAGTGAAGCCAAACTGGTGCATTGGAATGGTTTGAGTTTTGTTCAGATGGGAATTTAGTCTTTTGAGAATTAATTTTCTAGGATTTTTGACATAGTGGGAAGGAGGCTTATGGGTCTGTAGTTATCAGTGCTGGAGAGATTCTTAAATGGCTTGGGGATGGGTATTACATATTAATTTTTCCAAATAAGGGGAAAATAGCCAGTTCTAATTATTGAATTGTAAATATTCGTAATATATGCAACTGAAGAATTTGGTAAGTTTTTTAAAATTGTGTTACTTATTTTGGTCGTGTCCTGGGTTTTTTTTAATGGCAAATTCTTAATTAGGTTGATAACTTCATTTGGGGAAATGTAGTTGATTTTGTGTGGTACATTATAGTTGGGTGCTGCTGCTATTTCGAGAATGTTTGAATGCAAGGGGTGGGGTGGGGTGGTATTCGGAGTGAATGATTTGGCGAAGTGATCGGCTAATGCTTCAGCCTTCTCATAAGAAGCGAATTTCTTGCCCGTTGGAGTTGTTAGTGGGGTATTATTACTTTCTTTTTTAAGATATTTTTCGTGAATTGCCACAACGAGTTGTTATTCGTGCTTAGAGATTGGATTAAATCATTGTAATCTGTTTGTTTATGTTCCCTTAATGATTTTTTTACTATGTTGGTCAGTAAATTTAGCTCTTTCTTAAGTTGTGGGTTTCTTGTGATGCACCAAAGTCTTCTTGTTTTGTTTCTAGTGTTAATTATTGTGAGTATGTTTTTTGGAAGTTTTTTATTGAGATGCTTGATGGTGTGGGAATGAGTATTATTATTAAGAGTGTTGATTGTATCAACTATTATATTGTTCAAGAGGGCTATAGCTTGTTCTATTTCCACGGGAGTTTTTAATATTTTAAATTGGGGTGTTTGTTTTTGAATTATACTTTTAAATTTTTCCAATGGATATTTTGTGTGTTGAGTGAGAGAGTTGGTGTGTGTGGGGGAGTGATTTGTTGAGTTGAGATGATGGTTGGCAGATGGTCTGAGTCTAGTTCAAAAAAGGGAGCTGAGTGAAAAATGGTTTGCATGTTGGAAATTGCGATGTCTAATATATCTGGGTGTTTGTTATGACCTATGGGGTAGTGAGTGGGTTCTGCTGGTATAATTAGCTGAAGTTTGAGGTCTGTAATTATTTTACTGAGTTGGTTCCCTGCAGTATTGGTATTTCTGCATCCCCAATGGACATTTTTGGCATTTAGATCTCCAATCAGCAGAGTGGGAGAATTCATCTGGAACAGCAAAGAAATATTAGTATCGGGAATTTTTGTTTTCGGAGGTTTGTAAGCAGCTATTAATGTTAGTAATCTGTTATTTAAAGGGAATTTAATTGCTATAGTTTCAAGACCTGGGGTATGTGGAAGATTGGTTTCGATATATGGTATAGCTTTTTCTATTAGAATTAATACCCCACCTCCGTTTGCATTTAATCTGTCAGTTCTGACAACATTATAGCCTTCTATATTAAATGAGTTGTCTGGGTGTAGATGTGTTTCAGTTATGCATGCTATATTGATTTGTTTATCCTTTAAAAAGTAGGTTAGTTCTAATTTTTTATTGTTGATGCCGTTGGCATTCCAGTTGAGTAGATTTATATTATCTTTATGGTAATGTTGCATTATTGTAGTTAAAATAAGCTGAGAGAGATGCCTGTAAATTGCTGACTATTGTTGGGATGATATTATTAATGATATTAACTAAGAAGTATGTAATTGAGTTAATAATGAATGTATGAAAGAGTTATTATTGGAATTATTCATGAAAGGAGGTGGTGTGGAACGGTGATTGTTGGGTTGGTTGTTTTGATTTGTATTTTGGGGAGGGTTTGGAGCAAAAGTGAAGTTTGGAATATTGTTAACATTGGGGAGATTAGGAAAGTTTTGTGAGGTGAGCCTTGGGGGAGGATTGTTTCTTGATTTAGTTTTATTATTGCCTGAATTTGGGTTATTTGAGGGGGAGTCTATTAGTTTTTTATAATATGGGCATTCTATAGATCTTAGGTCAGCTCTGTGCGATCCATTGCAATGTCTACAGGTCGGAGGTAGGTCTTTCTGAGGGCAATTAACAGAGATTCTGAGGGCAATTAACAGATCCTTTGAACAGAAAATACACGCGATTGAATTGTTACAATTATTCTTCGTGTGTCCAAAGTCCAGGCAACGCATACACTGTACTGGTCCTTTTGGTCTTCTTCTTCTCTCTGGTTTGACACTAATGTTACAGATCTGATTAATTTGTAGCACTTGTTCAATACTTTGACTACCATTAAATTCTGCGGCAATTACTGGGATGGGCACGTTGTTTTTATAAAGTCTAGTTACACTTATGATGGACGGGTAATTGTGTTGTAGGTCTTCGATTATTTCCTGTACTGTGATTGTCGGGTGAATATTTTTGAAGACGACAGAAAATTTTTTATTGGCCGGATCTTTGTAAGTGTGGAACTGTCTCTTGGTTTCAATGAGATATTTGATAGCTTTTCTAAAGTCTACTATTAATTTGAACATGAGTTTGATTCTGTTGCCATTATAATCTGTTGTAAATTGGTTTGTGAGTTTGTTTTGATCTCTTTGTTGAATTCCGAGATATTATGGATATTATTAACAAAGATGGGAGGAATTCTTAGATTTTCATCTTCTTGAGGCGAAGTGACATTGGCAAACTCAAATCTTTTGTCTTGGTCTGATAGGTTCCCTAGCGGAGCAAATCTGTTTCCAACTGGTATATTATATTGCGTTGATTCTGTAGTGGACGGTTTCTTATTTGGAGGGAGGTCTATTTCGCCTGAGTTATGACATCTTTTAGCACTGTTAATATTTAGTAACGACTCACTGTTATTGTCGGAAATGTCTCCTTGGCCGCTAACTGCGTCATTTGCTGAGCTGCGATTACCAACCTGGAGGTTTCCGGCCCCGATGAGGTGTTGCGAGCTGCAATCGGTACCTTGAACATTTACGAACTGCCCGTTCTGCGTATTTAAGGCAAACTGTAGATTTTGGCAGTTAGAGTGGGCACCGAACACTTGCTGTTGTTGCTGTGGTTGAATCTCAGGGCTGCTGGCACTGTCCATGGCACTCTCGCTGCCGTAGAGAGTTTCCATGGCTCCTCCAATGCTGTGACCTAGGTCACAGCTGGCTGAATGGGGCTCACCGTTAATTGTAACTGATAAGCTACTGCTGGTTTATGGCGCACTGTATAATCGCTGTTTGTACTTCACTTCACTACACGAGTATTTCACTGTTACACGCTTATGAAGTTCACTACGTAACTGCACTGACTAGGCCGGAGCGAGCGATGTTGTCGCCACGGCGGTTCGGCGCTGAATGAGGGCATCTCTCCGTCTACACTTTTGTCTACCTGATAAACCCGCCAGACCGTCCGTCTGTCCTTCTGTTCGTCTACTGCCCATCTCATCATCCGCCTATCTGCGGACCGTACGCCTGTCTGCGGAATTTTTCTATTTTAAACCTTTTAGAATATTTTCACATGTGTTTCCCTTCACTTCTGAAAATGTGGAATCTAAAATCAATGAAAAAGCACTGGTTGAGATGTTTAGATACTTAACTTATAAATTAGTTTAGATACTTAGAATTTAATGGAATTAGTAGCTAATTATATTTTACTAGTCCCACGCTAATAGGGAAGAATCCATCGAGTCCGAAAATTTCGTAACTGTTACTTCTGTTTGATCTGGTAAAGTTGTGGAGAATCCGGTTTGGATAGCATCAATACAATTGGACTGTGTTAAGCATCAACCGGCTATGCGACATCATACAAGTTTTGAGACAATCGTGTTCAAAGATTTTAATACATTTTCAGCTCTGAAAACTGTAATTTAATTATTTCATTCATTGAAGCGCCAAACTACACAAACATGAGTGGAATATTTGGCGCTTACCTGCATAATGTGAAATTAAGAACAGCAGATTCGAAGATCTAGGTACATAGCCTGTTGTTGCGAAACATAAAATCCCTGATGTGACTAATGGCGTTTACATTTTTCATTAATTATAAGGCTATTTTTACAAATTTGGCGCCAAAATTGTTTGTACGCTTAGAACATGGTCCAATGCAATTGATGGCGTCCATATCTCATATTTTTTTCAAAAATGGCGTTTAGCCGGTTGATGCATAACACTGTCCAATTACGAGACTTCGGCTACAGCATGAGAATACGTGGTGCGTGTGAGAAACGCTGGTAAAATATGAGAAGAAAAATCCCATGTGAAGTAGACAACTCGCGCGGAGTTGGCGTCAAGTGAATATCTTAATGCTGAAACCGCATTTCATTCGAAACTTCTGAACCGCCTCGTCCTTGAGGTTCAGGCATAACACGTGGGGATCACCTGCAGCTCGTGACCGGAACCGGATTTTCGGTGCAAATAAAAAACTAGAGATGGAGGAAGGGAAGCGACCGACCTTGCTTCGAGTAAGGTCGGGGCGTGTTCTGAATTAACTACTCGAGAATGCACCTGCATCTTTTTAGAGCTGGAAGCAACTTTTTACGAACCTAATATTTATCCGATATGTGATGTGATTTTTGTTATCCTATCTTCAATTTAAGAAAAATTTTGAAAGTGTAAAAACAGCCACAATTAACATAGACGTAATTAATTATTTATAATTGAGGTTATTGTCAATTATTTGCAACTCTTATTAATGACACAGTTATAATTATTACGTTCAAACTTATATCATGAATTTGTGAGCACTGAAATGTATTTAGGAACTGTGCGTTCGAAAAAGTGGAGTAAGGTTACAGATATCACAGTTTTCATTTGCTCCAACATTTAATTGATTTTAATCCGATAACTAATAAATAAATTCTTTAAGTGTTCAGTACAAAATTATACTTTTAAAAATGTATAATTTTTAATTATGTATGCTTTTATTTCCATCTTCTTACAGTGGATATAAAGGTGAAACTCACCAAGCCCATTTTGGACGATTTTGAGCTAGTATTTTCATTGCTCTATCATTTATTTCTATTATTCGATTACCGAAACTGCGGAAGTAATGGGAGTTTGGGCGTCCCTAAATTATCGACTATTTGGTTTGTAAGTAGTAAACCACAGACCATGTGAGTTACATTGGGAAGTCAGAAAACAGTGAAAATATACAGGAAAAATCACTCTTGGACTTGATTTTCTGTTGTAGGGAGTGTAAAAAAACACGGTTTTATCAACTATCAAGCAAACGATATTGAGTAACGGAATTAACGTCAACTTGATGTATCTAGAAACTCGGTTTTTGGACTTGGTCAGTTTCCCTTATACATTGATGTTATACATTTTAGCACAGTTTGGTTTCACAGACTTGCAGACAACCCTTTGTAATTAGCTTCCTTATAATGCACAACAAATATTTAACGTCCTAATTACTACACTCTTGGAATGAAGACTATCTTTTCAAGTAAATGATAAAACCTTGTACTGCTGTCCTATGATTTACAGAAACATGTGTATTAATGTATTCAATTAGTGTTGGGTTTTTTTCGGAGCACGTGCGGTCCTTCTTTCCTTATTCTGGCTCCATTCAGTATTCTTACGAACCAGCGATGGGCTGATCTCCAATCCTTTGCACTTATTTCCGCTGCCATTCTGTACGCACCCCACTGATCTACAGAAGTTCGACTCGAGTCGGAGATCAGGGAAACAACGTACGTTTCTAATTCCCAGAGGCAATTTTTAGCGCGTGGTGGGAAAATCGAAAAAAAAAAAATAATGTTGTGCATTGTTCGGAGGGCTCAAAAGCACAATAGATTTTAGTAACACAATTCAGAGTAGTTGTACATTCACAACATACAAATTATTTCACTAATGCTCAAAATTATGTTGCCGATGCAAAAATTGAGAACGCTCAGATGTATGTTCCATTGGCATTTTTCTGAGACCATTTTCACCCAGAAAATTTATTTAGACAAACCTGCTTTCTTCATAACCTTCATCTTAAGTGAAATTTGTTCGTAAAGGAAAATGTATTTGAAAATATCTCCAATGGAATTTACAATGTACAATGATGTTGCAAATGTATTCTGTAACTAATCCATCGCAATGCTTTCTTCATGGTGTGGTAAGAGTAAATGTCACCAACAAGAAAAAAAACTGGTTCTTAGTTGTTGAACAAGAGATCTAGCGAAACCAATTACTTCTGACAGTTATATTATAGATGGAATTATTTATAATCTCAATTGAGTTATTGTACAAACACTGCCTTCCGAGTTTTATTGTCCTTGTCTACCATTTTCCCGACGACCTCAATTCCAGTCTTGTAAGTTAAAATGAAATTCAAGATGGAGAGTTTGAAATGTAATTCTAAAAATATCCTTGACCCCATCTCGACACGACAACGGGAAATAAACACTGATTTCTTCCCGGAAATAGTATAATCCTTTTTACAGCCTACGCACAGCATGAAGTATGATAGGAGTATGAAAGATAAGAAGACAATATATCAAACATTTCTCAGCATGTGACCTCGTTGCAGAAAAAAAGCAGTTTATTGTGGCGAGCGTTCGGACATCATACACATATCAAGCCGCAGCAGAAGTACATTCTACGTCTACAAGTTGCATAAACGTAGTTTGTTTCAGGTTTAACTTGATACGTTCTTTTACTAACTTGAAGGTCGAGTTCTGACTCCCTGTTTTTGCTCCGTACCTCTTTCTCACCACTCAGGTGTGTATTAATTTCTGATAAAAAATACATCGCGGTACAGACAAGCTTATATTTAAAGGAACACAGTTTTCACAAAAACGTTTGCAACAATCTGTAAAAATTTTTAAACCTGTATTGTATGAATATTATTTAAAACAGTGCGACATGTTTTCTTTTATCTTGGCATATACAGATTAGGTTTCAAATAGATTATGTAACTGTCATACTTGCACATTTTCCTTGCCTGAAATTCCTTCTCATCGTGTAATTTAATAACGTCCAGAACCGTAGTTTCGTAGATAATTATTTTACTGTGGAGTGGGCAATGGTTTGGTTAATAAAATGAATCAGCAAAACAGTTTGCCGCTATTTCCACATTAGTACCCACGTTCAAGGCAAAATTACCTAGAACCAATTCCTAAGCACCATCACTAATGCATCCTGGTCCATATCAAGTCACCAATTATATAATGAATTCTACTTCGATTCCATCATGCATTACATTGCTTACATTGCTCATAACTACTTCTCCAATATTCACCACAACCAAACTTTATCTTCATTGATTCTTTGTAAAACACCCGTCCGTTCATCCTGCTATCTTCAGAAATTAATAGAGCTATCCATTTCATATCTTCAGTAAAACAGATTCAGACCTAAAAATGAACTTCTGAGATGTCATCACGAAAACAAAGTATGCTAGGCTGTTCCAAGGAGTCTTTGAATTGAAGATAAAACAGATTAGAAGAAATAAAAACTGTGTATCGTTTCTCGAAGAAATTCTATTAAGTAAATGCATACAATAAAAAAAAGAATCTACTCTCCATATCACGTAGGGCTTTCTATCTCCATCTACCATTTCTGGACCACGCTGTATTAGCAAACCTCAATCAATTACCATACATAAATCACATTGTAACTGTTTCAGTATCGGCTACAAGCAACGTCCTCTTCCTTGCGTAACCATTCTTGTCTCAAAAGGTGAGCATAATTTACTTTCCAATTCATGAACCTCGTAATTTTAATTGAAACCCAGAATGTAGAAGATATACTGCCATTTTCTTGTGTTAATTAATACACCCATTTACAAATACACGTCGCTTACTAATTAGAGGAATAATACGACAATAAATAGCACACAAAAAACTGTTATTAATGGGGCAATGAATTAGCGGTGGGGCAATTTGCATAATAACGCGCGCGCCACTCTCATAGGCCACTTCCTACTCCGTGGCGCTAGGCGTTGCGCCTGGGGCATCCGCTGGCAGGCAGTGGGAGGGCCCCCATCGACCCCATCGGAATCCGGTCGCCGCTCACACGCGCACGCCGCCGGCCACGCCCCCTTCTGCCCGCCCGCGCGCATCGCCCGGACCCCGTCAAGGAGATCACGGCGTGGGCGCCATCGCCCGTGAAACGCCTCACGCCCAGGCCTCCCCCCTCCCACGCCCAAGGAGACATGGAGCGGAGCGAACGTGTTCAGACTTAAGGTGAACAGATCCGCAACCCCCCACCATACACACACACACAACGTGTCACGTCATCTTGTTATTTACGTTCAAATTATTACTATTAATAATAATAATAATAATAATAATAATAATAATAATAATAAGTACAATTATAATAACATCAATATTGTGTGAGTGAAAAATCCATATTTTGCCCTACGTATTTTAGAGGCACCTACAGTCACTATATCAGGTGCCTTGGATGTGCGTTGCAACTTGAGTATATTTTATTTTAACTGACACCAAACACCTTCAGAAGTGAATGTATGAGATAACAACAAAAATATCAATAATGACCGAAATAACGATAATCGCGACAATAATAAAGAAAACTATAACGGCAACAATAATTATAACGACGACAACAATGACGTTAACTTTAAAAATAATACATGAAACTTTTCACTATCAACTAAGAAAGAACTTTGGAATCCATACGACAGAAAAAATATTTGTATAGTCACTCATATATTTCCCATTCAACAAGACTACTCGAATTTTATCTTCACACTTACTATTTCAGTAATATAGATGAGTTTTTCCACCACACCCACACCCAACCGATCAAAAATCTCTAAAGAAAGAGAACTTCATGGACACTTGAATTGCACTTCTACTTTAAAAATACGAAGAATTTGTAGAAAAAAATGCATTTAAATATTCATGCTCAATGCAACCCGCAGAACTCTGACAGTTTGTATATAGCAAATCTTCGGGCAAATCTATATAGTTATTTGTCAATAGTGAGCACATATTAGAACTGAAACGTCAACACCTATTAGAACTGTCAAACCGCTACTTTAGTGGCTAATTAGGCAAAACCACTTTAAATGTAACCAGTAAGTCTATGTAATGATGTTTTTTGTTTAAATTCAAACAATTTACTAAATGTTCAAGAACAGATAGTAAATTTTGCAGATGTGAAATCAAAGAAATCTATATAGTAATATAACTCCAAAACGAAGGGTTCTAGGGCATTAAAATCTGGAATTTTGAAGCCCAAGATCTCAAAGAAACTTTTCTCTGGGGATAAAGTTTTCTTGGACATTATAATTTTTTGCTGGTTTGGAGCTTCTCGATACTACTCCACTTACAGAGTCGTGCAGAATATGCAACGGCATGTGAAATTAAATACTGGCTATTATAGGCAACGTAATTGCAGGATGTATCTCTCTGTTCGATAAAGAAGTTAAATAAGAATAGTTTGTATTAACAAGCCTGTGTTGGTGTGTTGTACTGTTATGTTGAAATATATAGTCAATACAATTACAATTACATTACAATTACAAAGAGACATATTAAACAAGTGACTGAGGATAGGAGGGTCTTGAAGAACAATATATATTATGGGCTTAACATGGAAATAGAAGGATAAGGAAGAGGTTGGGGTTTAACACGCGAAGAGTTCTCGCACGGGCACGCTAGTACATACTTAGAAAGACAAGCTGTTCAGGACTATTCAGGGCATCTTTACTATACAAATTCGTAATCGTCAATACAACAGTCATTTTACAAATGCCGCGCATTAATTTAGAACAAAAATGATGTAAACTTATCTTTTTATGAATTTAAATAATTATAATCTACATTGAAGGGCATATCACAAATGCAATGGTGCGAAGCATTGCCTACCGTTCTTTCATTCTTGCTGGCTTCGTCCACATCTGAATGTTCAACAATCTCTAATTCATTCAAGTCGGTCAGAGCAGTCACGGCGGGCGCGGATGCGTCAGAGATTCACCAGCACTAATTAGCTGTTGCGTTACCGCAAGATAAGGAATGAGTAAGCTGCAGCACGTTTCATTGTGAACTTCGGGCACGCACCTTTACAGAATGTTTGTTCCCCAGAGCCTTAGCTTGACATTGTCTCCACTCGTAGGCGGCGACAATTCGACCCATGTGATTATTCGGATACAGTGCTCGGCACGTTCTGCGAAATAACATCCTCTCTATGTGTGGAGTGCAAAAATGGCAGCGACTTATCGACTATATATATTTTTTAATTGACTGGGTGAAAGGAGCAAGTGTTTTTTTTGGTAATAGGCAATAATCACAGTAAGTAATAACTGTATCAAAATAATTTTAAAATAATTATTTGATTTTATATTTATAAGATTAAATAACTTAGTTTAGCCCCCGTCTCAAACCATTCCAACTTACCTCCTGGTCACAGGACCAACAAACCATAAGTTTCTAAAGCTATTTCAAACTAAATTTTTCCTTAAGAAGTCCAGGATATTTATTTAAAAAATGTCGACCAATAAAACTGAGGAACAATGATATTTGCCGCGATTGAAAACCACGCCACGGATTTCGATGCCCTGAGTAGAGATATGAACTTCATTTAAAGCCGTGAGTTAATGTTTTTCTTATTTTCTGAAATTTCTTTCAATTCGGGTTTGAGTATTCAGCGCGGGACGAGAGTTGCGGTAGTTTTCCTCATGCGTTAACTCGGCTGGTGCGATGTCATAACCATACCAACCATCACACTACAGTATAATTAATATACGAGTTAAACTTTTGTTTATAATTCCCTTTCAAGGGTTCGAGAGGCGTGCTATGATAGGGATTGTGTCACCAAGGTTCAGCTATAAGCTGAATTCACCGCAGAAATATTGTTTCGTGTTGGGGGTAGTGTTCATATCGTGTTCTAAATAGATTTTTCTGCAAGAGTAATATGCTTAAAAATTGCGAGATTCTTCCGTTTCGTGTTCATATATTGACATCATTTGTGAAAGGGAGTCGTTTACGAAATGCCTTCGCCACATCCTTTTTGTTACGATTGTGGGGTGAACACCAAGGAATCTCAGAGAAGCGAACTCATACCGATAGTGGATAAAAAAAGCTTATGGATTTTCTTTTTACATGTAAAGTTGGAGATCAGGACAAACCTTGGTCATTCCATTTGTTTTGCAGTAGATTCTCGAAATATTTACGCGAATGGTTGTAGAGTTCACATCCTTCCAGTCGCTAGGTCTATGATAAGGCGAGAACCCAATGACCATTTAATGTTAATTTTGTTGAACGAACGTAATAGTGTGTGGCGATATTCAATTTTTGTTTAACGAACGTAACGAGGTGTAAACTAGTTTACCACACACTGTGCGATGCACTGTACTGCATCAATATCAAAAATATTGTAGAAGCATAGAGGTTAGAATACGTTTCGCAAGTTTGGCGGCTGTTCATAGACGCTTCAAAAGCAAGGGAAGGGAGTGCCACTACGTAATATCCTGTATACCAGTTGCCCATGCAGCAGAAATAAAGGAAACCAATGAAAATATTGGTTCGATACTTACCTATATTGGTTACAAACAACATTACTGAAAAATGTGGGCTGATCTCAAAGTATTGGGCTTCCTCTTAGAAATGCAGCCACGTTTTACAAACTGCTGCTGTTTCTTGCGTACTTGGGGCAGCAGGACAACGGACAAGCATTACAAAACCAAATACTGGCCTCAGCGAGATTGTTATGTTCCTGAAGAAGAAAAAAAGTCACTCACAATTTTTTTTTTTTTTGAAAAAAAAGGTCGCATCCACAACTAGGGCATTAGCGACCACTATTGGATTTAACATTATGGTATGAGAATGAAACGATATGGTGATGATAGCATTGAAAGGACGAACACATACAATCATGCCCGAGGCAGGACTCGAACCGGCGAACCCTCGGTCCGAGATCACTACGGCACAACTGTCTTAGCGATCTCGACCACGGGGCCGACACAAAAACCTTTGTTTGACAGTAAAGCATTTTACTACCTCCACTGCACATCAAATTAAGATTAATGAAAAAACTCGTAAGGGCATTGGACAAAGAAGGTAAAGCCTTCCAATATTTACGAATGAAAGTTCACCCTTCTAGGATGTATGACCCATTTTCTGGGCAACCATAGAGCTGAAAATTACTAATTACTCTGACATAATTTGCATGGTTATAACGAAGACAATCATGGAAAGCAATGTCTCTCAAAAATACATTTTTATACTCGTATTTAGGCTTTTTCTCTCTCCCTCTCCCCCCCTCCCCCAGCTAGCTAGTGTCGAAAATCCACCATCATCTGGACTAGAAATCGGTCATAGACCCTGAAATGGCAACCTTTGTTGCCCTAAGCCAGAGCTTTCAAACTGGCGGCCCGCCGGATCTTTTGGAGCGGCACGCGACAGCATTGAAAAATTTTCTTATACCAAATACAAGGATTTTTTTTTGTTTTTCTGTTATGCATTTGTATACTTAAATAACTGTAATATTAATTTTCTAGTTGCACTAATTTTCTAGCATGCACAATAATGATTAAGAATGTTGAATAAAAGTCGTTTCTAATACTGTTTGTTTCAGTATAATCTCGGTAGTTGGATAAAACCATCTTATATTACGCTGCGGCTCACAGCTTAGCTAGAATTTGATATGTGGCCCATAAGCCCTACTAAGTTGGACAGCACTGCCCTAAGCTATAACAGCTAGTGCTTGTCCAATTCAAAGTTCGAATACTTTAAAAGGCACGATAGGATCTGCAGTTGACTGCTGCGTAATTTTGATAACAAAAGTAATAATTTTCCACAAAAAATTTTTCTTTCAAAACTACTCCAATTTTCTTCCTTAATAAGATCTATTTTTCAAAATTAGATCTAGCTACATATTTTCAAATCATGAGTCGTTTTTGCGTAATTTCAAGTGAAATTGAAACAATTAAAAAAAATACTTAAACAAGATATACTCAAAAATAATTCCAGATGTTTCATTTAAAGTTTTTGCTTTAACAAAACAAAGCTTTCTTAATAATATGACGTACATCCCTTTTTCATTAAAAATTCCGAAATTCCTAAAATTGCAAAATATGGAGTTTTTTTTAAAGGAATCCTTTCCTTGAAAAATAAACATTAAGTAATGTAATATTCTTAAATTATTTCAAACATGGTATTAAAAAAATAGTTTTCAATTATTGTTATATCGTGAAAATGTTTCATCTCGAATATCAGAATCATGGGATAATAAGAATTTATCATAGCGGCTCACACATACCGCAAGTACCGCTCTAGCGCAGGGGTACGAATCTCACCTCGAAAATAACGCTGGAGTTTACAAATCAGCTCAGATAATGTTTTCCTGAAACTTTTGATGAGAATAGAGCAAAATGCACTAAAGTCAATGCCAGAACTACCAATTTCACGAAAACAACTCAATTTTCAAAATGGGTTGTTTTTTCTTATCTCGCGCTTTTTTTTGGTAAAGAGAGTTTTTAGTATATGGCAGAAATATTTGTAGGAAAGAAGATGCAGTCCGCAACCACTACACATAAAGCTAGAAATTATATGCTGCTCTAGCACCCGTAATTTTCTTAATAAAATCTATTCTTCAAAATTAATTCTTTAAATAGAGTTATGTAATTATTTTCAAAATAAGGGTCATTCTCAGTAATACTGAGATAAAGAATGAAATTTGTGATAGATTCCACAATCACTGATATATAAAAAATCAGTTGTGAAGCAGATTCTAGCAAAATGTGCGAGTAGTTAGCTTAATATGCGACGCACTAACCTGAGCGTCGAGGTTAAAATCTGTTTCAAGGAAAAATTATTTTTTTGTTTTTACTTTTCGCAAGGGTACAGCAGAGAATGCAGAATTCAACGTTAGAAACGCCATTTACAACTTTCAAATTTTGAAATATTGAGGGTGTATATTGTATTGAATATTTCACAATTCATTTGGTCAAGTGTTTTTAAGAGATTGCTAAGTTATTAGAATAGAAGTTGCAATATTATAATCAAACGTAACAGTTACCAATAAAACAAAAATAATTGAGCTTCTGAAGATCAATTAGTTAACAAAGACACTCAATTTACTTAACATGGGTTCATATAAACTGCACTTGTGGGTTCATTGGAAATTAAAATATGCCAGCAGTATTGCTGGAAAGTTATTGAATGTGGACCTTAGTACTAAGATGGTGTGAGGGCGATACTCTCCACATCATATCATCATAGCACTTTACTCTCCACATCACATCATCATGTTCAGAGGAATGAGTTATTAGAGGGTCCTCGAGTAGATATTAAGCATTAAACTTAACTATGTATCAGAGAAAGTTTAGATTATTTCATTTAATTACTTAAGTATTTTCGTTTTATGCGTCAGTTTATATCGATTTAGGATTTGTGGATTTTTGCCCTGACAGAATCTATCTTCAGTAAGCGTGAAGCGTTACGGTTCCCACTCGAAACCGTTGTCTCCGGGGGCCTTGTTGCGAAGCAGAAAAACCCAGAGCTTAAAAACCCAAACGGTGGCGGAGGCGGGAAACGGCCGCATTGCAAGCGACTAGAGCCGTGGAAGCACAAGAATGGAGGTGATGGGTGAGATGACGGCAGTGGAGATGGAAGGGTTGGTGTAGGCGACGTCCACAATGAATTTGGAGGCAGAGGCGTGAATACGAAAGAAGCAAACAGCGTGGCGATATTGCCGACGGAAATGGTAGAAGGATAAGGACGCCAAATTGTAAGTGGAAGCCTTAGTATGCTGTAGAATAGACGGTGGGTTTGCGGTATCAGATGCGACATTTTCGAAACATAGATAAGCACAATATACCTATTAACATAACAGCCATTCACATCCTTTAGCGTCACAAATTAGCAGAGGCGAATCCAGAATATTTTTGGAAGAGAAACTTTATCTAGGAGCCCCTATTAATACTTCTGAAAGAAAGATTATCACGGAGTTGTTCATTTCTAATAAAAAATATTCATAATGAAAATATTCATTTGGATGTGATGTGATAGATTAAATATGCGGTATTTTTTGTAAAAAACTGAGAAACATTACAAACAAAAGGTTGGATTAGGAGGTTCACACCCCAATCATGACCACCTGAATCAGCCCATTCGAACTAGCATGTAATAAAAAGTAAACAAAATGTTATCAGCTTTAGAACAACCAGAGAAGAATGTGTTTGTGAGAATACCACACTAACAGGGTGAGCGATATGCAAAAACTTCCTTTGACAAGGACAATAAGTTCAGTGACAGTCAATTAAACTCAAGGATACCTATGTCATGGAATATCTTACTAGTATACCTTTCACCTCCAGACTCGCCTCCAGAAAACGTCTGAATTCTCTGTGTAGCTTTGTCGAAAATCCGTCACCATCGGGATTCAAACCATAAGATCTCACGGTCAGAGCCACTGCAGAGACAAGCATGTTAGAGGCAACCACTTGCATCGTTTTAATTTTTAGAACCAACTTGTTCAAATGTTTTCATTTGATTTAGTAAAAAAATCTGTAAACACTGTATGTGACGTGTGGGGGAGAAGTAACATCTGTGACGTTTTAATTTTAAGACTACGGCAAACGAAAGTATTTCCTGTGCCGGCAGTATGTGCTGCTAACGCCAAATTCCCATTTTTTCACATCACTTTTGATTCATATTTGTTCGACTAACAATATGTTGCAACATGGCATTTAGGCGTACTCCCCACTTTCATAGTTTGAAACGTATTCCATTATAATGATCACTTGCTTGTTGCATACACTATATAAGTCACGTGATTACACAAGATAATTCGGGTGGGATATCGAGTTTCCACACATCTTAATGTTCCAGTTTGTGCATAAGCTCATAGGCGCAAAGCGGCTTGATATAGTATAATGCTTTAGGTTGTGCAAACGCTCTCTATTATGAGCGACCCTCAAAGCGAAGTTTCCGGGCCGGAAGGAACACAGATTCCGTAGGAAGGTTTCCGCGGTCTCCGGTTCTCGGAAGATTTCAGAGACATATAAACACGATGGAGATTCTCCGATTATTTAATTACAAGCCATGGCGGATTTCTCGCTGATAAAATCGGTTTTCGTTGTTTCACCGCGAGGTGAAAGTATTTTTCTGCTGGTGTGTCACATCAGAGAATGGGAAAAGTAGATAGCTATTTTTAAAATTGCCACATTCTCGGCATGGATTGCATGTCTTCTTCCTCCAGACTTCTAACTGAACTGCTGCTGTGCCTCCTTTCATGTCATTTCTTTTTTTCACTTTCCCATCTTAGAAGTCTTTTTAATCACTACCTGATCTCTTCAAATGTTTGATGATGGACACATTACTACAGGATTGATTAGTTAACGGAATCAGTGCAGCACACTCCAGGACTATTGGAAACGGATTTCAAGACTTAGTATGTAATTAGTACTTAATTTTAACACATGTTTATTTTTATGTGAATGGAATGTGTATTAATTTTCATATGTAATTATTCTTACCTGTATGTTAATATTCACCCATGGAGTAAGATAAAACCGGGCGAAATTGTAAATGAGGATGAAGCAAACACAAATAATGAACATGGCTAACTAAAATGTGAAAGTGCTTCATAAAAACCTGCTGCAATCTCGTATCATATATCTTTTCCTGTATATAAGGATTACGATTTAAAAAGGTTGAATTCGAACGCAGAGCTACTCAACACAAATCGTCTCATATTCTTTTAATTTGTACTATATTTAACTTGCCGCAGAACTTATGCATACATCCAACATGCTACGGAAGAGAGAATTATTCTCATAATTTTCGTAATTTCCTTAGGTATGTACTGTTCATATTACTATTTATACGATTTACCATACGACAAGGTCCAATTAATGTATGTAACAATCACACTTTTATGAATGTTTATTTAAACAACATTACAATTATTGTGACGTTTCAGACATTTGTATATTTTGTCTCCTTCAGTCTTACTTAGGTGTTCGACCCGTACCAGGACGAGTATCAGGAGAGACTGTTGACATAAAATTTTATTCCTGGAATGGCAATTTATTCCTGGAATGAATAGAAATTCAGTAAGCAGTGGAACGAGGAACAGGGGAAATGAGAGTACATCGTGAAAACCCTGCCGCAACCCATTTTGTCAGTGACGTAGTGGCGACGTAACTCCGACTGCGTAGTCCGTGTCATACTATCACCACAAGCGTGACTGCTCGTCATCACAACTTCATCTATCTGATATACCATGAAGACCAACCATCACCTCAAACTCCTCCACTATCATCACTACAATCGTCACCTCAACTACCGCTCTTCCTCAGCCGCAATGTCAACCATCACAGCCATCGGTGCCTCCTGCGACGCTAGCGTGGCGTAAAAGGCATAAGTAGGGAGAGGATTTGTATGCCCTAAAAATCTTGAAATATGCTTAAACATATGCATTTATGACCTACAAATTCTGAAATATGCACTTTAATATGCAATTAAAATGAACAATATTCCATTTCCCTTATAAACCCTGTTGATAAAATTGCATGCTTCGAATAAAAAAAATATATTTTTGTGCAAACATTGAGCTTACATTGAGGAAGAAATAATTGAGGTAAATATGTACCTTAGTGTGAAGTACATTGTGTCTTGTTTCATTTTCTCTGTCTGGTTTAAAAATATCAAGAATATGTCAAGAATATCCAGAATATGTTGTCAAAAAATACCCAACATTTGCACAATTATCATTTATAGAAAAGAAAAAACTCAAATTGTGACAAGGTCCCTCGAATCGATAAATGCTCACAAATAAATAGATTCTACGAAAACATAAAATATTTTATAGATAAGTCTCTATTTCAACGAAATATGCAAAATATGCTCTTATAATTACACGATTACGCACCAACAAGAAAGATTGCCCAAATATGCACAAATGTGCACTAGCATATTAATGTAAATAGCACCCAATTCTAACCAAATGTCAAGAAATTTCACTTAGCTATGCCCTGAACCAACGGGTAAAAATATGCAAAATCATAGAAATCCGCTCCCTAGGCATACGCATGGAGGGAAATTTCGTCACCAACTCTACCATCACTATCACCATCCGCATCAGCTCTGTTTCAACCATCATTAACGTCATCACAATTACCATCTTTACTAACATTATTGGCATCACCAGCATAATCATCACCAGCATCAACAACATTACTAAAATCAGCATCACCGACAGCACCAGCATTGCCAACACCAGCATCACCAACATCAACGACATATCACGATCACCGGCATCACCAGCATTACCACCACCAACATTAGCGTGCGGATTTCTATGATTTTGCATATTTTTGTCCGTTGGTTCAGGGCATAGCTCAGTGAAATTTCCCGACGTTTGGTTAGAATATGATGCTATATAGATTAATATGTTAGAGCATATTTGTGCATATTTGGCCGATTTTTCCTGTTCATGCATATTCGTGAAATTATAGGCGCATATTTTGCATGTTTCGTTAAAAAAGAGACTAATCTATAAAACGTTTCATCTTTTCAAAGAATCTTATGTAATTGTGAGCGTTCATTGATTCGAAAGAGGCATTTGGTTTTTGTAATCGATAAAATACTTGTGGCAAATGTTGGATATTTCTTAAGAACATATTTTTTAAACCAGTCAGAAGACATTCAATGTTCTTCAGTAAGGTGAATATTTACTTCGAATATTTCTCTCGCGAAGTAGTGTAGATTATATTACGTTTGCACTAAAAATATATTTTTTCATTCCAAGCAAATTTTCATTTCATTCCAAGAATTTTATCATGACAGGTTTGCAGAAGAGATGAAATATTGTTAATTGTGGGTGTATATTAAAGGGCATATTCATAATTTTTAGCTCATAAATGCGTATTTAAAGATTTTTTAGGGCATACAAATCCGCTACCTAGTAATCACATCAACCATTGCCGAGACGACCATCGTGTACCACCATCACCGTCTTCACCGCCTCCTTCACCGCCTTCACCGCCTCCTCCGCCTTGCCGCCACTCCCACACCGCCGTCCCACCGACCGCGACGGCCACGTTCGCCCGCGGCCAAGTCCCGCCCCCGCCCCCGCCCGCCCACGCCCCTCGCCCCCGCCCCGCCCCCACCGCCGCCCGGCCACCGCGCGCAACGCGAGCTCGCGTGGACAGTCGCCGCCCGCCGCGCCGCCGTGATTTGCATGGGAGAACCTTCGGCGGCCGCCACGCGGGGGAGGAGGACGCAGAACCGGTGCCTGTTGGCAGAGTTGACGAGAACGACGGCGGCGGCGCCCGCGCTGGCAGCCGTGCCGCCGGACATAACGGTCGCCTTGACGATTGGGGGACGAGGAGAAATTCATGGAAATTTAAGAGAAAATCAAGGAAGAGTGCAAGACACTATCATCTACCAATGAATTAACATATTGATTTTCATTCACAAACTCTCCTCAGTGGACGTGATTTCGTGCTGTTATATGATTTATCTACAACCTATTTTGCATTTAAGTGACATAAGAAATCTTGTTCTAATTCGTAATAACGGCCAAAGATCTTTTAGATCCGAAACCTGAGCATTGTAATTTGCATCATCTTTTGCGTGGTTTGTATAGCCCTTCTATAACGCTCGAAGCAATGTAGAAGAATACAGAACAAATAGGAAAACAGTTTCCTAGTTCAGTGTTTTAAATATTTTAACCAATATAAGGTTATGTTTTTATACTTCTTGTGTCAAAAATTCTTCCCTATCTTGCTTCTGCCAAGCTTGTATCTCACGATTATCTCTAATTTACTGATCATTAGTTATGATTAATTTGTCAACACCGCTAAGAACTCCGTATGGGTCAAGCGTCTCAAAGAATAAAAAGTGGTAAGAATTCCATCCTGACGAGTGCCGAAAATTCGCCTGATGCGTGTAACATCGGTGAGTCGCTGGCGTTGTGGAAATCGAATACGTAGGGCGAATACTCTAATAAGTTGTTTCCGTGGTTTTCTTCTTCGGTTCACGCGAATTCTAGAGTAGCAACCTCTGTAGAATACAACCAACCTGTCGCGGACTGCGCGCAGTCTTTCAGTCCCTATCCTGTCCTCATTCCCCGTCCTTATGGCCGATCATGATACTTATCTAGAGAATCTCCGTCGTAGTTTCGGAATACGGCGTACACATTGTGAATCCCCAGAAGCCTTTTGTGCCCATTTTCTAAAATGTTCTTCACACTATCCAACAAAATTTAATCAAAAACAATAGAGCTATTTTTTTAATTTTAAAAATGTCCCAGGAGCTTTATGTAAAGTACCCTCCAAAAATTAAAATATCGGTTTCAAATTCACGGGACCTTGACATCAGTCAGATCGATAGAGGAATATACATATTGGAGAAAAATTGGCTGAACTGTTTAACCGGTAGCGTTGTTCACAAACGGACAGACGAGCGGACGCACGGCCTGACAGACAGACGTTTTGCCGTTATTCGATTTTCGGGATCAAGGACCCACAAAACATCGGTTCTGGCTACACCACATGTTAGAGGATTTTTTCCTTTCTCGCTACAGAGTCAGAGAGAAAGTTACGTAATGCTGCGCATAAAAACGAATCTTCGGCAGAAAATATCTTAGTATAGGGGCCTGGTACCGAGGAAGTGGATCAGTTGTTAAATTTTGAAAAAATTCTTTAACACGTTGTGTAGCCACAATCCATGTTTTGTGGGTCTTTGATACCGAAAAATCGAATGACGGCAGAACGTCCGTCCGACCGTCCGTCTGTGAACAACGCTAGCGGCTAACCGTTCAATTGATTTTCACCATAATCAATATTCGTCAATCGATATACCTGATGTCGCGGCCCTTCGAATTTAAAACCGACATTTTAATTTTTGGAGGTACATTACATGAAGCTTCTGGGACATTTTCCAATTTTTTAGAAAAATGGCTCCATCGTTTTTGACTAAATTGTGTTGTTGGATAGTGTGAAGGACTTTTAAGAGAATGGTGCAGGTCACATGTACCTTAAAAAACCTGATTTTTGAAAATTGTGAAGTTCAACATTTTATCGGAGTCTTCCTACAAATAAAACATTAAAGATAGAGATTTTTCCCTTAATGAAATCTATTCCTTAAAAATAGATATTGAAATAGTCATGGTTAATTTTTCGAAAATATGAGTAGGACCTACTTTTCGCGTTATTTTGCGTGAAAATACTGTCGAGAAAGTACGTGCAGTTTCAGCGCCAGTTTTTCTAAATTTAGCAACTAGATTTATCCACTTTTTCGTTACCAGGACCCTGTAATAAAAGTTTTCTGCTGCAAATTCGCCGTTTTTTTGCGCAGCATTACATATCTTTCTCTCTACTCTATATTGAGAAAGTAAAATGCAGAAATAAAGTAAAAAAGTCAATACAAACGAGAAATAAAACTACTTCAGAAAATGCTATCGAGTTCTGTAAAACATTTCGATGTTTACTACTGCTTCATTTGCATCCAACACTTCGCAAAATTGTTTACTCAGAATAATACGAGAAGAGTAATCACCCAGTTGTGACTTACTACAGAGCTTACCCAATATACAACATAACACAATAAAAGTAACTGAAAAGTCGAGCGAAACTAAATGAAGAAATACAAATTAAAATTAAATTGCAATCCATGTAGGTCGTATCTGACGGTAAGTTAACCATTAAGTTGCAGATCAATACTCAAAATTCTGTCAAAATTCTCCACAGATACTAAAGACCGCGTCTTGTGACCAATATGTTATAGTTTATCTTCAATTCTACACTGCACAAAGATCTTCAAACAGCAAATATATTTATTTAATATAGAACAAGTGGTTCTACAAGAGCACATAATTTTATTTACTCGATTTATTTGTAACGAAGAAATTTCGAAAATCAGCGTTCAACAAAAATCTGCACCATTTTTAAATCGTCATTTATCTACCCAAGAAACAAAAATAAAAAATTTGAACAGTTTTTGAGAACAAAATACTCATTGCCTTCAAGTCAATCAAAGACTACGCGAAAACTCGTTTTTTTCAAAAAGCTGCACATGACCGCATTTAAAGATCTATTTTATTACAACAATTTCGCTCAGAAAAAATCTGTCTTCAATATTGTAGTTTCGCAATGTTCATTTTTTTGCTATATCCGAAAATAGAGTAAACGGAAAAACCTCAACGGGAATTGTTACGCGGACCAATTTTATAACCATAAAAGATTTAATGAAGGAAAGAAATCTCCAACATATATATTGTACTTTTGAAATGTTACGTTTTTTTGCAATTTTCGAAATCACAGAGTTCGCCGACAATGGAAAGAGCATCTTCGAGGAAAACGTATAAAAAAATTGGAGCCGGTTCTGAGAAAATAATTGTTTAAAAATTGCCTATATTTCAAGCAAAATTACGGGAAAAATACCCACATACTGACGTTATTTCAAGATCTGTCATTACAGAACAGATTTTATTACGGAAAATTTCGTTTCTCTCAATTCAAAATCTTAAATATTGTAGTTGCAGGAAGACGAAAAAAATTTTGCAATCTTTGAAAATTAAGATTTCAACGAAAATGAGAATTGCACCATTCTTTTAAGTGTCCTTAAAGCTCTAGGAACAAAGTTTAAAAAATGTATCCATTATTGAGAAAATTTCGAAAATGGTAAGGCGTCGTGTAAAGTATCCCCCCAAATCAAAATATCCGTTTCAAATTCGTAAGATCTCAAGTTCGGTCAGATTGATACGAGAATATCAATTTTTGGAGAAAATCGTCTGAACTATTTGGAGTTGTTAGACGCTACCTTTGACTACACACGGACGGATAGACAGACGTTTTGCCGTTAACCAATTTTCCGGTGTCAAGAGTCCATAAAACGTGAATTCTGATTACAAAATGTGTTAGAAAAAGTAATTTACTGTCGTGTATATAGAGAAAAAAAATTTATCCACATATTTGATATCAAAACTTCAGTATGAGTTTTTTCTCTCGAAAAATCACCCATTTTTACACCACCATTACATACGAGTGTAAAATTATACCTTACTAAGGAACAAGGGAAATGTTTTGTTTTTGACAACTGATTTCGGCAAATTGATATAAAACTGAGTAGACAAGATGTGACTAAAACCGATACATAACGCAATTCGATATTGCCGCAGACTTTTGGATCCACAAATAATTAATCGTTAATAATTATAAGTCACGAAATAACAATCGTTATGTTGAAATATTTTGGAACTATACGGAAAATTCAAAATTTCGAATTCTTTTAAACCCTAATTTTGTTTTTGGTTGTTTTAACCTTACTCTTGAGTATTGGAACTTCGAAAAGTCGAAGAATCGAGGACGTCAGAATTTTACGACAATGGATTCGCTAAATGAACATAGGGTAAAGGAAATCTGTTGGATTTATCATTACCTCTGATGAGAAAATGGTACATAGTTTAATTCTGTATAGGAAGTTGTCAGACTATACTGGCGTGATGAACTCAACTACAGGTAGTACGTGACCCTAAACTGGAAGATCTTCGACGCTTGCTAGATAGATCGAATTCTGTCGTTGTAGAATCGTAGTGGTCGGCTACTCTGATCGACAGTCTTCCATGATTTCTCCGATACCACAATACCTGGCGAATGCCTCCCGAGCAGTACGCTAACGGGAAACAGCGCGCGCGATTTTCCCTTCCTGATCGTTCACCCATATTCTCTCCTCACACACACATACTCACATACACGCTCTCCCTCGCACTCACACACTCACATACACTCACACACGTACACAGACTCACACACGCACACACACGCTCACACACACACACACACACATAGTTACGCCCGAAAATATAAAATAATCAATCAAAATTGTGACTTCAGCCAATCCCATGCTGACCTCTTTTATTGTTTCCCCTTCACATTAGAAACATCTGGGCTTCGCTGTCAGGCTTTTTTACCAACCTGGGCTGCCCTTTCCCCTCTCCAAGCTCTCCAGCTGGTAGCGGCTGTTCGGAGGCAAACCCGAAAGGCGTAATCCGAGCCCGCTCACGTAACACAGTCTGGAGTGTTCTCGTCGTCGTCGTCGTCGTCATCGGCGGCGACGGCGGCGGCAGGCGCGGGGCAGTGGGCCAGCTCTCAATGGGCGCCTGCCAGCAGCTGCGTGCACCGCCTGACCCACCGCCGACCGCTCCGGCCGCTCCGGCCGCTCCGCCCGCACCGCCCGCGCCACCGGAGCCGCCGCCGCCGCCGCCGCCGCCGCCGCGAGGCCGCCCGGGCGATTTCCGTCGCCGGCGGGCGCGCACCTGGGACCACCCGCCCGGCGCCACGCGCCCCGGCCCCTGCTGCCGCTGCCACCACTGCTTAGCACTTGCAATCACGTCATACAGTTCAAAAATGAACTTGCGGGAAAATGTGTTTAAACCTTCATAAATATATGGTTGTTAATTGAAAATCAAAGTTACGTTTCAAGTTTTGGCTACTTGTGAAATGAAGGAACCACACATTTACCAACCGAGGTATCAAAAACGGAACAGTACTAACAGCTTCTTAGTGGCTCTAAGAAATTATTATTATTATTATTATTATTATTATTATTATTATTATTATTATTATTATTATTGCTCCTAATATTGTGGTTTTAAAATTATGTAAAATACCACTCGTGTTCTTCGAGTTGAGCCAGTTTTGCAGTCATACATTGTTGAGGCACAAGAAATGAGATCTCTCAAAAATCGTCTTTAAATGAATAACTATGATTAGAAAATAATATATTTTAGTAGTAAACTTAATAGAGGTCAAAAGAGAGACTGTATCTAGAGTAAAACATTGTCTTCGGTCACGAAGTATTTTGCACCTTTGTACAAGATAAATTCAATAACCTGCAAAAAATTTACAATTTTTTTATGTCCCCTTTCTCCTTCCCATATCCGCCCTCCCCGCTACGCGTTTTGTCAAGTGACACATACTACCATAACCACAACAACAATCGCGTTCCACACTATCCATTGTTTCCCCGCCACCTCGCTATTTCCTCTTGTTCCACCACTTTATTATCACCTCCTCCCTTACCGATCTCCTCATTCTCTAGGAAAAAATAGCTTATTCCACTTCAGCAACCTCACCAACCCTGCTTTATTTGTGAACAGTTCAAACTCTCCCGCAACACGCCGATCCATTTTTAACCCACCTTCTCAGCATCTACCACAACCATGTCACAAAATCCACCTCCCGTCGCTGTCCACAGTCACCTTCAACTTCAGTCACCTCAACCACCTAAAATCCACCACCTCACCATCAGTCATGCCACCTTCAACCTCATCCTTCTCTTCAACCCCAACCTGAACCTCTTCGAACTACACCTCCTCGAACTACACCTCCTCGAACTACACCTCCTCGAACTACACCTCCTCGAACTACACCTCCTCGAACTACACCTCCTCGAACTACATCTCCTCGAACTACACCTCCTCGAACTACACCTCCTCGAACTACACCTCCTCGAATACACCTCGAATACATCTCCTCGAATACACCTCATTTAACTCAACTCTCTCAAACCCAACCTTCTCAACCTCAGCATCATCTTTCTCATTCGCATTTTCCTCATCCTTGTTCCGATTTAAATCTCACCCTCATTCCTATGAACCAGATTTCGAAGTTCCCTCACAGTGCACGGCCCATTCTCCATCACTTCCACCTTCGCCTGGCGCCGCGTGTTACGCACGGCATGTAATAATCACCATCGGCGCGACCTCGCTGCGGGCGGCGGGCGCGGGCGGTGGCCGAGGGGGCGGGGCGCGCGCAACGCGGTCTCCAGCCCGCGCCCGCGCCTGTCCCCGCCCCGTTGCCTGTCCCCGCCCGCCGCCAGCCGTCCGCCGCCCGCCGCCCGCCGCCAACTCCCGCGCTCCCACTTGCGCGCCCGTGCCTTCCTCAACCCGCACCGATGCCCTCACCCGCGCCCGCCGCCCGCCGCCCGCCGCCCGCCGCCCGCGCCCGCCGCCCGCGCCCGCCGCCCGCGCCGTCCCTCACTCGCCCCTTCCCCGCCTCCACCCTTCCCAATCGGTGGCTGCGCGCGCGCGCAATCGGGGACGCAGCCGGGAGCAGAGGTCGCGCGCGCCGCCCGAGAGCGCGCTCCAAAGGCCCCAAAGGCGGGCGGCGCCGCACGAACGGCCGCTCTCGATGGTCACGTGTGGGAGGCTGCCCGCGCTTCGGCCAGGGAGCGACGAACAAAGGAACCTGCGCCGGCCACGCGGAATGGACGCTTTAGAAATTTCGGCGCCCGGGTCGCCCAGGCTACCTACGCACCACATACCTACGCGCTGCCTTGGGCTGTAATTCAATTCCCGGTCTTTCCAGGCGTCAACTAAGAGGGCAAAGCAAATGTGTTTACAGGTTCTCGCATTTCCTTCCTTTGCTTCTCTGGTCCATTGTCATTCATCCCATTATGCTTAGGACGTTTTCATTAGCTCATCAAAAGCTCCGGTAGATAAATGTATCAAAGTTGCCGTGGGAAGTACCCGTTAATCTAGAGATGTGGTGTCCTGACATTTCCAATAAACGCATACTTTTGAACAATGATTGAAAGAGTGAATATCGTTTCATTACAAAAACATTACATAGTAATTATCAATAAAATTAGAAAATATTACTGGGTACTATAAGGTCACTCGGTCTGTTTATGGCTAGCATTCTCACTTTCCTATGGACCTGCTCTTCTGTTCGATTCCTGACAAGGGCAAGAAATATATACTCAAAATAATAACCTCAAACGTATGGCAAAGGCAGCGAAAGTTTCTCTCTGGGGCACACTGCCACAGCAGAAATCTGCGAAGGCTTCAATATTCCCGAAAACATCGTGAGTCTCCTGGAAGAAAGTCTCGTAGGATTAGATACCAGCAGCGCTTGTATTCGTGGTCCATAGACGGGCGAAATGAAATGCAGTGGCGCAGCCAAGAGAGATGTGCTCATGGAGCATCAGGAGGACGGATGGATGGATAACGGACGGACGGTGGGACCGCCCGCCCGTCCGCCCGCCCGCCGGCCCGTCCGCCCCGCCCGCCCGCCGGCCCGTCCGCCCGCCCGCCGGCCCGTCCGCCCGTCCCACCGACCGACCGATATTTTCTCTAAAACTAATTTTATGGTATCAAGGACCCACAAAATGTCGATTCTGATTAAAAATGTGTTGGAGGAGGTATGTTATTATGTAAAGAAACTAGATTTATCCAGTTTTCCTATGTCCATGAACTCGCAATAGAGTTATTCTGACGAAAACTCGCCACTTTCGTTTTGCAGCATTACATTATCTCTTTACTACATAAGTAGGGTACGTAATACGTCAGGAAGCGAAAGGGTTTGGGAGAACACTTAATTCATTGATTGATTACACCATGTAACTAAAAACCTTTTTGCTTGTTTAAGTGAGTTTTATGCTTGTTTTGGATGAATTAGGTCACAACTAAACTAAATTAAATATTTATACTTTTATATAATCGTTTCTTTGTTTTTTCATGCCCCGATTTTATGACATTAATTGGTTAAAATCAAATTAGCTAAGGATACTTTATCTATGAGATGAATAAACGGTTCAGCTGTATGTTACTGTTTCAGATTCACATAATTGATTAATAATGGCATCTTTCCGTTGTTGTCAGCGTAATCAGACTGTTTTTGTTATGCGTGTGACATCTTCCTGTGATCTAAAGCAGTAAAGCATAGAATGAAGGATGCTAACATCATCTGCTTAGCATACAGTTCATATTTTGGTACGCCTGTGGGAGATCAAGACGAGGAATGTGTAGCACATGTTGTATTTGGGTGTGCAGATGCACTGTCGAAACCTGGTATAGAGGAGAAAAACTGAAAAATAAAATTTGGTGTATCTAGAATTTGGCGAGAAAACCACAGATCAGTTCTCCAACTGCTATTTCTGTGTTACGGACTTGTCTCATTATAAGAGGTGTAAGAAAACCAATATTTTTGCGTATTCGGACTTGCCATCATCTCTTCGGCCAATTCCACACAGTGAGGAGCTTTCCATTCTTCTTTCTCTAGTTCTGAAAGTGTGAAGATAGAAGTAGTGAATCAAATATCGAAATCGAACGCGAAGAGGACTTCTCAAATGATCATCTTCCTCACTACCTCACACAAAATGGGTTAAATGACTTGATCAGAGATCTAGGACTTACAAAACCCTAAGCAGAAATTCTAACATCGAGACTAAACCAGTAGAACCTGTTGAGTAAGAGTTGCAAAATATCCAGCCAGAGGAAACTTTCTCACAATACAAAATTACTTCGTGATGACACATCAGCAAGCTTCTGCAGTTCAATGAAAGCCATGAAAGAGCTGTTGTGAACAGTTTTCCTAGATAATTACAGGGATGTGGTAGAATATCTTTTGAATACTACAAATCAATGGGGTGCAGAATGTCTTTAAAATTGCATGTACTCCACTCGTATCTGGATGTTTTCGAGTCTCAATGGGTACATATTCAGAGGAATAGGGCGAAAGGTTCCATCAGGGCTTACAATTGTTTGAAAGAAGGTACCAGGGGTAGTATAATACGCAAAAGCTTAGTGATTATAATCTGGGGACTGATCAGAGAGTGTTGTAACGAACAAGAAGAAATGTAGGAAGACAACAAATTTTTAAGCACACTGTACATGATACATAAACGTTTTCATGTACTTTAACAGTTTTGTCGTATATATTTACTGCATTTACATTTTTTCAACCGTTGTATTTAAGAATTTCTCTTGTTTTGTTTGATGGGTATATGTAAACGAGCATTCATTATTTCAAATAAATGCATTTTCCTAAAATTAAGAAAGGGATGCATTTCCACAAAACAATTTACCATATGCAAAATTGTGTTTACATAGTGTTTTGAAACATACTGAATCAGAAACAACAACAAATTAACTTAAACAAAATCCTGACATGGTGTTATTGATTCCGGGAGAGTCACGTCCATTATACGTAAATGACATGCCCTTAGCGATTCGAAACGGAAGAACAGTTCTCTTTGCGGATGATGATACAAATATTCTTTGCAACAAAGAAAACCGTAAATAGTACAATATCAGACGTTTCAAATTGGTTCCGTAATAACAAATTAAAAGTAAATGAAAATAAAACAGTTTCGATGCAGTTTTCCATATCAAATAAAAAATCTGTACTCCATTGAAAATGAACGGTGTGCCATTGACTGATGTTAATGTAACAAAATTTTTAGGTCTATCATTCAGTCAAACCTCAAATGGAATGCCCACTTAAATGAATTGAACACAAAATTAAGCTCATTATGCTACGCGTTCAGAATTCTTTCAAATTCCGTCAGCCTTCATTACAGCTCGTTGAATATATTTTGCCAATGTTCACTCCCGCCTGAGATATGGCATAATATTCTGGGGAAACACATCTTATAGTTCACAGACTTTCAGATTACAAAAAAGAATTGTACGAATAATAGCAAATCCAACCCACGTGATTCTTGTAAGTCACTCTTTATTATCTAGGAATTTTACCATTACCTTGTCTCCTGATTTACGAATCAGTAGTTTTTGTCAAAAATGACTTACTTAAGGGCGGGAATATATTTTCAGCAAACGCCGATGTCTATAAGTATAACACACGACGTAGTAATCATATTCACCAGGTGGTAGTATCAACAGCTCACTACAAAAAATTCACATACAATTCATGTACATTACTCTACAACACTTTGCCAGAAGACATTAACGATTAAATTCCATAGAAAAAGTTTAAGTCCCAAGTAAAATCTTTTCTGCTGCATAACTGTTTCTATACAATTCGAGACTATAACCGAGCATCAAAAAGGAAAGTAGAATTAATTTTAACACATGATAGTTAATGTAATTATTTATCATTTGGACTGTATAATTCTAAAGAACCTGTAACAAGTATTGTACCACAGTTTCTGGGTTGATGGCCCCCATCTCGATCAGGTTTTTCGTCAGTTTCCCTGATCCTTGAGCAAATGCTGAGATGGTCCCTTGTTTTGCTTCTGGACATAAATGTAACTTCATTATTTGTGCACGTCTTCTGAAATTCAGTGGGAAATATAGTTATTCAAATTATCGTTTTTTCATATTATCGCGGCAAAAAGTATTATTCTTTCATGAGAACATGAGGTTCAGGGCAGAAATTTATAGCTAATTTACCTTTGAAAATATATTTTATTATATAGGGCGAATATTTTGTCAACAAAACTCGAAAAAAAAACTCTCTTTTCTGTATTCCAAAATTCGACTAGAATATGGTTTAGGATAGAGACCACCACAGAATTATGAAAACGTGCACAAAAGTCACTTCTCCCATAGCTCGTCATACGCAGTTTTTTAACTGTTTTTGACGTAAATAAATAAAAAAAAGTCAAACTGATAAGGTCAATAGTCTCGTAAGTTTAGTCCATGGTTTTGCCGCGGTCGGTTGCTGTGATCTTCCCCCACTGGATGGCGAGATCCGCTTACCCGACGATTAACTCGTATTGTGAGTCCATGATTTCTTAAGTCTTTACAACCGACGGGCTTCCAGCGGGTTTCTCTGGCATGTGTGGTAGTGTAGAGTACGTAGGTAACACGTACGTGAAAGAAGTGAAGATGGGTCAAGGAAGAGGAATGAAAAGATTGCGCACTGGGACCATGGCCCGTTCGTTTATGGTACTGCTCCGGCATTCGCCTGGTGTTAATCGGAGAAACGACGGAAAACTACCGATCAGAGCAGCCGCCTCTAGAATTCTCCTCCAGACAGCGGCTGAATTCGACCCAGCGATGTAGAAGCACACTTAAAGAAGTAGTGGTCATTTAGCTTAGGCGGGGCTTGGTCTCGTCTTACGAAAAAATAATTGAAGCTCAATTAGTGATGCTATAAGACCACATTTTCTCGTTTCTTAGTAATGCCTAAGTAATATTATATTATTGCATCTTCGGTACAACACACACTTCAGCCATCGTTTGAAAGCTCCTAAACCAACTGAAGCGCGATAGATTAAAAAATAATACACATCTTTAATGTTTTGAACATTCAAAAGTTTAAATAAAATGCTTTCTGCAATAGAACATAGAATATTGTGCCCTATAATTATAAAAGGTTCCAAGAAAATAATGTTGATACGTGCTGGTACTTGAAGTCGAGCACTGACGTTCACAAGGAAGACTCGTTCCTCTGGGCTGGGATTCCTATTTTATTGTGTATGCTGCTTAACTCTTACAAAAGGAATTAATGTTACAGTACTTCTAAACCACATGTCATTATATAGCACAAAATAACACGAGAACTAATAATACTTTTAAAAAACGTAAATATTAAGTGATTTATTGATATATATATATATATATATATATATATATATATATATATATACATACACACAATATTGAGAAATAGATTGCATTAGGAAAAATCTCTATCTTTAATAATGTGGAAGCGGATACAGCTGCGCCGGAAATTCATAGCCTGAAAGTTTCTGGATAACTATATGCTGACGTTCGGGAACTATTAAAGCTTACAAAGGAGTTTAAACATCGTAGAAAGCATAGTGGGACAAAGACTAAAAGGAATAATCATAAAACGAAAATTGTTGTCTTTAAGAATAGGTTTATTTGGAGTAACAATGTTTATACATCGCTAGGTCTCCCAGCTATGAATTATGGGGGCGGAAAACTGGGGAGTAGATAAGATAGATCGATTAGAAAGCATTCGAAATAGACTATTACTAACTGATTCCCGGAGTTTCCCTCGCTGCAAATGTCGGACTCTTAGAGGTCGCTAGTGTAGGAATTGGAAAATTTGAAGTGAAATCCATTAATTTTGGATTAGATTAGCAGGTACACAGGCTGACACGCTTATACGTGCTTTAGAGTTCAGTTACAGGGAAGTGACTAACGCTCCTGCTCGCACAAAATTAAACTTTAACTAGAACGTGCGCAGATAAACGTTTCCCTCATACGTCACATACAGTTTTTACTGCTTTTTACCAAAAAATCAAACTGCAAGCCAGGAACACTTTTCCCGGAGATGTTTGGGGATAGGGGAACACGTGAGTTAGAACGGTTATTTCTGATAGACTCTCGGGTATTAAAAGGTAAGATACCCAGCAGTAACGGCCGAAAAACGTTTGATAGTGGCAGAATTTCACACGAGTCCAGAATGGGGTTGCGAAAGTTACTCAGAAGGGACGTAAGAGGGGGATACGCTGGGTCAGTACCGGAGTGGATGGAATGTAGATTGAAAGACTCGAAAGGGTACGGCAGACGGATAGACAGACGTTTTGAGTTTTCGTATCAAGAATCCGCAAACATGGATTCTGGCTACACCACGTGTTAGAGGATTTTTTCTAAATTTAGCAAACAGGATTTATCCACTTTTCCGTTACCAGAGGCCGGCAATAGAGCTTTTCTGGTGAAAAAATCGCCGTATTGCGGCGCCACGATTACATAACTTTCCCTTCTTATGAAGATCCTTCATAAGGGCGAGAAAGTAAGAAATATAGGAAAATTAGTGGCCTGCAGTAGCAAAACTGCTGCCGAACAAACTATACACATTCTCTATATTGAGTATGATAATTCAGTTCGTACGAGAATAGGCGGATTAATCCAAATATTTGCATTTTCAGTCAAAATCTAATAGTTTCATTGCTTTTTGGATTTTTTCGAGTTGGCTGTCTAGTGAAAACAACAGACATCTCTCACATATCCGGAGAACGCAATTTCGGCGCGCATGGGAAATTAGAACCTAACTAGCAAGGCACAGCAAATCTGTTGTTGTACAAAACTAAGGAAAATAGTTTTTCAAAAAGTGGACGCATTCTGCTCAAGAGTAATATAAATAATTCTCTAAAACTTCATAGAAAATATTTTAACCAAAAACAACCTTCAAGTATATTATAATAATAGTTTAGTGCTGCTCCATTACCCAATACGTGAATAGCAAATATTTAATGGCGAGCGGTCTCTTCCTTTTTAGAGCATTTCTGTCGCATGCCGTCAGCTGTGTCGAATGCAGTGGTGTACGGAATATAACAATTCACTCGGCACGCGCAGTAATGAGAAGAGATTGCGAATTAATATAATAAAATATTTACATTCTTCTTTTCAGTCGAATCCGTTTCATTGTTTTCGTATTGTTCCCGAGTTCCAGGGTATCTTAAACGAAACCGTAGATACCTCTCTCACATGACCGTAGACTACGAAGTGTGCAGTGGAAATCGGTAATATAGACTAGTAGTCTGCAGCAGGAAAACCTCTGTTGAACACAACCATACGAAATAGTTTTCCGAAGAGTAGCACGTACACTGGTCAATGCGGAAATTTGAGCTACTTTTCACAGAAAACGGTTGAGTTTTCGAGAAACTGTACTTGACATATTTAAAGCACATGTACACGTAAATATAGTAATGTGAAAAAATTCACAGCTAATGTAATATTAACGACGTGAGAGACAAGTCAAAAAATTAAATTTTTCCAATTTTTGAAAAAACAAAGAATAGATCAATATGGCGTTTTGTCATCTGATAAAATACATTAGGCACTATACCTACCAAAAGTTTAAAAATAAACTAGTGGAGCTTCACGCACATACTTCCTCGCTCTGCTTCTATACGGTCCTTATTGCTATTCCACTACTTAATAAATCAGCAAAAGTGTATTATACCAGCAACGTTTCCCGTACCGAGACCCGACATCTGAAACTCAAAGTCAACGAACGGCACTTAACCACTACGCAACACAACACCGCCTGTTGTCGAACAGAGCCATGGAGACAGAATAGAACCGACCTATAAAATGGTAAATGCATGATTAAGAAACAATTGATACGATGTACATACGCTTTACAAATATAAGAAGAGAACTAAAACAGACACACTTTAAAAGTTAAAAATTTGAACAATTATAGAGAACATTCCAGTACATTTATCGCAATTACTTATATTTTAGTCAAACCTAATTGTATCGATTTTATCATTAGGAGACGGTAATTTTCAACATTGCGAAAAACATGTCTTTCAACATCTGACCAAGAAGGCAGCGTGCACGAACCGCTTTACGAAGTATTCGTAAGGCGAGAAAGTAATAATTTTTGGAACCGTTAGGGATATGTAAGTTCATCGCATGTCTTCTGGTTATATTGTATTACAATTTAACGTTAATGCTCATAATTTTACTTAAATTGGTTCATACAGATATATACTAGACAACGGTTGATTTGACATGTCATACGCTTCAGAAATCGAATACACAAAGTTGATAAATATGTGTTTAAAAGATGCAGTTAGGGAAAACACAGACAAGTCCTATCTATTTACCTGCATGATTGTATTCGTGAGTAGAAGTACTTCAAATGATTTTCACAAAAAGTATCTACACTCTTCAATGTTTTTTCCTGCAACATCACATTCATCAAATTAAAATCTCCCTCGGTGGATCGAACTTCGGCACCTTATTGATCTAAACCCGAAGCTGCTTTAACCGAGCCGCGCTACGGGACCCACATTTATTTATTTTTTATTTATTTACGTCAAAAAACAGTTAAAAACTGCGTATGACGAGCTATGGGGAGAAGTGAATTTTGTGCACGTTTTCATAATTCTGTGGTCTCTGTATCCTAAACCTATATTCTAGTCGAATTTGAATACAGAAAAGAGAGTTTTTTCGAGTTTTGTTGACAAAATATTCGCTCCTATATAATAAAATATATTTTCAAAGGTAAATTAGCTATAAATTTCTGCCTGAACCCTCATGTTCTTCATGAAAGAATAACACACTTTTTGCCGCGATAATATGAAAAACGATAATTTGAATAACTATATTCCCACTGAAATTCAGAATGACGTGCACAAATAATGAAGTTACATTTATGTCCAGAAGCAAAACAAGGGACCATCTCAGCATTTGCTCAAGGATCAGGAAACTGGACGAAAACCTGATCGAGATGGGCCATCAACCCAGAAAACTGTTGTACAATACTTGTGTACAGGTTCTTAGAATTATACAGTCCAAATGATAAATAATTACATAACTATCATTGTTAAAATTATTTACTACTTTCCTTTTTGAGGCTCGGATAGTTCTCGAATTGTATAGAAACAGTTATGCAGCAGAAAAGATTTTACTTGGGACTTAAACTTTTCTATGGATTTAATCGTTTAATGTCTTCTGGCAAAGTGTTGTAGAGTAATGTACATGAATTGTATGTGAATTTTTTGTAGTGAGCTGTTGATACTGCCACTGGTGAATATGATTACTACGTCTGTGTGTATACTTATAGACATCGGCGTTTGCTGAAAATATATTCCGTCCTTAAGTAAGTCATTTTTGACCAAAAACTACTGATTCGTAAATCAGGACAAAGGTAATGGTACACAAATTCCTAGATTATAAAGGTGACTTACAAGAATCACGTGGGTTGGATTTGCTTATTATTCGTACAATTCTTTTTTGTAATCTGAAAGCTGTGAACTATAAGATGTGTTTCCCCAAATATTATGCCAAATCTCAGGCGGGAGTGAACATTGGCAAAATATACACAACGAGCTGTATGAAGGCTGACGGAATTTGAAAGAATTCTGAACGCGTAGCATAATGAGCTTAATTTTGTGTTCAATTCATTTAAGTGGGCATTCCATTGAGGTTGACTGAATTGATAGACCTAAAAATTTGTTACATTACATCAGTCATGGCACACCGTTCATTTTCAATGAGATACAGAATTTTTATTTGATATGGAAAACTGCATTGAAACTGTTTTTATTTTCATTACTTTTATTTGTTATTACGGAACCAATTTGAAACGTGATATTGTACTATTTACGGTTCTTTGTTGCAAAGAATATTTGTATCATCCGCAAAAGAGAACTGTTCTTCCGTTTCGAATCGCTAAGGGCATGTCATTTACGTATAATATGGAAGAGAATAGGGCCTAAAATCGATCCTTGCGGGACTCCACGTACAATTGGCAAAGAACCGGAAAGGTTGTGTACATAAAGTTCCATCATTCCAGTAAGGTATTTCTACTCTCTGAGATCGTTGTTTAAGGTACGAACATAGCCAATCTAGAGCAATACCACGGATTCCATACGAAGGTAATTTGAAAGTAAAATGTATGATCAATGACGTCAAAAGCTTTTGAAAGATCTAAAAATATTCCAATAGGTTGCTTCGTTTTTGATCCAATGATGAGGCAACATCCTTTAAGAAAAGAAAAAATGGCTGTTTCCGTAGATTTTGATTTCCGGAATCCATGTTGGCAATTTTGAAAACGCGTCGTGTTTATTCAGAAAGGTTTTCCATTCGCACATAAAACAGTCTCTCTAATATTTTTTGAAAAAAACTGACAAAAGAGAAATTGGCGCATAATTTTGAACTTCATTTTTGTACTTCCTTTTTTGAAGAGCGGCTTAATCTGAGCTCTGTTTTAAAAATATCTGGAAAATTCCGGTGCATAAGGAGCATTAAATATGTGAGTTAACGGTGTGTAAATGGCTGGCGCGCACGTCTTTAACAAACAATCCGGAAATCATCAAACCCGGCCGAATATTTATTTTTTAAATTACCGATTATTTTGAGAATTTCATAGGAAGAGGTTTCGGAAACGAACATCAGTGTCCTAAGGACTTTTAGGGAAACGTCAGATGTTGAATTTTGTGGCTGAAACCCTTAGTGAGATCGACAGCAATTCTCGAAAAGTATTGTTAAAGAGACTAGCACTGTTGCCGGATCGTTCACATCTCTATCGTTTCAGAGTTTAAAAACAAACATTCTCTTATAAGGTTTCTAGTTGGGTTTGGTCGCATTTACATACTATATCCCACCATTGATTTGTTTTGTTACTTTGAGTTCAAAATATCTGATCGTGTTTCATGATTTAGCCTGCCTTATGACTTTTCTTAACAATGATTTGTTTATTTTTTAAAGTACAGGAGGAAATCTTGAAGATACGTTATGATGCTTAGAAATGCAAAAAGATAGAATTCGTTTGTTTTTACATGATGTCTAATCCATTGTGTTATCCCACACGACAATTGGTTTCCCCCCCCCCCCCCCCCCCTTGCGTGAAATATGTAATTTACTTTTCTGAAGAGGAAAGCATATGTGTTAAAATGAAATGAAAGCGTTGAAAAAATA
>JAHLJT010008446.1:48526471-48654309 GCA_031308135.1 Acheta domesticus
CAAGAGTCCATAAAACGGGAATCTGATTACAAATGTGTTAGAAAAAGTAATTTCTGTCGTGTATATATAGAAAAAAATTTATCCACATATTTGATATCAAAACTTCAGTATGAGTTTTTTCTCTCGAAAAATCACCCATTTTTACACCACCATTACATACGAGTGTAAATTATACCTTACTAAGGAACAAGGAAAGGTTTGTTTTTGACAACTGATTTCGGCAAATTGATTATAAAACTGAGTAGACAAGATGGTACTAAACCGATACATAACGCAATTCGATATTGCCGCATGACTTTTGGATCCACAATAATTAATCGTTCAATTATAAGTCACGAAATAACAATCGTTATGTTGAAATTTTTGGAACTATACGGAAAATTCAAAATTGCGAATTCTTTTAAACCTAATTTTGTTTTTGGTTGTTTTACCTCTCTTTGAGTATTGGAACTTCGAAAAGTCGAAGAATCGAGACGTCAGAATTTTACGACAATGGATTCGCTAAATGAACATAGGTAAAGGAAATCTGTTGGATTTATCATTACCTCTGATGAGAAAATGGTACATAGTTTAATTCTGTATAGGAAGTTGTCAGACTATACCGGCGTGATGAACTCACTACGGTAGTACGTGACCCTAAACTGGAAGATCTTCGACGCGTGCTAGATAGATCGAATTCTGTCGTTAGAATCCGTAGTGGTCGGCTACTCTGATCGACAGTCTTCCATGATTTCTCCGATACCACAATACCTGGCGAATGCCTCCCGAGCAGTACGCTAACCGGGAAACAGCGCGCGCGATTTTCCCTTCCTGATCGTTCCACCCATATTCTCTCCTCACACACACATACTCACATACACGCTCTCCCTCGCACTCACGCACTCACATACCCTCACACACGTACACTAACTCACACACGCACACACACGGCTCACACACACACACACCACATAGTTACGCCCGAAAATATAAAATAATCAATCAAAATGTGACTTCAGCCAATCCCCTGCTTGACCTCTTTTATTGTTTTCCCCTTCACATTAGAAACATCTGGGCTTCGCTGTCAGGCTTTTTACCAACCTGGGCTGCCCTTTTCCCTCTCCAAGCTCTCCAGCTGGTAGCGGCTGTTCGGAGCAAACCGAAAGGCGTAATCCGAGCCCGCTCACGTAACACAGTCTGGAGTGTTCTCGTCGTCGTCGGTCGTCGTCATCGGCGGCGACAGGCGGCGGCCAGGCGCGGGCCAGTGGGCCAGCTCTCAATGGGCGCCTGCCAGCAGCTGCGTGCACCGCCTGACCCACCGCCGACCGCTCCGGCCGCTCCGGCCGCTCCGCCGCACCGCCCGCGCCACCGGAGCCGCCGCCGCCGCCGCCGCCAGCCGCGCGAGGCCGCCCGGGCGATTTCCGTCGCCGGCGGGCGCGCCACCTGGACCACCCGCCCGGCGCCACGCGCCCCGGCCCTCCGCTGCCGCTGCCACCACTGCTTAGCACTTGCAATCACGTCATACAGTTCAAAATGACTTGCGGGAAAATGTGTTTAAACCTTCATAAATATATGGTTGTTAATTGAAAATCAAAGTTACGTTTCAAGTTTTGGCTACTTGTGAAATGAAGGAACCACACATTTACCAACCGAGGTATCAAAACGGAACAGTAATAAACAGCTTCTTAGTGGCTCTAGAAATTATTATTATTATTATTATTATTATTATTATTATTATTATTTGATTTATTATTATTATTGCTCCTAATATTGTGGTTTAAAATTATGTAAAATACCACTCGTGTTCTTCGAGTTGAGCAGTTTGCATCATACATTGTTGAGGCACAAGAAATGAGATCTCTCAAAAATCGTTCTTTAAAAAAATGGAAACTATGATTAGAAAATAATATATTTAGTAGTAAACTTAATAGAGGTCAAAAGAGAGACTGTATCTAGAGTAAAACATTTCTTCGGTCACGAAGTATTTTTGCACCTTTGTACAAGATAAATTCAATAACTGCAAAAAATTTTACAATTTTTTTATGTCCCCTTTCTCCTTCCCATATCCGCCCTCCCCGCTACGCGTTTTGTCAAGTGACACATACTACATAACCACAACACCAATCGCGTTCCACACTATCCATTGTTTCCCCGCCACCTCGCTATTTCCTCTTGTTCCACCACTTTATTATCACCTCCTCCCTTACCGATCTCCTCATTCTCTAGGAAAAAATAGCTTATTCCACTTCAGCAACCTCACCAACCCTGCTTTATTTTGTGAACAGTTCAAACTCTCCCGCAACACGCCGATCCATTTTTAACCCACCTTCTCAGCATCTACCACAACCATGTCAACAAATCCACCTCCCGTCGCTGTCCACAGTCACCTTCAACTTCAGTCACCTCAACCACCTAAAATCCACCACCTCACCATCAGTCATGCCACCTTCAACCTCATCCTTCTCTTCAACCCAACCTGAACCTCTTCGAACTACACCTCCTCGAACTACACCTCCTCGAACTACACCTCCTCGAACTACACCTCCTCGAACTACACCTCCTCGAACTACACCTCCTCGAACTACATCTCCTCGAACTACACCTCCTCGAACTACACCTCCTCGAACTACACCTCCTCGAATACACCTCGAATACATCTCCTCGAATACACCTCATTTAACTCAACTCTCTCAACCCAACCTTCTCAACCTCAGCATCATCTTTCTCATTCGCATTTTCCTCATCCTTGTTCCGATTTAAATCTCACCCTCATTCCTATGAACCAGATTTCGAAGTTCCCTCACAGTGCACGGCCATTCTCCATCACTTCCACCTTCGCCTGGCGCCGCGTGTTACGCACGCATGTAATAATCACCATCGGTCGCGACCTCGCTGCGGGCGGCGGGCGCGGGCGGTGGCCGAGGGGGCGGGGCGCGCGCAACGCGGTCTCCAGCCCGCGCCCGCGCCTGTCCCCGCCCCGTTGGCCTGTCCCCGCCCGCCGCCAGCCGTCCGCCGCCCGCCGCCCGCCGCCAACTCCCGCGCTCCCACTTGCGCGCCCGTGCCTTCCTCAACCCGCACCGATGCCCTCACCCGCGCCCGCCGCCCGCCGCCCGCCGCCCGCCGCCCGCGCCCGCTCGCCCGCGCCCGCCGCCCGCGCCGTCCCTCACTCGCCCCTTCCCCGCCTCCACCCTTCCAATCGGTGGCTGCGCGCGGCGCGCAATCGGGGACGCAGCCGGGAGCAGAGGTCGCGCGCGCCGCCCGAGAGCGCGCTCCAAAGGCCCCAAGGCGGGCGGCGCCGCACGAACGGCCGCTCTCGATGGTCACGTGTGGGAGGCCTGCCCGCGCTTCGGCCAGGGAGCGACGAACAAAGGAACCTGCGCCGGCCACGCGGAATGGACGCTTTAGAAATTTCGGCGCCCGGGTCGCCCAGGCTACCTACGCACCACATACCTACGCGCTGCCTTGGGCTGTAATTCAATTCCCGGTCTTTCCAGGCGTCAACTAAGAGGCAAAGCAAATGTGTTTACAGGTTCTCGCATTTCCTTCCTTTGCTTCTCTGGTCCATTGTCATTCATCCCATTATGCTTAGGACGTTTTCATTAGCTCACAAAAGCTCCGGTAGATAAATGTATCAAAGTTGCCGTGGGAAGTACCCGTTAATCTAGAGATGTGGTGTCCTGACATTTCCAATAAACGCATACTTTTGAACAATGATTGAAAGAGTGAATATCGTTTCATTACAAAACCATTACATAGTAATTATCAATAAAATTAGAAAATATTACTGGGTACTATAAGGTCACTCGGTCTGTTTATGGCTAGCATTCTCACTTCCTATGGACCTGCTCTTCTGTTCGATTCCTGACAAGGGCAAGAAATATATACTCAAAATAATAACCTCAAACGTATGGCAAAGGCAGCGAAAGTTTCTCTCTGGGGCACACTGCCACAGCAGAAATCTGCGAAGGCTTCAATATTCCCGAAAACATCGTGAGTCTCCTGGAAGAAAGTCTCGTAGGATTAGATACCAGCAGCGCTTGTATTCGTGGTCCATAGACGGGCGAAATGAAATGCATGGCGCAGCCAAGAGAGATGTGCTCATGGAGCATCAGGAGGACGGATGGATGGATAACGGACGGACGGTGGGGCCCGCCCGCCCGTCCGCCGCCCGCCGGCCCGTCCGCCCGCCCGCCCGCCGGCCCGTCCGCCCGCCCGCCGGCCCGTCCGCCCCCTCCCCACCGACCGACCGATATTTTCTCTAAAACTAATTTTATGTATCAAGGACCCACAAAATGTCGATTCTGATTAAAAAATGTGTTGGAGGAGGTATGTTATTATGTAAAGAAACTAGATTTATCCAGTTTTCCTATGTCATGAACTCGCAATAGAGTTATTCTGACGAAACTCGCCACTTTCGTTTGCAGCATTACATTATCTCTTTACTACATAGTAGGGTACGTATACGTCAGGAAGCGAAAGGGTTTGGGAGAACACTTAATTCATTGATTGATTACACCATGTAACTAAAAACCTTTTGCTTGTTTAAGTGAGTTTTATGCTTGTTTTGGATGAATTAGGTCACAACTAAACTAAATTAAATATTTATACTTTTTATATAATCGTTTCTTTTTTTTTTTGCCCTTTTATGACATTAATTGGTTAAAAATCAAATTAGCTAAGGATACTTTATCTATGAGATGAATAAACGGTTCAGCTGTATGTTACTGTTTCAGATTCACATAATTGATTAATAATGGCATCTTTCCGTTGTTGTCAGCGTAATTCAGACTGTTTTTGTTATGCGTGTGACATCTTCCTGTGATCTAAAGCAGTAAAGCATAGAATGAAGGATGCTAACATCATCTGCTTAGCATACAGTTCATATTTTGGTACGCTGTGGGAGATCAAGACGAGGAATGTGTAGCACATGTTGTATTTGGGTGTTGCAGATGCACTGTCGAAACCTGGTATAGAGAGGAAAAACTGAAAAATAAAATTTGGTGTATCTAGAATTTGGCGAGAACAACAGATCAGTTCTCCAACTGCTATTTCTGTGTTACGGACTTGTCTCATTATAAGAGGTGTAAGAAAACCAATATTTTTGCGTATTCGGACTTGCCATCATCTCTTCGGCCAATTCCACACAGTGAGGAGCTTTCCATTCTTCTTTCTCTAGTTCTGAAAGTGTGAAGATAGAAGTAGTGAATCAAATATCGAAATCGAACGCGAAGAGGACTTCTCAAATGATCATCTTCCTCACTACCTCACACAAAATGGGTTAAATGACTTGATCAGAGATCTAGGACTTACAAAACCCTAAGCAGCAATTCTAACATCGAGACTAAACCAGTAGAACCTGTTGAGTAAGAGTTGCAAAATATCCAGCCAGAGGAAACTTTCTCCAATACAAAATTACTTCGTGATGACACATCAGCAAGCTTCTGCAGTTCAATGAAAGCCATGAAAGAGCTTGTTGTGAACAGTTTCCTAGATAATTACAGGGGATGTGGTAGAATATCTTTGAATACTACAAATCAATGGGGTGCAGAATGTCTTTAAAATTGCATGTACTCCACTCGTATCTGGATGTTTTCGAGTCTCATATGGGTACATATTCAGGGAATAGGGCGAAAGGTTCCATCAGGGCTTACAATTGTTTGAAAGAAGGTACCAGGGGTAGTATAATACGCAAAAGCTTAGTGATTATATCTGGGGACTGATCAGAGAGTGTTGTAACGAACAAGAAGAAATGTAGGAAGACAACAAATTTTTAAGCACACTGTACATGATACATAAACGTTTTCATGTACTTAACAGTTTTGTCGTATATATTTACTGCATTTACATTTTTTCAACCGTTGTATTTAAGAATTTCTCTTGTTTTGTTTGATGGGTATATGTAAACGAGCATTCATTATTTCAAATAAATGCATTTTCCTAAAATAAGAAAAGGGATGCATTTCCACAAAACAATTTACCATATGCACAAAATTGTGTTTACATAGTGTTTTGAAACATACTGATCAGAAACACAACAAAATTAACTTAAACAAAATCCTTTCATGGTGTTATTGATTCCGGGAGAGTCACGTCCATTATACGTAAATGACATGCCCTAGCGATTCGAAACGGAAGAACAGTTCTCTTTGCGGATGATACAAATATTCTTTGCAACAAAGAAAACCGTAAATAGTACAATATCAGACGTTTCAAATTGTTCCGTAATAACAAATTAAAAGTAAATGAAAATAAAACAGTTTTCGATGCAGTTTTCCATATCAAATAAAAAATCTGTACTCCATTGAAAATGAACGGTGTGCCATTGACTGATGTTAATGTACAAAATTTTTAGGTCTATCATTCAGTCCAACCTCAAATGGAATGCCCACTTAAATGAATTGAACACAAAATTAAGCTCATTGCTACGCGTTCAGAATTCTTTCAAATTCCGTCAGCCTTCATACACTCGTTGAATATATTTTGCCAATGTCACTCCACTCCCGCCTGAGATATGGCATAATATTCTGGGGAAACACATCTTATAGTTCACAAGACTTTCAGATTACAAAAAGAATTGTACGAATATAAGCAAAATCCAACCCACGTGATTCTTGTAAGTCACTCTTTATTAATCTAGGAATTTTACCATTACCTTGTCTCCTGATTTACGAATCAGTAGTTTTGTCAAAATGACTTACTTAAGGGCGGGAATATATTTTCAGCAAACGCCGATGTCTATAAGTATAACACACGACGTAGTAATCATATTCACCAGGTGGTAGTATCAACAGCTCACTACAAAAAATTCACATACAATTCATGTACATTACTCTACAACACTTTGCCAGAAGACATTAAACGATTAAATTCCATAGAAAAGTTTAAGTCCCAAGTAAAATCTTTTCTGCTGCATAACTGTTTCTATACAATTCGAGACTATACCGAGCATCAAAAAGGAAAAGTAGAATTAATTTTAACAATGATAGTTAATGTAATTATTTATCATTTGGACTGTATAATTCTAAAGAACCTGTAACAAGTATTGTACCACAGTTTCTGGGTTGATGGCCCCCATCTCGATCAGGTTTTTCGTCCAGTTCCCTGATCCTTGAGCAAATGCTGAGATGGTCCCTTGTTTTGTGCTTCTGGACATAAATGTAACTTCATTATTGTGCACGTCTTCTGAAATTCAGTGGGAAATATAGTTATTCAAATTATCGTTTTTCATATTATCGCGGCAAAAAGTATTATTCTTTCATGAAGAACATGAGGGTTCAGGGCAGAAATTTATAGCTAATTTACCTTTGAAAATATATTTTATTATATAGGGGCGAATATTTTGTCAACAAACTCGAAAAAAACTCTCTTTTCTGTATTCAAAATTCGACTAGAATATGGTTTAGGATAGAGACCACAGAATTATGAAAACGTGCACAAAAGTCACTTCTCCCCATAGCTCGTCATACGCAGTTTTAACTGTTTTTGACGTAAATAATAAAAAAAAGTCAACTGATAAGGTCAATAGTCCTCGTAAGTTTAGTCCATGGTTTTGCCGCGGGAGGTTGCTGTGATCTTCCCCACTGGATGGCGAGATCCGCTTACCTAGACGTATTAACTCGTATTGTGAGTCCATGATTTCTTAAGTCTTTACAAACCGACGGGCTTCCAGGCGGGGTTTCTCTGGCATGTGTGGTAGTGTAGAGTACGTAGGTAACACGTACGTGAAAGAAGTGAAGATGGGTCAAGGAAGAGGAATGAAAGATTGCGCACGGTCCATGGCCCGTTCGTTATGGTACTGCTCCGGCATTCGCCTGGTGTTAATCGGAGAAACGACGGAAAACTACCGATCAGAGCAGCCGGCCTCTAGAATTCTCCTCCAGACAGCGGCTGAATTCGACCCAGCGATGTAGAAGCACACTTAAAAGAAGTAGTGGTCATTTAGCTTAGGCGGGGCTTGGTCTCGTCTTACGAAAAATAATTGAAGCTCAATTAGTGATGCTATAAGACCACATTTTCTCGTTCTTAGTAATGCCTAAGTAATATTATATTATTGCATCTTCGGTACAACACACACTTCAGCCATCGTTTGAAAAGCTCCTAAACCAACTGAAGCGCGATAGATTAAAAAATAATACACATCTTTAATGTTTTGAACATTCAAAAGTTTAAATAAAAATGCTTTCTGCAATAGAACATAGAATATTGTGCCCTATAATTATAAAAGGTTCCAAGAAAATAATGTTGATACGTGCTGGTACTTGAAGTCGAGCACTGACGTTCACAAGGAAGACTCGTTCCTCTGGGCTGTGGATTCCTATTTTATTGTGTATGCTGCTTAACTCTTACAAAAAAGGAATTAATGTTACAGTACTTCTAACACATTGTCATTATATAGCACAAAATAACACGAGAACTAATAATACTTTTAAAAAACGTAAATATTAAGTGATTTATTGATATATATATATATATATATATATATATATATATATATATATATACATACACACAATATTGAGAAATAGATTGCATTAGGAAAAATCTCTATCTTTAATAATGTGGAAGCGGATACAGCTGCGCCGGAAATTCATAGCCTGAAAGTTTCTGGATAACTATATGCTGACGTTCGGGAACTATTAAAGGCTTACAAAGGAGTTTAAACATCGTAGAAAAGCATAGTGGGACATAAGGACTAAAAGGAAATAATCATAAAACGAAAATTGTTGTCTTTAAGAATAGGTTTATTTGGAGTAACAATGTTTACATCGCTAGGTCTCCCAGCTATGAATTATGGGGGCGGAAAACTGGGGAGTAGATAAGATAGATCGATTAGAAAGCATCGAAATAGACTATTACTAACTGATTCCCGGAGTTTCCCTCGCTGCAAATGTCGGACTCTTAAGAGGTCGCTAGTGTAGGAATTTGGAAAGATTTGAAAGTGAAATCCATTAATTTTGGATTAGATTAGCAGGTACACAGGCTGACACGCTTATACGTGCTTTAGAGTTCAGTTACAGGGAAGTGACTAACGCTCCTGCTCGCACAAAATTAAACTTTAACTAGAACGTGCGCAGATAAACGTTTCCCTCATACGTCACATACAGTTTTTACTGCTTTTTACCAAAAAATCAAACGTGCAAGCCAGGGACACTTTTCCCGGAGATGTTTGGGGATAGGGGAACACGTGAGTTAGAACGGTTAATTTCTGATAGACTCTCGGGTATTAAAAGGTAAGATAACCCAGCAGTAACGGCCGAAAAACGTTTGATAGTGGCAGAATTTCACACGAGTCCAGAATGGGGTTGCGAAAGTTACTCAGAAGGGACGTAAGAGGGGGATACGCTTGGGTCAGTACCGGAGTGGATGGAATGTAGATTGAAAGACTCGAAAGGGTAACGGCAGACGGATAGACAGACGTTTTGAGTTTTCGTATCAAGAATCCGCAAACATGGATTCTGGCTACACCACGTGTTAGAGGATTTTTTCTAAATTTAGCAACAGGATTTATCCACTTTTCCGTTACCAGAGGCCGGCAATAAGAGCTTTTCTGGTGAAAAAATCGCCGTATTGCGGCGCACGATTACATAACTTTCCCTTCTTATGAAGATCCTTCATAAGGCGAGAAAGTAAGAAATATAAGGAAAATTAGTGGCCTGCAGTAGCAAAACTGCTGCCGAACAAAACTATACACATTCTCTATATTGAGTATGATAATTCAGTTCGTACGAGAATAGGCGGATTAATCCAAATATTTGCATTTTCAGTCAAAATCTAATAGTTTCATTGCTTTTGGATTTTTTCGAGTTGGCTGTCTAGTGAAACAACAGACATCTCTCACATATCCGGAGAACGCAATTTCGGCGCGCATGGGAAATTAGAACCTAACTAGCAAGGCACAGCAAATCTGTTGTTGTACAAAACTAAGGAAAATAGTTTTCAAAAAGTGGAACGCATTCTGCTCAAGAGTAATATAAATACATTCTCTAAAACTTCAATAGAAAATATTTTAACCAAAACAACCTTCAAGTATATTATAATAATTTAGTGCTGCTCCATTACCCAATACGTGAATAGCAAATATTTAATGGCGAGCGGTCTCTTCCTTAGAGCATTTCTGTCGCATGCCGTCAGCTGTGTCGAATGCAGTGGTGTACGGAATATAACAATTCACTCGGCACGCGCAGTATGAGAAGAGATTGCGAATTAATATAATAAAATATTTACATTCTTCTTTTCAGTCGAATCCGTTTCATTGTTTTCGTATTGTTCCCGAGTTCCAGGGTATCTTAACGAAACCGTAGATACCTCTCTCACATGACCGTAGACTACGAAGTGTGCAGTGGAAATCGGTAATATAGACTAGTAGTCTGCAGCAGCAAAACCTCTGTTGAACACAACCATACGAAATAGTTTTCCGAAGAGTAGCACGTACACTGGTCAATGCGGAAATTTGAGCTACTTTTCACAGAAAACGGTTGAGTTTTCGAGAAACTGTACTTGACATTATTTAAAGCACATGTACACGTAAATATAGTAATGTGAAAAAATCACAGCTAATGTAAATATTAACGACGTGAGAGACAAGTCAAAAAAATTAAATTTTTCCAATTTTTGAAAAAACAAAGAATAGATCAATATGGCGTTTTTGTCATCTGATAAAATACATTAGGCACTATACCTACCAAAAGTTTAAATAAACTAGTGGAGCTTCCAACGCACATACTTCTCTCGCTCTGCTTCTATACGGTCCTTATTGCTATTCCACTACTTAATAAATCAGCAAAAGTGTATTATACCAGCAAACGTTTCCCGTACCGAGACCCGACATCTGAAACTCAAAGTCAACGAACCGGCACTTAAACCACTACGCAACACCAACACCGCCTGTGTCGAACAGAGCCATGGAAGAATAGAACCGACCTATAAAATGGTAAATGCATGATTAAGAAACAATTGATACGATGGTACATACGCTTTACAAATATAAGAAGAGAAGTAAAAAATTGTTAAAAGTTAAAAATTTGAACAAATATATAGAGACATTTCCAGTACATTTATCGCAATTACTTATATTTTAGTCAAAACCTAATTGTATCGATTTTATCATTAGGAGCCGGTAATTTTCAACATGCGAAAAACATGTCTTTCAAACATGACCAAGAAGGCAGCGGTGCACCGCTTTACGAAGTATTCGTAAGGCGAGAAAGTAATAATTTTTGGAACCGTTAGGGATATGTAAGTTCATCGCATGTCTTCTGGTTATATTGTATTACAATTTAACGTTAAAATGCTCATAATTTTACTTAAATTGGTTCATACAGATATATACTAGACAACGGTTGATTTGACATGTCATACGCTTCAGAAATCGAATAACAAAGTTGAAAAATTGTTTAAAAGATGCAGTTAGGGAAAACACAGACAAGTCCTATCTATTTACCTGCATTGATTGTATTCGTGAGTAGAAGTACTTCAAATGATTTTCAAAAAAGTATCTACACTCTTCAATGTTTTTTCCTGCAACATCACATTCATCAAATTAAAATCTCCCTCGGGGGATCGAACTCGGCACCTTATTGATCTCAACCCGAAGCTGCTTTAACGAGCCGCGCTACGGGACCCACATTTATTTATTTTTTATTTATTTACGTCAAAAACAGTTAAAAACTGCGTATGACGAGCTATGGGGAGAAGTGAATTTTGTGCACGTTTTCATAATTCTGTGGTCTCTATCCTAAACCATATTCTAGTCGAATTTTGAATACAGAAAAGAGAGTTTTTTCGAGTTTTGTTGACAAAATATTCGCTCCTATATAATAAAATATATTTTCAAAGGTAAATTAGCTATAAATTTCTGCCCTGAACCCTCATGTTCTTCATGAAAGAATAATACTTTTTGCCGCGATAATATGAAAAACGATAATTTGAATAACTATATTTCCCACTGAAATTCAGAAGACGTGCACAAATAATGAAGTTACATTTATGTCCAGAAGCAAAACAAGGGACCATCTCAGCATTTGCTCAAGGATCAGGGAAACTGGACGAAAAACCTGATCGAGATGGGGGCCATCAACCCAGAAACTGTGGTACAATACTTGTTACAGGTTCTTTAGAATTATACAGTCCAAATGATAAATAATTACATTAACTATCATTGTTAAAATTAATTCTACTTTCCTTTTTGATGCTCGGTATAGTCTCGAATTGTATAGAAACAGTTATGCAGCAGAAAAGATTTTACTTGGGACTTAAACTTTTCTATGGAATTTAATCGTTTAATGTCTTCTGGCAAAGTGTTGTAGAGTAATGTACATGAATTGTATGTGAATTTTTTGTAGTGAGCTGTTGATACTGCCACCTGGTGAATATGATTACTACGTCGTGTGTTATACTTATAGACATCGGCGTTTGCTGAAAATATATTCCCGTCCTTAAGTAAGTCATTTTTGACAAAAACTACTGATTCGTAAATCAGGAGACAAGGTAATGGTAAAATTCCTAGATTAATAAAGAGTGACTTACAAGAATCACGTGGGTTGGATTTGCTTATTATTCGTACAATTCTTTTTTGTAATCTGAAAGTCTGTGAACTATAAGATGTGTTTCCCCAAAATATTATGCCATATCTCAGGCGGGAGTGAACATTGGCAAAATATACACAACGAGCTGTATGAAGGCTGACGGAATTTGAAAGAATTCTGAACGCGTAGCATAATGAGCTTAATTTTGTGTTCAATTCATTTAAGTGGGCATTCCATTTGAGGTTTGACTGAATTGATAGACCTAAAAATTTTGTTACATTAACATCAGTCAATGGCACACCGTTCATTTTCAATGGAGTACAGAATTTTTTATTTGATATGGAAAAACTGCATTGAAACTGTTTTATTTTCATTTACTTTTAATTTGTTATTACGGAACCAATTTGAAACGTCTGATATTGTACTATTTACGGTTTCTTTGTTGCAAAGAATATTTGTATCATCCGCAAAGAGAACTGTTCTTCCGTTTCGAATCGCTAAGGGCATGTCATTTACGTATAATAGGAAGAGAATAGGGCCTAAAATCGATCCTTGCGGGACTCCACGTACAATTGGCAAAGAACCGGAAAGGTGTGTACATAAAGTTCCATCATTCCAGTAAGGTATTTCTACTCTCTGAGATCGTTGTTTAAGGTACGAACATAGCCAATCTAGAGCAATACCACGGATTCCATACGAAGGTAATTTTGAAAGTAAAATGTTATGATCAATGACGTCAAAAGCTTTTGAAAGATCTAAAAATATTCCAATAGTTGCTTCGTTTTGATCCAATGATGAGGCAACATCCTTAAGAAAAGAAAAAAATGGCTGTTTCCGTAGATTTTGATTTCCGGAATCCATGTTGGCAATTTGAAAACGCGTCGTGTTTATTCAGAAAGGTTTCCATTCGCACATAAAAAGTCTCTCTAATATTTTTGAAAAAACTGACAAAAGAGAAATTGGCCGATAATTTTGAACTTCATTTTTGTATCCTTTTTTGAAGAGCGGCTTAATCTGAGCTGTTTTAAAAATATCTGGAAAAATTCCGGTGCATAAGGATGCATTAAATATGTGAGTTAACGGGTGTATAATGGCTGGCGCGCACGTCTTTAACAAACAATCCGGAAATTCATCTAAACCGGCCGAATATTTATTTTTTAATTTACCGATTATTTTGAGAATTTCATAGGAAGAGGTTTCGGAAACGAACATAGTGTCTAAGACTTTTAGGGAAACGTCAGATGTTGAATTTTGTGGCTGAAAACCCTTAGTGAGATCGACAGCAATTCTCGAAAAGTATTGGTTAAAGAGACTAGCCACTGTTGCCGGATCGTTCACATCTCTATCGTTATCTTTTAAAACAACATTCTCTATAAGGTTTCTAGTTGGTTTGGTCGCATTTTTTACTATATCCCACATTGATTTTGTTTTGTTATTTGAGTTCAAAATATCCTGATCGTGTTTCATGATTTTAGCCTGCCTTATGACTTTTCTTAACAATGATTTGTATTTTTTAAAGTACAGGAGGAAATCTTGAGATACGTTATGATGCTTAGAAATGAAAGATAGAATTCGTTTGTTTTTACATGATGTTCTAATCCCTTGTGTTATCCAAGAATTGTTTTTGCGTGAAATATTTAATTTTCTTTTCTGAAGAGGAAAGCAAGTGTTAAAATGAAATGAAAGCGTTGAAAAAAAAAGAATAATATTTATCCTTTGTATCAATAGTATTATAAACTGCGTCCCATGACTCCTGCAGCAAGTAATCAATGAATAATTTTACTTTACTTTTAGAAAACACTCTACTCATACGTGTATTATTTATTGTGTCATTGTTCGCATTTCGTATAATGGTAAGAATTTGTGCATCGTGGTCACTGTATCCTAAATCTTTTGTTTCAATTTCATGTCGAGTAGTGGTTTTGTTAATTATAATTTGATCGATTGCCTTCTTTGAATTTACTGTGATCCGTGTAGGTACTTTTATTGTAATATCTAAATTGAAGGAATTAATTAAGTTAAGAAACTGCTCTTTCTCGCAAGATTCGACCAGAAAATCAATGTTAAAATCTCCACATACAACAATGGATTCAAAAGAGCGATTGATGACTTTGATAAGTGTTATCTCTAGTTTTTCTAAGAACAAAATGTAATCTGCAGCTCTCTTTGTTGGAGGCCTGTAGATGCAAAGCAATATCATTTTTAGCACAGGAAGATGTACAACAGAAATTTCAAAAACATTTTCAACGGCATACTCATTGAATTCCGTCAAGGAGATAGAATCAATATTATTTTTAACGTAAATACAGGAACCTCCATATGCCGGACTTTTATGAGATTCTCTTTTTCTACAATAATAGCCTGCGAGGTAAAAGTTTGGAATTTGGAAAATGCTAAGTTCATTAGGAGATAACCAATGTTCTGTAAAGCAAAGAACATCCATTTGATTTAAATCGCTCTGTAGAGCTGCCTCGATAAACTCAGTTTTATTTGAAAGGGATTGAACATTATGGTGCAATATCTTTATTTTTTGCAAGTACCTACACGAATGTTTTTCTGCTGCATCTGACTGTAGTTGCTATATATTTACTCCATTTTATATATATATTATATATATATATATTATATATTTATATTATATATATTTTTTATATATATTATTATATATATTTTTTATATATATTATTATATATATTTTATATATATTATTATATATATTTTATATATATTATTATATATATTTATATCCATATTATATTTACTCCACATGCGGACCAGCTCCTTATATTTGAGTCAAAACGTAATTGTATCAGTTCTATCATTAGGAAGCCGGTAATTGTCAACATGCAAAAACATGTCTTTCAAACATGACCAAGAAAGGCAGCGGTGAACGGCTTACTCCAAATAATTTATCCGCTGATCGGCATTTGAAAAATAACTACTGCGAGAAAGTATGTGCCATTCTATAGCACCACTAGTTTATTTATATATTTACCGTCCCTTATTACACAAGTGCAGAAATTTTAAAGAAAAAATTTGGAGCGGTTTCTGAAATAATTTTTTTTTGTAAATTTGAATCGCAATTTACGCAAAAAACTACTCGTTTTTTTCAAAAATGGGTTCATGACCTTATTTGAAGTGCTAATTTTGTACAACCGACTTTTTCTGAGGCAAAATTCTCTATCTTCAATTTTGCAGTTTTTAAACAGTTTTTTGCAATTTTCGACAAATTGGACCTATCAACGAAAATGATGCCTACGTCATTCACTTCAACGTTCTTCGCACTATTCAACAACAAAATATAATCAAAAAATTTGGAGCCATTTTCTTTTAATTTAGAAAATCTCAAAATGGGCTCATGTAAAGTACCTTCAAATACTAAAATATCAATTTCAAATCCAAGAGGCCTTAAGACGAGTAAAAACGATCGGGGAATATCAAATTTCAAGAAAATCGGCCAAACGGTTTAGGCGCTAGCGTTGACCACAGACGGACAGACGGACAGACGGACAGACGGCCAAACGGACTGATGGACAGACGGACGTTTTGCCGTCAATCGATTTTGCAGTATGAAGAAGCAACAAATCATGGATTTTGACTACACCACGAGATAGAGGATTTTTTTCCCTAAATTTAGCAACTGGTTTTATCCACTTTTTTGTCACCAGACCCCTGCTATAAGAGTTTTTCTGGCGAAAATTCCCCGTTTTCCGCCGCACGTTTACATAACTTTCTCTTCTTACGAAGTATTCGTAAGGCGAGAAAATAAAAATTTTGAGCCGATTTTGAGAAAACTTTGAAAATGTCCGGAGGCTTCATGTAAAGTACCATCAAATATTACAGAATCTTTTTCAAAATCTTAAAGCTTTGACTAGAACCAGATCGACAGGGGAATATCCATTTTGGAAGAAATCGTACGAATGGTTTAGGCGCTAGCAGTGTTTATAGACAGACGGACGTTTTCTTTTCAATTGGTTTTTCGGTATCAAGGACCCACAAAAGAGATGTTCGGAGTACACCACGTGTTAGGGGATTTTTTTTCTTAATTTAGCAACTGGTTTTATCAAATTTTTCGTTATCAGTGACCGGTAACGATTTTTTTCTGGCGAAAATTGGCCATTTTTTTGCGCAGCATTACATAACTTTCCCTATACTACATATATCACTCCGTGTATATGTACGTATACGGGAAAGTAAAAATTGAGCAGTAAAGCGTTATGAAAAGATACATTTGGTAAATAAAATTAAATAAAATACGCTCGTAAAACACGTTGCCATGAATTAAATATTCTATCAAAGAGTCTTAACGAATACTGCTATACCATCATATAGAGAACATTCAGTGCAATAATTCTTTATATACCAATAACATAAAAAATGTTGGTATTCCATGACGCAGAGGTAAATAGCAAATAATTAAGAGCGAGAGCCTTTTTCTTGGAACATTCCTGCTGCATGACGTCAGCTGTGTCGTTAAAAGATTAGTTTCAATATTTTATTTTGTTGCTATGTTGAACAGCATATACACTTCGTTTGTTTTCTCTGGTTTTCCCCGGCCGCTTAAGGTATATGCTGGGACGTTGTTTTCTTTCGCTCTTGTGAGCCCAGAGACAAGACATCTCTAAGTTTAATTTTCAGAAACACTCAAACGCCATTTTCTTATTTATGGCTCCAAATTTTTTCTTCAAACTTTTGTAACAGATAGTGCTAATTCCACTCTTTAATATGACGTAAAGTTTATTATGAGTTATTTTTTTGAAATTACATAAATGTAATTGTTTTGAAAGATCTCTCACATCCTTAATATGCACATTTCCAGCAATTTATAAACATTATTATATTTGTGAGTGTAAGTGCTTCAAATAACTTCAAATAAAGTATTTTGAAAACTCAAACATTTTCTGTGAAAATGAGCTTGAAATTTTTCAATTTTAGTAGCGCTAAAACGCAATTTTCTTTAAAATGGCACATAATTTTTAAAAGAAAATTGCCATTTAGGACTAGGTTTGTGTGTTCTTTAATATTCTAAAATTAATATTTCCGTTCTACAAATAGGAAGCCGAAAAATTAAGAAAATGACAAAAAAAATGTAGTGTGCGGTGATGGCAGCTGGCAAAAAAGAATATATGAGAATTCCGAATAGCTAGCGAAGACCCAAGGAAATAGAAAACTAATACGGGAAAGTCTGTGGCCCTACAATTGTACACTTTCTACAACTGTGCACTACTACAATTTTAAACTTTCTACAACTACAACTGTGAAGACACGATTGTTTTAATTAATGAAATATGCTCATCAAAAACAGTTCTTCAGATAAGGTGCCCTGTTGAATTGTTTGAAGATATGAGTAGTTTTTCTATAATTTCCTGACAAACAAAATAGCCCGCTCGGAATTGACGGCGCTTCGTTTTCGTCGCTTTCTCGTCATGCTTAATTTTTTTTCAAAATACGAGTAGTTTTCCTATAATTTTGTGACAAACATACTAGCCCGCTGTAAATTTATTGCGTTTCGGACAGCTGGGTGCGTAGTAAATTAGAATGTGCAATTTTGTATATTATTTCTTTCTTCGTTTCTTACATTCGAACTTTTGTAATACACTTACACATTAATATTTTTAAAATTGTTTATTTTTTAATATTTCAAATAAGTAAAAATAATTAATAGCTTTCAGAATAGCGACAATGCAGGGTCTGCAACAATGGAATTCACTTTGCGCTCGCGATTATCTATGAATTACGTGTCATTGTTGTGACCTGATGGAGCTGTATGAAAAAGAGTTATAATTGTCTAATTTATGTTGATATTTGCATGAAAATATTTAGTTTTCGCACCAAATGCTGTACCATTTGTAGTGAGTAGAGAATTTGTTGCATGATGTTAAAAACTCTTCTCTAATCATGGCCCTATGCAATGCATTTCTAAATTTTCCAGGGTATCAGGCTTCTTTATACAATACACGTTTACAAAACTTTTGTATTCTATTTTTGTGCAATTGTAGAATTCACATAGTTCTGACAAAACGGTGATGGAAACAGTGCGTTGTAAGCTAAGATGTCAGTAACGCATAAAGTGCAATATGTCAGTACTAAGTAGCTGTTTCCTCTAATACGGGAAAGTAAGTGCTGTTGTAGCACCACTAGTTATCAGTAAATTTATCTATTTCTTGGTTAGGTGCCAGAGCGAGCCTCGCCATGTCAATAAAGTCACTATTATTTTTACTATTATTATTATTATTATTATTATTATTATTATTATTATTCCTCCATATCACGACTACAGTTGTTATGAGTCGGCTGAATATAAAATCTATTCCAAGTTGCAATCAACTACCTGAGGAGCAAATCTAGGGACTGTCGGTGCCTCTACAATATTTTGCGCAAAATGTGAGCTGTGCCAAATAAAGCAATTTCTTGCACTTCCCAGTCCTTTGAATTACCTGGAAGTTAAGCCAAGTTCTTACACAAATTTTGCAAACAAATCCCAGAGCTCCGATAACTATCGGGACGACCTGTGCTTTTACGCCCCACATTCGGCTGATCTCGATTTCCAAGCTCTTGTATTTAAGACGTTTCTCTGTCTCCTTGGTTACGACATTTTGATCACAAGGCACAGCAACATCTACGATTTTCTCTCCAAATCCCGAATAACAATATCCGGTTTGTTTGCTGCTATCATGCAATCCGTTTGAATTTGTTGGTCGTGCAATATTGTAAAGTCCAACCGATGTCATCGGTTTTGGTGAGTGTTCGTACCACTTGGGGCATGTGTTTGGAGCTTTGAAGGCGGTGCAGATTTTTCAGTGGATGTAACTGTCTTGTCTTTTCCAGTATTCGGTCTTTGCTAGAATTGGAGAAGCTGAGGCGATGTGATCAATGGTTTGTACTTGTTCCTGGCAGATGCGGCATTTATAATCTTCGAAAATTTTGAGAACCGTTTGATCATTATGTCATGTTCTCAACACCTGATCTTGTGAAGCTATTAGAACTGCCACGTGCTTGACGGCGAATATCACCCCTTATCTCCGATTTGCGTTTGCCCGGCTGCTCTCTGAGATGGGTCGCTGCTTGATATATATATATATATACACATATATATACACATATATATACACACATATATATACACATATATATTGTGACGTACCGACTGCTCGGGGTCAATCGTGACTTACCCGTGAAGTGGCACGGTACAATAAATTTGTTTGTTTCAGGCAGGGCTCGGGATCTTTTTCGCGAATGTGGACCCTGGGATGTTCGGGGTACAATAAATACATACAGTTTATTATACAACGACAGTTTGATGTTTATTCATCTAATATCACTATTACACTTTCGAACACTGATCCCCTATGCAATGATTACTATGTTTTGGTACCAAAACTTAATACCTTCAATGCTAGCATCATACCTGTTACCACCTGGGTCACGTCGCTTCGTTGGGGCCCGGCGCCGATGGTGGCGGCGGCTTCGGCTCCCGTCGCGTGGTCCCGGAGCCGTTCGGCCCCCCAGCCGGAGATGAGTAGGCAAGTGTTCGCCCCTCACGCTGCTCCACGCGTATATTCTACACTAGTGCATCTAATTAACTTATGCTTGTCCTGACAGTCTGAACTCCAGATTTGGGTTGTAACTGATTATGCTAAACACGTTACACTATATTACTCTCTGAATCACCGGTGAAATATCGGTAACCTATACCCACGTGTTCTTGTTCTCCTCACGCGTCATCATACAGTTTCATTATGGAAAGTTCCTATACACTGAAAACCCGTCAGACACTGCTTGATCGGTCTCACAAATGATCACTGGTTCAGTCACTGTCTTGTGCACTACACATTCTATCTTTCCCCAAAACCTACGTTCGCGATGCATGTGCTCACGCTACAGGCGGGTTTCACACTCTTCGGTTTACCATACACTCTATCCGTTGACTTCCCAATGCTGTTCGGTCTGCATCACACTTCTTTAACGGTCCGAAATGTAATACTATGCAAGTCTATTAAGTTATTCAGCACTTAGGGGTACTTTTCCCCAAATAACTCGCACCGCTCGCGCACCACCTCCGTCCGCTAGCGTGGCTTCCGCTCGTCTCTCCTTCTCAACCGACTTCTCGCTGTCCTCCCCTCGTGTCTCGCGCTCCACGTGACGCCCCCCTTCCCCTCCGTGTTGCCATGCTGCCTAGTTATGCTCGCGCCGTTTGTATGTTCTCTGGTTGTTTAAGTTGAAATGTATCGCGTTTCTATTTAGAGGCGCGGTGCGTTTCATTATATATATATATATATATATATATATATATATATATAAAAAGTTAATTACGGCTGACCCCGCATCTCGCTTCCCGATCTCTATTTCCTCTATCTTCCGAATCTCCTTCCTTTAGTCCTCTGGCAGCCATCGCGTCTTGTACATCTTTGGCCAGCTTGTTGGTGGTCGACCCCGTTTTCTTCTCTCGGGAGGAGTCCATTTCCATATTAATTTAGACCATCTAAACTCCTCCATTCTTTCTAGATGTCCATACCAGAGCAGGCGTTTGGTTTCAATTTTATCGATAATATTTCTTTTTAAACGCCCATAATATCCCTTATTTTCTCATTATGTACGTGTTTCAGTTTGGAAGTGCCACTGCTTCTTCTCCAAAAATCCTCTAGTGCAGAAAGTTTTGTCTTGTTCTCTTTTATTCAGTTCCCATATTTCTGCATAATATTTCCCATATTTCTACTTTCAACCACTGAGGAGTAAATAATATGCTTTGTTCTTTTTGTTATTTTATCCTTCCATAGAATGGGGTTTATTGCCGTATCGCTCTTTACCTTGTCCAATTTTTTTTATTGTCATCACTACTTTTACCATTAGATGATAAAGTGACCCCTAAATATTTAAAAGTTGTACAATCTTTAATTTTTTTCCGTCTCTATCATCCAGCTCGTCGTCTCCCACATTCAGATACTCAGTTTTAGACATATTAATCTTTAGACCCCATTTTTCATATTTCTCTTTCAACTTACGGAGCATGTAGCTCAAGTCATTCTAACGTTTCGTACATTTGTAATGTTTATTTACATTTTAAGTTGTTATTTCGTAAACAAGTAACAATTGATGTATCTCGCTTTGTTACGGAAATTAGGTTAACAACCGATATACATAGATGGATATTGAAGTACATTGTACAAGAAAATTAAATAAAAGCTAAAAACGAGAATTACTTAAGAGAAAGTGTTACTACTTAAAAAAATAAGTAGCAGCAATAGATGTAACAGCAGATTGCAAACAACAGAAAATTGTTGCAGAGTGCAACGTTACAGAAATTGGTGGTAGCGTGCAACGTTACATCATTCATATCCCCGACCACGATTACCTGATCGTCGGCAAAGAGTAGGGTATACATAATTTCACCTCAGACTGGAATGCCTCTACCACTACATTTTCCTCTTCCACTCTCCAAGGGCTTCCTCTAAATATATCTTAAAAAGTGTCCGGTGCCATAGCACATCCCTGTTGAAGTGCCTAGGAATTCTTAACCAGGAATTCTGAGGAAACTTTATTGCCAATTTTGACCATGCTCATACAGTTGCACTAAAATTCTTTTACAGCACTAACATAAGTTGTCGACACTCCATTCTTCCACCCGACGATAAGATGGTAGTTCTTCGGATAGTTTGGATTTGTCGAGGCAAGGCACACAAATTAAGAAATTAAAATAGGAAACGTCGGTTGACAAAACACAACATTAAATAGGAACGTACTGTCTATGCGACGTAAAGTCAAACGAGTGTAAAGCATGATGTCGATGTGGAAGAGAATGGAGAGTTTCTCAAAGTGGACTAAATGATCTCGAAAAATATTTTCCCACATGATGGTCGCGAGCTCTCATGCAGCAAAACATTTAACAGACTATTTCGCAAAGCCAGGTTAGTCTTCTTCTGATTACGAAAATACCTATAATGTATCAGCTGCTGAAATTTGATAACCTACTAATTACGTTGTTTGTGATTCAAATCTGTATAAATGTATCTCTTTCGATATTTAAATAAGTAATAATAAGTAAAATGTAACTTATTATTGGTTTTTTTTAATTTTGACCCGTTTGTTCCAAACAAATCACGCTTTCTCACTAAGATTTGTTAAAAACCACGACTTAGACGAAAAATAATCTGGCAACGCCGGGCATCACAGACCGCGAAGAGATTTCCGAAAATATTGCTTCCCATTTCTAGTTAAATGCAGAAGGGGAGATAAGTTTTGTGAGTCGCCTAGTGAATATACGAGACTGATCATAGAATGTATGAAATGCGACTTCCTCACGAGAAACAAAACTCGATGAAAAAAATTCTCTGAAAGGTTGGCAATAAGAACGAAAAATCGACATGCAGTAACACAGGATAGGGCGGAGTAGAGATCTGCAGTGCCATTCGCTCGCTCGTACTCGCTCGAGCATTCAGCCTCGAGTACAGTGCCCTCGAGCGTCCTGGGCTAGCTCGCGGTGGGCTTGTTCACGGGCCCACGGCGGCGGCGGGATCAGGGAGCGCCATGGGATCGGTCGCATTTACACTGTGCCGTGGCATCAAAAGCAAATTAAGAGGATCAAGGAGAGTCATGCGAACTGACAAAAAAGATCTAAAAGGAACAGATGAGAACAAAATGTGCATGAGAATGAAGACATATGGAGGAAATAATATAGGCGTGCCGTAACAAGTTACTCGTGAACCTACAGGGTCATCACCCAACAGGAGAAACAGAAGAAGAAGAAATTGTAGACAGTAATTTAAAACAATGACTGTAACAAATTAAAGGCCAGAAAAACGTGACTTCAACGAACCCAGTCCGGTACTCTCCGAAAAGGAGTTCAGCCCGCCAGCCGGGCCCCTCCCACCAGGAGTATGGTCTCAACGGCCGCCGTTTTGTAATCTAATAAGCTGAAGATAAAAACACGCGTGTCTCAAGGACCTTTCTAGAATATTTATTCATTCGTAATCGTGTTTCGAAAGCACCGAAGGCAACACTGACACGGTCATATGCTCGAACAATAACACATTCCTTGTCACTGACAGCATGATTGACCCTATGCTCTGGCGACCTCGCAGCCCCCTCAAAGATCAAGTGGAGAAAGAAAGAGTGTGAAAACAGGTCCGTTGACGAATTAATCGATACTGCACAATGAATATTGCATCCTTGAAAGTTGTGACCATACGTTGTTTCTTTGGACCTAATTCCCAGTAAACAACGCGCGCGCGCGAGCAAGCGAGCGAGCGAGCGAGCGAGCGATAGCGAGCGGCGAGCGAAAGAGAGAGAGGAGAGAGAGAGAGAGAGAAGGGAGAAGAGAGAGAGAGAGAGAAAAGAAACACATATGAGTGTATATATTGTACGATGAAAATAATCGAAATACGAATGAGGAAACAATTGGAATGATAATGATAAAGTTTTTATGATGTTGCAAACAACAACAACAGTGATTCGCACCCGTGTAAAACTGCTAACCTTATCTAAGACAATATAAAAGTTATCAACCCTTTTAAAATTTAAAGTAAAATATTGATGAATGTGAAATACAAAATGTCTAGCTAAGATTAATAATAATGGTTGGCCAAGAAAACCTAGAACCGTTTAATTAGTTTTTACTTTCTCGCCTTACTTTTACTTTCTTCGTAAAAGAGAAAGATAGGTAATCGTGCGCCGGAAAACGGTGAATTTCCGCCAGAAAAAACTCTTATTACCGAAGCTCTGGTAACGAAAAGTGGATAAATGCCGTTTGCTAAATTAGAAAGAAAATCCTCTAAAGTGTGTGTAGCCTGAATCCACGTTTTGTTGGTTCTTGATACCGAAAAACGACGGCGAAAACGTTTCGTCTGTGCCATCTGTGGTCAACGCTAGCGCCTGAACTGTTCAGCAAATTTTCTCCAAAATGATATTCCCAAAACACTTTCAAATTTTTCAAAAAAATGGTTCCAAATTGTTTGGGTAAATTTTGTTGTTGAATAGTGCGAAGGTCGTTTAAGAGAATGATGTAGGTATTATTTTCGTTGAAATCCCCGATTTTTTCATTGAATTTCAAATGCCCGGCATAGTTTTGTAAATACATTTAATTCGTCATGAATCGTTTCGGCCTCCCGGATATCTTCGGTGCTACAAAACAAGAAAATTTCTGAATTACAATTTGTGTAATAGAAAAATTGTGTATTTTTGTAAAAAAAATTAATTTGTAAACAATTGAGCAAAATGAAGAGGAGATTACAAAAATAAATACTTTCTATCGATTCCTTTATTATATTAGGCAGTCTAAACTGTAACTAATACATTAAATATCATTATTAAAACAAATGTTATTTTCCGTTTTGGATGCTTAGTGTACTCGCAAATTGTAAAGAAATAGTTTTTTCCAGAAGAAAATATTTTTATTTTCGAGCTTAAAACGTACCCGTAGAATTTATTATTTAATGTCTAGCAAAGTAACGTATATGCATTAGTATACGATTCTTGGCTGTCCGAGATGATTCGCGTTACAGTCGCACGAGTTGACTTTTCAGCTATCATGCTGTTGTGGCCTTCTTCAGAGCTATACTGCTTTCTGCCATGCAGATTTCTGGTAGCAAACGCTTGATACTGACACCTGAGGCGTATTATTTTGTGTGTATTGTAATTATAAAAGTATAACTTGCAGAAATTCCAGTTTACCCTTATGATTACGGCCGTCAATGTGACATACGAATGAGAACGCACAGACCCCTCATCCCCACGTCTCCCATCATCCGAATCAGGCCCCCACAGACGTGCGCACAAGTGGGGCCAGGGGGGCCTGAACCCCCAGAAATTTTTGAAAAGGAGCAACTTAGCGTTACGTACTAAAATTTTTTATTTATATATTTTTAGTTCCCGATGAAATTGACGTACAGAACGTACAGATCCATTTCAAAATTTTACTATGACGGACACATCAGTATGTCCATTACCTAGATATCCTTAGGGTTAGTTAATAAAAACGTCCATCTCGAATATTTTCTAAATGGTTGAAAATATTCAGATAGAATTTTTCACCCAAATTATTCAGAGGACAGGATCTCGTCAGTTAGTTCTTAGGCTTTGATAGTATTTTTTGGTTTTTAAAGATGTTGGACAAAATTATTTGTTTAATGGAACATAATACCATTTTTACACTAATAGATGCGTCTTGAAAAGACAAATTTAGTAATACTACACATGTTCGTATTTGATTAATAATTATAAGCACAAATAAGTTTTAAAAATTCGGCGTTACAGTAGGCCCGAAATTCAGCTACAGTTGGATTTCTAAACGTTCCCACATCTACGTTCGCCGGTTGAAAACATGGCGGATTAAGTTATCTAGCGCAAGTTGTGTCTTTGAACAGCAATCAAAGTCACACTAACTTAAGTCTAAATGAGAGAGCCTACTAATCGATAAAATATAAGTTTGTCCCATGCAGACATGCAAAAGATAAGTTTGTCTCGTGGAGACAGTGCATGACGTTGAAAGGGGTCGAGCAGAATTTTGTGACCCCTTTGTTGCCGCTGGCACTCTTTGGAGCCATTTTTGAGAAAATTTTGAAAATGTTTAAGGCTTCACGCAAAGTACTCTAAAAACATTTCAAATTTTCAGGACCTGGAGTTAGTTCAGATTGTTCGAATTTTGGAGCAAATCTTCTGAGGCGGTTTAGGCACTAGCGTTGACCAGAAACAGAAGTTTTTGCCGACAATCGATTTTCTCGGTAACAAAAACACGCAAAACACGGATTCTAAACTATACATTTTAGAGGAAGTATAAAACTACATATAGGAACTAGACTTATTCATTCTTTTGTTACCGGTCCCGACAATAGGTTTCTTTTTCTGTAAAAAAAATCGCCGATTTTCCGACGCAATTATCCTTTCTCTTCCTACAATATGGCGTGAAAGTAAAAATCTAAGACGGTTCAATTTTCCTGTCGAACGATGCCGCTAAATGAGTACATACCGACGATTTCATTGTTTCTTCTATTCTTTGTTTTGGATGAGAAGTGAACTCAGTACCTTGAGTGATTGTAACATACTAGTGCTTCGCTGGGACGTTTCTTGAAAGGGTAATTTGACCGATGTAGTCAAGGCCGCTTGCACTGCTCTGCGCCTTGGGCCTTGGAGACCGTTGTGCTGCCGTCGTGCCACACGCAACGAACTCCCGACCACCTGCTATTCGTATGACACCGGATTTCAAACTCTTTTGTATTGTTTAACATCAAATACCAATGTATGTAGTGTTGGCGAATTTGTCTTCTCAATACCTATTTATTCATTGGGCCCCAATTCCTAATTCCTATTCATTTATTCAAGAGGGCATTGTTCAAAAACAAAGTAGTCCAATATCTTTAAAAAAAAACTGTCAAAAAGCAAATAACAAGAACTTTAGAATGAATCGTTTAGTGATTGTTACTCAATATCTTGAACCGTCTAGAAAATATTCGAATTGGGCCCTTTTATTGACTAACCTCGTGTATTGTTACCGGATACATTTTTCGACAAATATTATAGTCTTATTGTTTTGGGATATAATATTTGAAAAATATCGCCGTTTTACTTAGACATCACACTGTATATTCATTAAGTATTCATTTTCAATTTCTTATGCTACGACTGTCTTATTATTAATCATACAATAATGTATAATTATAAAATTAATTTTTATTTAACAACGAATAAAAAGCAAAAACGTGAAAAAACTTTGGAATCTACTCTAGAAAGAAAATCGATTTAAACCGATTTCCCAATAATATCTGTCTAAAATGCGTCAGAAATTAAAAATCTGCGTAAACAGCGTAAATGTCAAAAATGTACGAAACTACCCCGAAAAAAATGGGGCCAAATTGAAGTTGATATCTTCTACAATCACCCAAAAATACTCAAATATTTGAAAATATTCAATAATTTAAAAATTGTCTCACAATTCTTGTTCAAGTAAAATGTCATTTGTAGATAAACTAGTGGGGCTACAACAGCGCATACTTTCTCACTGCAAACGTATATTCAATCAACAAAAAATTATTACACCCAAGACTTCGAACTCAGGTCCTCCGAGTTATCTCGCCGTTAGCCAGTATGCTGTAGAAAGCCGCGAGGTTTCAACTGAGACTGACGCTTAAAAATGTAATTGTCTGGACCCCATATTTCCCACATGCAATTTTTGCAATTTTAAAATATATGAAAAATTCTCCGAAAATGGGGACTAGCACCATATTGTAGCAATTAATGAGCAATTAATTAGAAATAAATTATCTGAGATTTTCCGTCGAGCTACGACCCGAATTTCACTGATGTGTGTGCTGGCGTCGCGTCAAGCCAGCTCACACCCGTTTTCGCCCCGAAGATACGTGGCAATTTATTCCAAATGGTGGCAATTAATTAACAATAAATAATTTGGCATGTTATCATTCCAGTGTGCTGACATGACTGTTCCAGCTTGACGCACCTACCTGCACCATTCTCTTTGGCTAACCTTTTCTCCTTTATGTTAACAGAGAACAAAATTTAATCAAACAACGTGGAATCATTTTTAGACAATTTTGAAAATGTTTTTGAAGCTTCCTGTATAGTACCCTCAAAAGTCACAATTTTCTTTGAAGCTCCCAAAGCCTCGGATTCGTTAAGATCGAGTGAGGAACATCAGTTTGTAAGAAAATGGACAAACGGACCGACAAAGGGACCGACAGACGGACAGATAGACGTTTGCTGTCTATAGATTTTTTTCGTCATCAAATACCCACAAAACCATGGATTCTGGCTACACATGGATTCTGGATGGATTTATCCTCTTTTTCGTTACCAGTGCCTGGCAATTAGAGTTTTTCTGCTGAAAAATTCACCGTTTTTCCGGCGCACGATCGCAAGACTTTCTCTTGTTATGTAGTAATTGCGATACACTAAAAAGCATACTGGATAAGGGGGCCCCAGAAATATAAGTTGGCTCCCTTCTGTTTTAGGTTGTAGATACCTAATGTCGCCTTGTATGGCATTCACTTGGATGGGCATTCAGCATAATGAGAAAGCTACTGAAAAAAATAGTGCGATAAAATAAATGTAGTTTTGATCTTCCAGTTTCCGTTTGTATTTACTCTCGTTGATCTCAGGATTCGTACAAGTCTCTTTACCAAAGTCAACCACAGATTTATTCTCATTGCGATAAAAAGAAGAATAGATTCCTTGTTGACTTCCACGTCTGAAGTAAGCGACATGCGATTACGATGCGATTATGATTAATTTTCACACATTTAAATAAATTATATTTATTACGAGTGCTTTGTGTGGAGCCCAAAAATATATTTAAGACAATGCTTACCTAAATTGGAATCTTAAACCAAATGCTGAAAGAGAACTTGCAAACTATTATAAACGTCAAATAAATGTTACATTGGGCAAGGCGGTTTCTAAGTTTCTATATCAACACATTTACATTAGGTTCCAAATAAAATAATTTGAAGGGAGTAATCGTTTTAACATTGAAAAAGTATGTCAAATTCATTAATATTCACGACGCCTGCTTACAGAGGGAAGAGTGCATCTCTGAATTACTATTGTTAAATGACCCATTGATACCATTTTTGTTCTCGATTTAAACACTGTTGTTTTCAACGATTACTTATCTCCTCAGTTATATTGGTCAAGGAAAAAACAGATAACAGAGACTGTTATCCATATGTTTACCTGTACGCAGTGGTAAGTCTCATCTGTGTCACATCAAAGCATTTTAATAGGAAGTTTCTCAGTTCTCGTACTAAACGATTACGAGAGAATCATCAGCCAAAGTTTGTGAAGGAAAGAAGCGAGGTTAGGATACATCGAGTGGATCTTACAGTAAAATAATTGCTCCTCCTTGCGCACTGCCACACGTGTAATAGCTCTGGAGATTTTATAAGGTTTAGGATGTCGCGGAGTTTGTCATACGTTTTTCTTCGTACTTTTACGATTGATGTAAATATCTATCATCAGAGGTATATTCTCAGTAACAGCACAATCATGGGAAAAGGGCACAAGGCCAGAGATTGTTACGACGTTCTGAACAGTAACCCGCATTCATTGTTTAGAATAATTGAACAAAATTTCCAAAATTATATTAATCTAATAACAATATGCCAGAATCATCAATACAGTCAGTTTTCAATTGTCAACAAAATTTAATAATCAAATTTAATCAGCGTTTATTGGATATAAATCTTCTAGAAATTAAGCTTCGTCTTATGAATTCAAATTATGAATTTGTACTCGAATACATTAAAGACAGAACTAAACTCTAGCAGAATTATAAATATAGATGGAAAAGAGCGTTTTTGGCTGATACGAAATGAAATTGGAAAGATAAGAAAATATTCGTTCACGTATAATGAAAGTTATTCCAGTTACAGATTTCTAATTATATACAAGTATTTGATATATTGATAAAAATAATATTTAATGATTATTTCTAATGATACACATGCATGACTGAGGCCAAATATGTGAAGAATACATGTTTGTTGTTAAAAAATCGTATAACTCACTTTAAATTCCATAACCACCACTGATTCAGTTCCTCCAGGATTCTTGAGAACCGGAGAGCATTGATCGCAGACCAGTCACAGCTGCACAGCCAACAACTTTCTGCTTCTTCTTCCAAATAACTAGCAACTACGGATGTCAAAATGAAGTCCCACTTTGGTGACGGTCGGCCGGTATCTTTGTTTCACAAAGGGAAAAATTCTATTAATTTGTGGTTTTGTTCGTTACGGAGTTTTACTAGAAACTCAGAATAGTTTACAAACTAATTTACAAAATAATTTTATAATTATATATTTTTAGATTCCTGCAAATTGTCTGCAAAATTGTCTGCAATTTGAGAAATAATACATCAATTTAATGTGTTTGTTGTTATCTAGCAAATGGCTGTGACATTACATGCAAGTTTGTTGTCACGAGCGTGGTAGTGCGGGTGCATAATTCCTAATGAGCATATAATGGCACTGTACCTACATTTAATATCCTACCACGATTTATCTTATCCGATCGCCTTTTCCCCATTGTGGCATATTTTCTATTGTGTATGCCTGTATCAAGCGTGTCAAAATGCGTACGCTGGAGATATTGTCCGCCTGGGAAGCGCGGGCGCTCTGTTGGCAAGGCGAACTTTTATAATTTCCACTCATTTCCCCTCCAAACCAGAATGGAACGTACAAGCGCAAAACTGTAGTGAGAACCAAGCGCAAAGCGCGGCACTCAATATCTGAAAGAATGGTTACTTCTATGAAAATATATTTGCGGAAGGTTTCATATAAACAAGCTGAGTTGTTTGCTTTCTGTTTTTTTAACATGTTCCCGACGCGGACGCACATTCGACATACATAGACATCAGCACCTTTGCGGGCTCCTCTGACTGGTGTCTGCAGAACGCGGGCCCTCCGCAAACAAACACATACATGAGAGTCAGGACAAACAATCACGCCCAAGGCGGACTCGAGAACCGCGAGCATTCGCGACCCAAGCGGAGTCGGTACATGCTCTTAGCCACCTCAGTCATCCACATTGGCTGAATTATGTTTGTATACTTTATTAAATAGTACTTTATTTCATGTTTGTTTTATTTTCAAATTATGTTTGTGTAATTATATTTGGCAAGAGGTAAGATTCTGTTTGAATGGACAATTTATGGAATTTATCGTTTTGTTGCGTTTTATTAAATGATTTCGTTAATAGTTTTATATGGCGATATGTGAAATAAATTATTTTAACAAGTCTTTATGTAGTCTGTCTCTTGTGGTTTAAAACTCTACTGTAGATTTATATCATATTACAAGCGTTCAAAGTCTTACAACACTCAAGAATAATTTGTTCCTGAACGTAGGAAGTTAATGCAATAACTGCACCGCATAAGAAGACGTGATTACGAAATATTACGAACCTATTTTCTAGATTCAAAATGTTAAAGTTTACTCTTAATTTATAAGATCATTATGACCAGACTTATTTAATTTTAACTGGATAATATTCTTAGTGGACGAAAACGGGAATAATCTACCTACATTTTGAAGTAATAAACTATTAACTACCCTCGCCAAAGGCTATTAGGGGCTTTAATACTATCGGATATCCGCCGTATTAAGTCTGCAGGAATTTTATTGTATAAAATAAGGCAACCATTTAAATAAATTGGATAAAAAATATCAAACTATTAATCCATTCCAAACACGTTGTAAACAAGTATATTAAAGCCAACGAAATATTATGTTTTATATTTTCCCTTAACCTTGAGTTCTTCAGCCCAAATCGAATTTTCATTGTATATGGATATTTTCGAGATCCTGGGCTTCTAACAAAGCCCTAAACACTACTCACTTTGCCAGAGCCTAGTATATAGTTTCATTCAATGCGTAGACAAGGAAAATTATTAAATATATTCGGTACCCTAATTCTAAATATGTTTTGACTTTACTAAAAAAATTACTATTTTAACATTTCTGTTCACAAACAATTTTATATTGTTTGTTGTAGAAATTGAATATTTCTGCAGTCGTGGGAAAATATTAATTACCACAGGGATTTTTTCAGCTGGCTCTTTTCTTTAGGACATAGTTATCCAATTAAGTTTCGTTGTATTATTGTTGTTTGTTTTGTTTCATCTATTGTATATTTTTGTTTCCTAATACTTGTAACTTCTTTTCGTTTTTCGAACTCATTCTGCCACCGGGCAACATATGCCCAATAGTAGAATAAAGCTTATATCTATAAACTCTTTTTAACTAATTTCTTGTTGGGCTTAATTAAATTATAGAACCAACCTAACTAAGTACACCAGTGCAATTGTTCATGAAGGGTTTTTTTTCCAATATTCAGGTCACATTGAATTGCTTTCTGCATTTCCTTCGACCGATTTAGTGCAACAGTCACTGCCATGGTCGCGAGGTCCATTCAATTGGATAAGTTGCGCTAAGTTCTGAGAAATCGTTGAAAGAGAGTTCGACCTTGTACGCTTAATCATCCGGTCTAAGTAATTTTCGCAATCTGCAAGATCTCCCAGCAAATTACCTAATAATAGATTAAGCTTTATTCTTGGAATTACCGGGAAGGGACTGCTGAGAAACAAATTAATCTACAAAATTAAAATAGTGGTACAAAACGAAAAAAAAATTAACAATGTTTCAGAGCATAAGAACTAACAATGTGAAATAGAAAATTTTCTTTGTGAGGTTTGTAACCCCCTCGTTGACGTCTAAAATATGGCTCGGGACTAGACGTCAGCATTTCCTGAAAAGTAGCCGACCGCATCATGGTGACCTACCTGGCGAGATGTTTTTGTTTTTAATTTATTTTTATTTCTACATTTTCGCCTTCACAATAGCTCTCTGGGAGGCGCGAATTTACTCATCCCAGGAAAAAATTACATTTTATGTACTACTGCCTTGCGGTTTATTAGTTTGCAGAGGGCTTTTTTCATAAATTAGGCACGTTAAACAGTGCCAGCACGACCTATATGCCCGCTTGGGGAGCACGGCGCTCCTACGGCCATAGGTAACTTCCCCTGACTCCGTACTCATTTCCCCTTAAAATTAAGAAAGGGGTGTACGTTGGCAAGCTGAAGTGGCGCGCGGCGTTGAATAATGGCTTTGAATGAAATATGTTTGCTAGATATTTTTCTATCAAATAATCGAGAATTGTATTCTGTTTACATTCTTCAATCCTTATTAGTAGAGGTCGGAGTTTACATATTTGCATATTTTATTCCTCCCAACCAAACGATATGCTGCTTTTTGCAATAAAAATACTATTCAGGCCCCAAGAAAGGAATATACTAAGTTTTATAGTGCACATTTTGCATACATTGGCAGTAGGTGCATATATCAATAATTCGTGCATATTGATGCATATTTTGATATTATTGATCCTCTCAAGACTGTCGCATTACCACGAGAGCCTATTCTTACTTGTTGGGGAATTTCGATTGAAGCTACCCAGTTCTACTACGACTATTTGCAGGACGTGAAGAAAGTACTGGACACGCTGGACCAACGAGAAGCTGCAAGTATACCGACTGCTATAAAGCGTGTAAGGTCGATGGTCTCCAGCGCAAGAAGCTTGTATTAAAGTTCCTTTTGAAAATTTGTCCTCGACAATAGCGAGGTTGGAAGAAAGGGGATGGCCACTTTTGGTAGTTTCTGAATTGTATGATTCATTTACAAAATAGGTTATTCCGGGAGGCATTACAAACTGTAGGAACAAATGTTGAAAAAGTAGAAGACAGAACCCCCGGTATTAAAGTTATTCGTGATGTAAGTGAAGTACTAACTGGGAATATCTGACAAAGAACTGCAGGGTTATTCTCCTGCTGAAGTGACTTCATTTAAATATTGCCCCTTAACTTCTTGTGACCATTTTCATAAATTGAAAATGAAATCGCCGTACATTTTCTAGTTACAAAACACACAGTCCGCGTACATTTCCTAGTTACAAAAGTATTCTAATAGACAAAAGAAAATGTATGGCAGTAGAAAACATTGCAAAACAAATTGAATTGTGTATTGTCACAACAATGCTGCAAGTAAATGTACTGTAAGTGAATAAAAATTATTTACATAGGTATATTTGAAGTAATTGATTGATAATGCTTCCTCATATCTTGTGCATATTGTCAGATTTTTTGCGCATATTTCACTGATTTTAGGTGCATAAATGCATGCATATTTTCACGATTTCACGTGCATATAAAGCCGTCCTCTATTACCATTGATGTTTATTTTCATACTAAATTCTCCGTTTATATAACATCTTTGCTAAGAGACAGGGAATATGTTTGATTTGTGAATTCCTTCCTTGTTTTCATTTTGTATTGTGTTATTAAATCATTCAGTTATTTATGGTATTTAACAAAAATGTGAAGTAAATAAACAAGTCTCGCTTACGACGGACAGCGCTTTTTAAAAGACAAGAATATGTGTCTGTTAAACCTTCAAACCTGAACGTAGAAAGTTCGTGCTTTTATATCACTTTTAAGTAAACAGGATTATAAAGTCAAGATTTTTTTTGATTTTTTTTTTTAAATTTTACATTTAATTGAGAATTTGAAATAGGACTAACGTATTATTTCGTTTAACGGATCATTTCTTTGTCTTAAAGAGAAAAAAGGAAGTAGTATAACTAAATTTGTGACAATAACTGTCAAGTAAGTTCTCCCAAAGACTGTCATGGGCCAGGAATCCAGTAACGTCACTCCATTCCGGAGGAATTAGTACAACCCTCACTTTTAAATCTCGCGCCAATATCCATGGACGCAGTGCCCACGAGCTCTCGTAAGCTTGTTACCTTGCCCGGGACATTGATATGCCCGTCTTAAATATATGCATTAAAACTACTTTATTCTAGCTAAAATATAAAAGTACAAATTTTGTAGGCAGTAGTAAAAAATACTATTTGTCTTAATAGCTAATTGTTCAAAAACTTTTAAAATAAATTGTACTTTTTTATTTACATAACATTTACAGTTTCTTACCACCTGAGCGGTTCACGTACAAGTGAAAAGTCTCTTGCCGTGCTCTCCGCAATTGTGAAGCTCGAAGACGTTGGGAAATTCTAAAGTCTTTAATACCGCTAAACTACAATTTCATTTTCGTTTCTTACATTCACCAAGTAACGACGCATTAGTTCGTTCCCCTGTTGCATTTAGTGCCCTTGGAAGTGCTTAGAAGAATAGTGAAAGCGATGTAAGCACAGGACAGCATACCGTGCATTTGGTTGCTTGCTTCGCACTATTATGCCACTACAATGAAGACCGGAAAGACGTGGAGAAACATTGTCTTGTTGAAAAAGAAAAGCGAAGGACAGAGAAGGAGAGCTGGTTTTAAAGAAAATTAAATTAGTGGCCGTTAAGCGTGAGTGTCAGCTGCAGGGGGCGGAGGGAAATTTCGCCGCTCCGGTTTTGTAGGTAATTCAATTTAAAAGATTAAAATATACAAGCTAGAAACAATGTAGCAGATAGTGAAAGATGCAATCACATAAATAAAAAAAACAACTAAATACAATATTTAATACATAGTCGAATATATATCCATACACGAACATACTTTTTCCAGAAAGTTCAATAATGTAACAATAACTACACGTACTTATGAGCACTACAATCAGAGTTTGGAAAGCGCATACTACCTGTATACGATTAAGTTAATGTGAATTGGGCGACTGACGATCCGTCAATGAAACATTCTTTGAAGCGTCACTCACGGTCTTTCCCGAAGGAATTATCCATACTGTAATTTAATTTGCAGTGTTATAATACAATATTGAACACTATTCTGTATATGATAGCAGTCAATCTCGCTTAATGTTAGTCATAAAAAATCCAAGCACAAAATAAAACACGGGTAGCCTCTACAAGTCACTACAGACGGTGTTGCCTGTCGCTACAGTGAGCAAGGTGTCATTATTGTACAAGCACATCTGCATTAGCAGACAAACATAAATATAATAGCAAGAAGTCACACTATTATTTAAAGTCGTCGTCACAGAATAAGAAATGAAAGATTCCGTGTTCATTTCAATCGGTCTGAATCTTAGGTGGGACAAAAATATGAAATGAAATGGTTTAAATTTTTACAAGATATGATTAATATTATTGTTATTCCTCTAATTCACGACCAGAGATGTTATGAGTCGGTTGATTATAAAGTCTACTCCAGGTTGCAACCAGCTTCCTAAGAAGTGGATCTACGGACTATCAGTGCCACTACAATACTTTGCGCAAAATGTGGGCTGTTCCAAATAAAGCAATTTCTTGCACTTCCCAGCCTTTTGCATTACCTGGGAGTTTAGCCAAGTTCTTACACAAATTTTGCGGAACAAATCCCAAAGCTCCGATGACTAACGTACTTGTGATTTTACATCCCACATTTGGCTGATCTCGATTTCCAAACTCTTGTTGATTGATTGTTCGTGATTCCGGGCGCGTCAATTACTTAGGCCATTAGTCCCGTAAGAGTAGTGCGTGTTTTTTCTCGGGAGGTGGCGGTGATCTTTTCCCCGCCGGGTGGCGAGATCCGGCGCCGATCGACCGTTGACTAGCGGGGTTTTCCCCTCAACCAAGTATCTCCCACAAGCGGGACACCGCCACAGCCGGGACAAGCTCTAAGCGACTGGTCTCCCGGCATGTGTGGTAGTGTACTGCATGTTATTGTAAGTGTGTGTGTAAGGGGAGACGATAGGACAAGGAAGAGGAAGGATATATCGCGCGCGGCCCGTGGCCCGTTTATTAGGGTATTGCTCCGGCATTCGCCTGGTTCTGATCGGAGAAAGCATGGAAAACCACCGATGAGAGCAGCCGGCCGCTAGAATTCTCCTTCAGACAGCAACTGAATTCGACCTAGCTGACAAGCTAGTATCAAAAATCCTGCCGCTGTCGGGACTCGAATCTAGGACCTCCCAATCAGAGGGACTGCAGTAAAATCAGTTGATGCCCTGAGCCATCTTTCCCGGTCCAAACTCTGGAATTTAAGACGTTTCTCTGCCTCCTTGGTTACGATGTTTTGATCGCATGGCACAACAATGTATAGTAGATACGAGTTTTTCTCCAAATCCCGGATAACAATATCCGGGTTGTCTGCCGCTATCCTGCGATCAGTTTGAATTGTTGGTCGTACAATATCGTACACAATCCCAACAGACGTCACCGGTTTTGGTGAGTGTTCGTACCACTTGGCGCAGGTGTTTGGAGCTTCGAGGGCGGTACAGATCTGCCAGTGGAGGTAACCCTGTCGTGTGTTTTCAAATATTCTGTCTTTGCTAGAATTGGACAAGCTGAGACGTTATGATCAATGGATATTATTATTATTATTATTTATTGTAAAAACTGTTGCCGCTCCCTAAAAGCGCCGCTCGGGGCAGGCCCCCTACTATTTCACTTGTTTACGTCACTGGTTACTGGTCTACTTCACCACCTGCTACGTCACTGCACTGAAGTGTGATGTGTAAGAAAGACGTCAGTTTGTCGTCCATTCCTAACATTTCAAGAATAAACAAATATTTTTTAATTCATTTATTTATCTGAAGTCGCATCAACAACTATGGTATTAGCGACTACAATGTATACATTACCTAACATTTTCTTCAGTTATAAAAACAATGATAAAGTAAAAAATACAGTAAAATCATACATATCAAGCTATAAACATACACAGTTAAATATAAAATTGTAATTGAACAGTTTTGAAATACATTTAGTAGGATTATATATCATTTAGAATATTACATGATTTACAGAAATGTAGAACTTTTTTTGATAATCCTCAGATGTTAGGATTAGTTCTTCCTCATGCACATCTATATTCTGCTCACGTCGGGTGTCCTAAAATAGTACACTGATACAACACATGATGGAAAACAAATATATGTATATATTTTGGATTGTAGGATCGGATTAATCCGCCATTTGCCAGCTAGCGCTGTTCCCAGGCCTGGGACAGTGTTGTTATTTATTTTCCACGCATGGGGGTAAGAGAGACATGTGGCGACCATGACGTACTCCTATGACTCATTTCCTAGCTTACTTCGCCTGCCTGAGCCTTATTAAATCAGCCAAGCACATGTCAACATGGAAGCGTCGAACTGCAGGAACTCGAGACAGATCTTTCCTGAAACGGAAGGGTTCATGGTTGCCATACAGATCAGGTACTTTCAACACACAATTACAAAAAATATATACTTGAAGACCCAAGTGTGAACGATAAAAGGTTATGAACTAATTGAATCAATTCAACACATTACGTCGACTGCACACGTCTAGCAGGATTAGATTATGGGAAATGGCATGATGCAGAAATGAAAATAATTCACCAAGAATTGGCCCCGATGTATCAGTTAATATCTGATGCGTGACTGGCACACAACTAGAGATGCGTGACAACTAGAGATGTGTGACTGCCATACACACAGAGGATTTTAGAAAATCTTGGTACTGAGACCGAACGATTTTCATAGGCATAACAATCATCAGTAATCGACCGGATATTTTTATGTTCCATAAAGAAACATGCAAGCCGATGTTATGTATAGATCGATTCCAAACACTTCGAATCTTCAGTTGAACTCGTGCCAATTATTAATTTTGTGAGTCTCTAAAAGTCTTTCAAGTACAGTGTGATGCAGGCCAAGTGAGAATCATTCGTATTCTAATAAAGAGGACTGGAGCCATCCCAAAGATCTTGCATCGAAGGCTCAAAGAAATAGACATCCTGAAAATGCATGGAAAGGACTAGAATCGTCAAGGAATTTATGGGAAATGGCATCAATTAACAAAATTAGGTTCAAAATTCGGTTCATACTGTGTACTGTGATTAGACGAAATTTTGAACATTCTGGTATTTTCATAATTGGCCTCACTCAGTGGCGTAGCTTCAGTTGGTGTCACCCGGGGCAAAACTAATGGTATCACCCCCCCCCATAAATTAAATTTAAAAAACTATTAATGAATAGTTTATACTAGTTTAGTTTATACTAGAATAGTTAATGAATAGTTATTAATGAATTGTTTAATAAAAATATAGTTGCACATGACATTTATTTATAATATATTAAAAACTTCCTTAAATTAACTCAGAATAATTAAAATTTAATTTTTAAGTAAATAATCTAAAACGAAGTATTAGCAAGTGCATGTTTTTATAAAAATATTATTTTTAAATAAATCATTAATATTATATAATTCCAATTATAAATGTTTCTAATTGGTGTCACCCATAAAATGGTGTCACCCGGGGCGGACCACCCCCCCTGCCCCCACCTAGCTACGCCACTGGCCTCACTTCATCCGTCTGAACGTTAATTCAATTAATAGGTTGAATAATAATGCTGAAAAATAATGAATTTTATCTAATATAAATAGAAACAATTTTTACCGGATATTATAAAGGAAATACAACAAAGAAAAATTAGAGATGATGAAAATTAAAATTGAAATAGTATAAGTTATTTGAAACCAAATAATGTTGGAACTATTCGAATATAAAAGGCTAATAATTACACTGATTCTTTAGTTGGATGTGTCAAGTAATTTAAAAAATTGGACCGGTTTTACTTGGCAGTCAACGGATCCTTCAAGTGCAATTTTAACCTTGGAAAAGTGGATGGATTTCAAGAGAAACTAGGCTTTATTGTTTATACATTTGCTCTTCTTTCAACCACTGGAGTATCATAATACAGAACCATATTTGAACTTTGACCTCACTTCTCTTTAAGGAAAATATCGTCCAACCAGAGATCATAAGTTTTTTAGAGGAGAGGAGAAATATAAAAATTGTAGTTTAATGTGAAAAGTGTTTTAATTAAAGACTGGCTGATAACAGAAAATCACATTTTCCGGCACTAGAAAATTTAAGACTGCGCTCCTTCAAATATAAAATAAGTCTTTTATGGTCTGCAATAACTGTCATTACTCGAAAAATTAAGTGTTTATATAAATGTGTTTAAATTTTTTGGTGGTAATTGGATACATTATCACAGGGTTAATATTTAACTGACGAATTAAGGAGTAATGGTTACTAAAATTTCGTTCTGTTAATAATAATAATAATAATAATAATAATAATAATAATAAAATAATAATAATAATAGAATGTTATAAAATAACGGTCAAAACTCAAATTCGCATTTTTCGCCATATTCCAAAGTTGAAATCAATGAATTATGTATTATACACGACCTACGCACTATCTCTGCTCATCGGTTAGATCTGTCAGATCGCACGAAAGACAAGCCGTAAAGTCCACCTCCCACCGTGCACAATCCCTCTTCCTGTTCCCCATTACGACTTATCTGCTGGAGGGCTGCTTGAAGATCAAAGACTTTATTAACGCCGTCGGTCGTAAGGCGCTTCCTTTACTGCGCATGAGGATGCGAGACCTCCCGCGAATCTGGTCGTCAAAAGCGGCGCCCATCCGGCCCACGCAAGGGTCGTCCGCAGGCGGCGCGACGCCCCCGCTTCGGCCCACACACACACTTCCCACGCACACGATGGGCCACAACTCCGACACGATGGCCAAACAAGAAAAGGATGTCTCGATTGAAAAATCCAGTCGCCTATTGTTCCGGCTGGGGCGGTGGCCCGCTGGTGGGAGATACCTGGTTGCGGAAAACCCGCCGACGGTAGGTCTGCGCAGAATCTCGCCATCAAGCAGAAAAAGACCATTGCCACCTCCTCAGCACAACATGCACTACATTTACGGTACTAATGATCCCAGTAGTTGACGCGCCCGAAATCAATCAATCCAGTCGCCTACTTTCAATGATTGATTATTTCGTGCTTCCAAGCGCGTCAACTGCTAAAGATCGTACACCCGTAAGTGCAGTGCATGTCCTCCTCAGTAGGTGACGATCTTCCACGCTGGATGTGGCGAGGGGGTTCTAGGGTTCAAATTCCTAGGGCAGGATTTTCGACACTACCTACATTGCTAGGTCGAGTTCAGGCGCTGTCCGAAAGAGAATTCTAGCGGTCGGCTGCTCTGATCCGCAGATTTCCATGATTTCTCTGATCAACGCCAGGCGATTGCCGGTGCAGTACCCTAACAAAGGGACCACGGACCGCGCGCGATCTTTCTATCCCCTTCCTTCTCCTATCCTCACCCCTTACTCACACACACACACACACTAATATGCACTATGCTACCCTACCACCCATGTCGAAAGACCGGTCGTGAGCTTGCTGTTAGAGCTTTCCAGGTGGGGCGGAAAATACTGGGCTGGGGAAAACCCCGCTAGCCGACGATACGTCGGTGCCGGATCTCGCCATCCAGCGGGAAAAAATCATCGCCATTTCCCGAGGAGAAAACATGCCCTATACTTACGGGAACTACCTTAGCAGTTGACACGCCCGGAATCACTAACAATCAATCATCTAGTTGTCTAGTATCAACTGATGTCACTGCCGTGCCTCGGGCCGGGGGGACCCAGGGCTCGAGTCCCACGGTGGCAGGATTTTCGATATAGCTAGGTCGAATTCGGACACTGTCTGGAGAAGAATTCTATGGTCCGATTAAAATAAGTTGGTGATTGACAATTGTGCTTCTGAAGTTGTAGCTTCGTACAATATGAGTGTACTATTTGGTTACTTAATAAGTATTTATTGCAAATGTTTATTTTCGTGTCCCGGGAACACGTGCTCAGTGGTACGTAAACTGTCAACGTCGTTCCCTTCCATTCGCAACTGTCAATCACCAACTTATTTTAATCGGACCGTAGTGGCCAAAAGTGTCTAATCAAATTCTGCCGCTGCCTGCAAGAATTGTCCTCCAGAATTATTCTTCTGACCAGTTGCTCTGATCGGTAGTTTTACGAGGTTTCTTCGATCAACACCTGGTGAATACCGGAGCAATGCCGTAACAAACGGGCCATGGATCGCGCGAGATTTATCCTTCCTCATCCTTGTCCTATGCTCACACCTTACTTACACACACACACTAACATGCACTACACTACCACACATGTCGGGAGATCAGTCAGGAGATTACAGTTTGTACCCTGCTGGTGAATGATGGTTGGGGAAAACCTCTCAAGTCATTGTCTACTTCAGTGGTGTCAAGGTCTGCTACTGGTGGCTACATGGCACGTGTTGTGGCATCGTGCCATGCCACGAGCTTCTCTACGTAACTAGCGTCGCGAAAAGGAACTATTAGTAACCCCGCCGTTTTACAGTAGGGATGTCGTTGTCTCTGTGGCGGGGTAATGAACTGCATGGATGGACGATTTCGTCGTGGCACGAGTGCCACTTCCGCCCACGGCATCGGCCTTGACAACACTGGTCTATGTCGTCGCAGGTTCTCACTATCCATCGGGGGAAGAACACCGGCACCTCCCGTGATAAACATGCACGACATTTAAGGGAATAATGACCATATCCATTGACACGCCCGAAGACACGAAATAATCAGCCAATTGAAAGATAATATTTCCCGACTTTTGGCCTTAAGTTGAGGATCGTGCGTCACAGTGTGTCGGCGCGGCCAGCCTCCGGCGATAAGGGCGCGTCAATGGAGAGGGGATACAGCGGCCGATAAAGCGCCGGGCCGGCGCGTGCGGTGGAAGGGGAGCGGGGGAGGGGAAGTGGGCGGAGGGGAAGGAGGCAGGAAGCGTGGCCAAGGGCGCCCCTCCCCCGCCGGGAAGGCCCTCCCGCAGCTGAGGAAGTGCGTGAGGCGAGTTTCCCTGTTGCTAAGGCTTTCCGAGGAACACTCCCCCAGAATAGCAATGATGAAGGGGTATGATATCATTAAAGGAATAAGGAAAAAGGAAGAGAGATTGCTTTGCACATGTTTGGAGAAGGATCATCCCACGTGCGGCTTCTCACGATGGAGAGCAGATTACCCATTCATTTTGCCGTGATGATTATTTTCTTTGAATGTCAGTGGCAGATCAAAGGGGGCGAGGACTACGCCTCCCCAAAAGCCAAACGTTTGGTCAATTCACTCAATTTATTCAAAAGAATTAACCTTACATAGATCTCATCACATCCAAAGCAGTGTTCCAATTATGAATATACCCTACATTTTTACTTGCTCGCCTTACGAAGTTCTTCATTAGAAGAGGTGCGCCGGAAAACAGCGAATTTTCGGCATAAAAACTCTTAGTTTTATTTGAACTTAACGATAAAAACATAATTAATGTTAAAATATTTATGTGAGCTCCAAAATACAATTTCCCCTCCTCTGATATACTTTCTGGATCTACCCCTGCCAAATATAATATTTACTCGAAACTTGCACTTAGTATGTATAATCTCGCCTGGACATATGTCAATTTCAGAGATTTATAAAGAATGGCTCATACTTCGTGTGCATACACATATGAAGTTACACAATCCTTGTTGTCGTCAAAACTTTAATTCGTAGTTTTCCTAACTCAGGACACGCCCTATGTCAGTCTCTAATAAAACGCCTCATTTCAGTTAGTTAAAAAAATGTTTCTAACGGTTATCACAACATATAAAAGGAATTCTGGAATTTAAATAAGATTAATAAATAGACCGAACCGTTCAACGAACAAAACATCTATTTTTCACCTGATGAAAAAATTGTATATTGTAACGCTAGTTGGAAGCATTTTTAGATCGAAAGAAAATTTGAAATTTTTCTGTGCAGACTAATAAGTGGGTGTTTGCCCTTAATTTGAAACGTATTATAATTAACAAGTATAAAATTTTATTACCGGCTTTATCGCCAAATGGATATCTCCATTTATAAACTATTCGAAAAAAAATTACCACACAGTAATTGTTACCTTCTTTCTTCTCATCATCAACAAATCATGACTTTCAAACAAGACAATTTTTTAATTCAACTCTACCATTCTACACTTCTAACTTTTCAGGTTGATGAATTAATACATCATTTATTGTACAGCTAATCAAATTCATTGATTTATTTTTTGTCTAACAAAAATAACATTATTACATAATTAAAATTGTTTCCAAAAACATATTTTCCCACCAACACAATTTTATTCATGTTCCAAACCCGTAATACAGACGCGTTACGTAATACTATCAATATTTTTAGGCATTTTTCATTGCCTTTTAGTAAATAATAATTGTTGACCTGTAAATTGGAAACTGCATATTTTGTACCTATTTTAAAGATTTTTAGTGAGTATTCTATGAACTATGGCATTTTTTAGACATTTGTCTTACATAAAATTAATGAACGACCTGTAATTTCTGGCCACTTCCCCCTGAACGGTTTATCTTTCCGAAGTCGTTGATGTGTCATTGTAGCACAGCAAATGATCTCAGGTTCCTTCATTAGAAATCGTGGGAGTTGCACTTTCCGCAACACATACCACGTAGTCCCGATTACGTAGCTTCCCCTGGGCAATACATCCGAGAATAAGCTTAGACATTGCTAAAGGTCAGTGGAGGGCATTGATGAATACAAAGTAGGGAAAGAGTGAGCGAGGGCACTCATCGCTGTCACCTTTGTTGACTTCTTAAAGAAACTATGAGAATATAATTAACTGTAAACTATGAGAAAACGAAGTTGATCTTCCTTCTGTTTTACAGTATAGAACTTTACATCATCTAGATATAGTATAAAGAACAACGTATGTGTAGGTATTTATGCATGCATGAATGTAGTATGTATGGGAGTGTATCTAGTCTAGGTATGCATGCCAATCAATTTAAATGTCATTAAAAATTAGAGTTGTAATGAAATAAATCTAATTTTAATAAATACATTATTAAAAATATTTTTAATAATGAATGTTAAAATTCAAACTTTTTTGAGTGAAGTTGTGTACAGCGAACCCACAAACTATCGATTTGTTACATATTTTCATGTAAAATTATTTGAAAATATAAGTGTTATTCAAAAGTCTCAACATGCACAATTTTCTGTGTTAAATCCCGTTTAAAACCCGGCGCAACTGTTAATATTATGCAACTTTAGCACATCCTGTAACTTTTGAACGGTTAAAGTTATTGCAATGCAGTTTTAATAGAAGTGGACGAGAGAATGGGGCTAATTGATACTTGTATTCATTTCTATTTTACTACTTGTATTTTACGGGATATTTAAGGTAACTTTGTTTTTTCTCAAACGGGAACTATACCTATTTTTTCAGTCTATCATGACGAGCGTAAAAAGACGAATCCAATAACGTACATATTGTCATATGTTAGAACATTTTTTTGATTGCCAACATGGATTCCGGAAATCAAAATCTACGGAAACAGCCATTTTTTCTTTTCTTAAGGATGATGTCTCATCATTGGATCAAAACGAAGCAACTATTGGAATTTTTTAGATCTTTCAAAAGCTTTTGACGTCATTGATCATAACATTTTACTTTCAAAATTACCTTCGTACGGAATCCGTGGTATTGCTCTAGATTGGCTATGTTCGTACCTTAAACAACGATCTCAGAGAGTAGAAATACCTTACTGGAATGATGGAACTTTATGTACACACCTTTCCGGTTCTTTGCCAATTGCATGTGGAGTCCCGCAAGGATCGATTTTAGGCCCTATTCTCTTCCTATTATACGTAAATGACATGCCCTTAGCGATTCGAAACGGAAGAACAGTTCTCTTTGCGGATGATACAAATATTCTTTCCAACAAAGAAACCGTAAATAGTACAATATCAGACGTTTCAAATTGGTTCCGTAATAACAAATTAAAAGTAAATGAAAATAAAACAGTTTCAATGCAGTTTTCCATATCAAATAAAAAATTCTGTACTCCATTAAAAATGAACGGTGTGCCATTGACTGATGTTAATGTAACAAAATTTTTAGGTCTATCAATTCAGTCAAACCTCAAATGGAATGCCCACTTAAATGAATTGAACACAAAATTAAGCTCATTATGCTACGCGTTCAGAATTCTTTCAAATTCCGTCAGCCTTCATACAGCTCGTTGTGTATATTTTGCCAATGTTCACTCCCGCCTGAGATATGGCATAATATTTTGGGGAAACACATCTTATAGTTCACAGACTTTCAGATTACAAAAAAGAATTGTACGAATAATAAGCAAATCCAACCCACGTGATTCTTGTAAGTCACTTTTTATTAATCTAGGAATTTTACCATTACCTTGTCTCCTGATTTACGAATCAGTAGTTTTTGTCAAAAATGACTTACTTAAGGACGGGAATATATTTTCAGCAAACGCCGATGTCTATAAGTATAACACACGACGTAGTAATCATATTCACCAGGTGGCAGTATCAACAGCTCACTACAAAAAATTCACATACAATTCATGTACATTACTCTACAACACTTTGCCAGAAGACATTAAACGATTAAATTCAATAGAAAAGTTTAAGTCCCAAGTAAAATCTTTTCTGCTGCATAACTGTTTCTATACAATTCGAGACTATACCGAGCATCAAAAAGGAAAGTAGAATTAATTTTAACAATGATAGTTAATGTAATTATTTATCATTTGGACTGTATAATTCTAAAGAACCTGTAACAAGTATTGTACCACAGTTTCTGGGTTGATGGCCCCCATCTCGATCAGGTTTTTCGTCCAGTTTCCCTGATCCTTGAGCAAATGCTGAGATGGTCCCTTGTTTTGCTTCTGGACATAAATGTAACTTCATTATTTGTGCACGTCATCTGAATTTCAGTGGGAAATATAGTTATTCAAATTATCGTTTTTCATATTATCGCGGCAAAAAGTATTATTCTTTCATGAAGAACATGAGGGTTCAGGGCAGGAATTTATAGCTAATTTACCTTTGAAAATATATTTTATTATATAGGAGCGAATATTTTGTCAACAAAACTCGAAAAAAAAACTCTCTTTTCTGTATTCAAAATTTCGACTAGAATATGGTTTAGGATAGAGACCACAGAATTATGAAAACGTGCACAAAATTCACTTCTCCCCATAGCTCGTCATACGCAGTTTTTAACTGTTTTTGACGTAAATAAATAAATAAATTAGTAATTTGATTTTTTTTGCGACTAATGTTTAACGGATATTTTGAAGATAACAGTCCGCCACACATGTTCACGCAACTGTCCACCAGCAAACACGCGTCCGGGGGAGGGAAGAGATCTTAGTATTTGAAGATACGAAACATATTCCAAATATTCACAAAACAGTTGCAGTTTTATTCCAATAATTCTTTGCAATAACTTTAACCGTTCAAAAGCTGGAGGAGGTGCTAAAGTTACGTGACTTACCTGTACATATCCTCTTATGTTGAAAGTGTGATCCGCGTTGTTTAGGCAAGACTCACTGAAGATGGGAAAAGTATTTCCGAAAGTTAACTTTGAGCATGTTGCTAATTTGCTCATAATAACCTTAAACAGATTTTATGACCGATAATTCGAAATCGTATTTTTGAGGTAATTCTAATAATTTTCGTCCGTATACTAAAGTAAGTAGAGGAAAAGTAAACACTGTGAAAGCGAGAGCAAGGGGGAGAAGAAACGTTTATTGCTGTTGGTAATAGAAGTTACGTTATGGACACCTGAAGGTTATGCAGAACATTACGCGTCGGAGCGAGCTGTCATTCCCTCGCGTCACCTCAATGAAGAAGCTACTTAACCAAGCAAGCATTGCATTGCCTCCACTGTTGCTTTAATGACGAGCTAAGCGTGCTTTGCGCAGAAGCACCTCGTAAGGAGATACTAATAAGATAATAAATTATGAAATGATTAATTGCAAGTGTCAGAACAAAGCTCTGGAAGCAGTGCTCAGAGTATGTTTGTCTTTCCAACTACCAACTAGGAATGCGACATCGCCAACAGTACATCGATGTTAAAAATGAAAACATCGATGATAATACTACGTCGTCACAAAACCATCGATTTCTTAAACATAGATTTTTTTAAATCCATTTTAGTACGCTCTAATATTATGGTTCTCGCAGGCGGGGGGAGGATTTATATAATTTGACGGTGATAGTCGATTGTTGTGTTTATTAATTTGGAATTGAGATTTAATTGAGAGCAAAATAAAAAATGACCAGAAAAGTTAACAAAACTTTTACTATCTGATGGTATACACAAAAATAATCAGGTATATTTATCGACGGTAACTTGACAAAATTATTTTTCGCATTTCATCATTTCGGTCTGAAGGATGTTAAATTTATGAATATCTGAAAATAATTAATTTTTTTATTATGGTGCATTTTTCATTCAATAATAAAATATCGACCACGATGTCGCATCCCTACTACGAACTAATGAAAATGTGTCGTTAATTGATAATTGTTTCAAGGTCGATATAGAAACTCGCTAAGTCCTCAAACTGTTTCGTGATACATGAAGTTCACGTTGGTTTTGGTAAATCGGTACATTCAATATAGATATTGAAAATATATTTTTTAAAAATACGTAACTAGAGCTGTTTTCTCTTACACTTTCTTGTGGAATATCGCTCTTAAGAAACACACAATCAATAAACATGGATGCAAAGATGAATTTTCCTCTACATTTTCATTTTTCTGTGTTTTATAATTACACAAAAACGAAATAATCGATAATTTAGTACACCTTAACTCCCGGACTTCAGCAATTTCACTAATCAATGGAATACAAAAAATGAGATAGTGATGAAAATAACTCATAAATATAAAAAATGTACTTTTTGGGTCCCACTTGTATACCGTCGATATATTCTCGTGAATAATTATATAATTTCGCGTTCATTGGTCTGATACTTAAAATAGTACTTAAAACAGTACCTTAATCCAAACAAGATCAAAAATTTGAGGCAAATGCAAGGATAAATAACAGCCTAACTCAGCTCTTACTCAGCGTCAGAGTAGACAAGCAATTAATGTAGATCTCACCGCTATTCCTTTTTGTCGCGAATTGGCCATCTCGAGACCACGTGAACGTGCAAACCTCCGGAGCTCAGTCATATTTATCAACGGTTGGTGCACGTGACTCTTATGGTAGGAATTGTCATGCTGTATCCGTTTTTCTGCCGAGAGTTTTTGGCCCTGAGGGATGAGATGAAATTATAATTATGACGAAGGATGAAATAAATGGACAATTATAAACATACAGAGACACACACAAGCACAACCATGCCCGAGGGGGGACTCGAACCCGCGATCCTTCGGTCCGAGACCACTACGGCACTACTGGCTTAGCGATCTCGGCTACACGGGTCGACCTCACCATTCAGTTATTAATTGGATTCTGTTCGAGAAAAACGTAACATTCCTTCTTTTTCATATGCAGTATTTTGTAATAGGAACGTAAAGGGCGTAGTGCTTTGTTGTTCCCTCAAGGTCTGTCACCGCCACCCGTACGCTCATGCGTGTTATCGTGCAACTTTTTCTTATACTTCCCACAACATTCTGTTTCGTGCTATAGGTCAGGGAAAAGTTAAAATAAACATTTTTTCTACATATTCCTGTAGAAATCCTGAGCAAAAATATTCATAATATTTTTTGTTATGAACTTTACGTTGTAAAATTTTGAAAAATTCTGTGTTTAATCTCGCGAATGTCCCTTGTGTTTAATTGTGCTTATACCCCCTCGCCTTCGTAATATAGATTTTTCTTGGGTTGTCATAGCGACTTTCTCTCTTTACACGCCATTTAAAACCACGGAATTTCCTTTTCATCTACTGTCCCAGGCCCCTTTGTTTTTTCTGGGAGCCCCTTTTTCACGTGCAGCAAATCATTTGACATGCGCTATATTCACTGGCTGCAAATAGATCAAATTCCCCTCAAAGAATTCATTCCCTCATTCCAAATGATCATTGTCGTTGCATTCATCATCCCGTTCCACAGTGATGTCTTTTATTTCGGAATCTGTTAAAAATCCTCATTTGGTTGTTTCATTCATCATTTATACCGCATTATTAGTGACATATTTTCAAATTTCATGGGAGACGATTCCCTTGCTTTCAAAACACAATTAGCAAATTAAATGCTTTCGTACAGGTATCCTAAAATGGAGTTGATGTGATTCATCAACTTCTCTCCGTGGTGGAACGAAACGTGTTGGCCATATGGTACGGTCAAATGTCAGGAGCTCATTGTGCAACGTCATCGTCCATTGGCCACAGCACAATGAATGTGCCGTAAGGTTTGCCCTTGGTTAATGCTTACGCCGAAGCAAAACCTCGCGTAAACGGCACGCCTCTTGGCATTTTAAATTATAAAATCTCCTTTGTTGGTACAAGGTTTGTCAAATCGCCGCTCCCTTGAAATCGATTCTTATCTCAGAGAAAAAATAACTAATTTTTCGTTTAATATTTTGAGAAAGTAAAGGTTTTTGTTTATGATGAAAGTTCTTTTTAAAAATAAAAAAAAGTAAAATGTTTAATTTAGAAGACAAATGTTTTATTGCACGATTTACGTGTTGATCTCGACCTCGCGATTTAATCGTATTGGGAATCATGAAACATGTGATTTTTTCTACAATACCAACGTTTCAGCCATTTATTAGGCCTTCTTCAGGGTTGAAATATGTATAATCGTATCGTAATTGTTATTTAGTGTAATTTCTGGATATAGAATTTTAAAGAATACAATCTAAGTTGATTGCGTAAATGCTCACTACTTGACAATCACTTTCATCTACTTCATCATGCTTTCATACTCACACATTCAAAAATTCACCCCACACACGGACACTTAATTGATAATTTTATGTTACGTTATGTGTTTGAACTCCCTTCAGAGACCCGACAAAATATGTAAAACTGTATAAACCTACACTCGGAAAGTAATTAAAAATATCTAACCTTTGATACACCGCTACTCACTTCATTTCCCTATGAACTTATAACTCACTGGCCAGTTAAGACATAAGTGCAGATGATAAAAGATTTTATGATTCAGATAAGATAAAATATTTCTTAAAAATATATGTTATCATCCTTTGAATTTAAACGATTCAGAAAATTAAGTGAAACATGAATGTCAAATTAATAAAATATTGTCTTTTCCTCTTAAAAGAAAATTCAGTCAAATACTTCGTTCCGGTTGGAATCTACACTCAATGAAATTATCATATTGAGGATATAATTGTCACGCACTAATACTTCACATTCTCTTTTACTTTCCCGTATACGTACGTATATACGGAGTAATATACATAGTATAGGGAAGGTTATGTAATGCTGCGCGAAAAAAACGGAGGATTTTTGGCAGATAAAAATTCATTGCCGGGCCCTGATAACAAAAACGTGGATAAAACCAGTTGCTAAATTAAGAAAAAAAATCCCCTGATACGTGGTGCAGCCAGAATCCCTCTTTTGTGGGTCCTTGATACCGAAAAACAAACTGAAAGCAAAACGTCCGTCTGTCCGTCCGTCTGTCTGGCCGTCTGTCTGGTCGTCCGTCCGTCCGTCCGTCTGTCTATGAACACTACTACCGCCTAAACCATATGTAGGATTTTTTTTTCAAATTGAAGAAACCCCTGACGATCTGGCTCGACTCGAAGCTTTGAGATTTTGAAAAAGATTCCGTAAAATTTGGGGGTACTTTACATGAAGACCCGGAATTTTCAAAATTTTCTCAAAACGGCTCCAAATTTTTTCTTTAAATTTCTTGTAAGAATAGAGTAAAATACACATATTAAGGTGGCATAGGTCCGATTTTCTCGTTTAACTCTGAATTTTCGAAAATTACAAAATCTTCAATTTGTTTCGGCATCTTCCTCCAACTTCAAAATTGAAGATAGAGATTTCTCTTTCAAATAAAAATTGTACTCAAAAGCGAGTTCTTTCTTTAAGGCCGTGTATTTTTTTGTTGCAACGTTTAGTAGCTTTCGGCGCAATATTGCGTGTAACATGTGCAATTTTTTAAAAAAAATACATAAACAAGATTTTCTCAAAAACGGCTCCAAATTGTTTCTTTAAACTTTTGGTAGGGATAGTGCCTAATGTGTTCTATGAGATGTCATAAACGTCATGTTTCTCTATTCTTTTGTTTTTTCAAAAATTACAAAAATTAAATGTTTTTGACTTGTGTATCACCCCATTAATATTTACATTAGCGGTGATTTGTTCACATTATTATATTTACGAGTACAGGTGTTTTAAATATTGTCATACAAAGTTTCTCGAAAACTCAACCACTCTCTGTGAATACTAGCTCAAAATTCCGCATTTTCAGAAATGCTCAAACCCCATTTTCTCCAAAACGGTTCCAAATTTTTTCTTCAAACTTTTCGAACTAATAGTGATAATTACGCTCTTGAATATGACAGATTCAATTTGGGGTACTTTTTAGTTTTTTGCAAAAATTACACAAATGTAATTTTTTTGAAAGATCTCTCACACTGTTAATATGCACATTTCCAGAAATTTTTAAACACTACTGTGTTTTTAAGTTAAAGTGCTTCAAATGACTTCCAATTAAGATTTTCGAAACTCATCAATTTTCTGTTGAAAAGAACTTCAAATTTGTATTTTTTGTAGGGCTTAAACGCCATTTTTTTAAAAACGGTTCCAAATTTTTCAAACAAAATTGCCTTTTAGGTCGAGGTTTTAGTGTTCTTTAATATTCTACAATTAATATTTCCTTCTACCACTAGGTAAGCGAAAAATTAAGAAAATATTTTTAAAAAATGTAGTGTGGGCGGCGATAGATGGCAGCTGGAAAGAGTATGTGGCAATTTTGAATAGCTAGACGAGACCGAAGGAAATAGAAAACTAATATGGGAATGTCTGTGCCATTCTATAGCACCACTAGTTTCTGATGTCATTGCGACTGAAAATATAAGTGGAAGTGCTGTTATTATACTCTTAATATTAATTTCCCCGAAAAAGAAGAAGGAAAAATATTATCTTGTTTCTTCAAACCAGGAGCCACAGCACTTCAAGTTAATATTATCTTAAGCTCCCGAATGTCTCCTAAACAAGATAGTAGTACGCTTCCTGTAGCACCGAAATTATCAATCGGATTTCGTTATCGAAGTTATTTTTTTCTCGTGGTATCAAGTGCTATGAGTAAATTTAAACTATGCGAATCAATACAATGATATAACAATATAATGAATCGTACCATAGTTTCAACTGATAAATCGTGGGTACTCTACATACGGAAAATTTCCATGATGTATATTTCGAGTACATCTCGATTCGAAATATGTGAAGTATTGCGTGGCATTGTTTAAGAAATAAGTCTTTTTATTCTTGAGTACCAGTGAATATCCTCATTGCTTCACATAAATAAACTATATTGCCATTTAATAGCAAAGGATCAAGTTTTGTCCCCATCTCGATCAGGTTTTTGTCCAGTTTCCCTGATCCATTGAGCAAATGCTGAGATGGCCCCTTGTTTTGCTTCTGGACGTAATGAGCCATTCCACGTCAAATCGCACAAGAGTTGACACGACGTTTTTTTAAAATGTACGATATTTTTTTTCTTAAGTCTGGACATCAAAAAAGAGACACGTATTTTTTTATTTGCCTGAAAATTGATTATTTGTGTAGTTATGCCTATATTAAATTTTGGAATTTACAGGTACTTCACAAAATAAGTTCAATCGTTGCTCCGAATGTACCGGACTATAAAAATTTCTGGTTTGTTTCATTTAATACTTTGAAATGTGTATTTATTCCCTCTGAAAAAACATTTTTCAAAAAATATTTTTTTCATTTTATAAAATTTATTTTTTCAAAAAAGTAAAATTTCTATATAAACTCGATGAGATAAAAATTTGAAAAAATATAGGCATGTTCCTTGTTCAATTTTCTATAAACTACAACAAGAAAAAAAGTGGGCACTCCACACATACAGTTCTTAGAAAATCAATTGAAGTATGAGGGCGCGCTCTGCCTACCCATGCACTAACGAATTGTGTTCTGCCCGTCTTTGATGCAAGTGCTGAAGAACTAAAAAAGAATGACCGTCTGCCTGATAAGGGTTTCAAGAGTTATTAATATTTCAGATGTTCACTCAGATGTTTCAGAATGTATGACATTGTGTCATACGTATTTTTGTGGGTAACATCGTAGGTGACTTGTGGGTCACCTATGTTCTTATGGGTGAGAGCGAAACGAATTGAAATGCGAGCCATTCCACGTCAAATCTCAGTCGAATTCACACTACTATTTAAAAAAATGACACGAATATATGGCATTCATTCTGGACATCAAAAAAGAGACACGTGTTCCTTTATTTACCTAAAAATTGTTTATTTGTGTAGTTTTGCCTGTATTAAATTTTGAAATTTACGCGTACTTTGCAAAATATGATTAATTGACGCTCTGAATGTACTTAACATAAAAATTACTGGTTTGTTTCATTTAATTTTTTGCTATGTATATTTTATTCATCTGTAAGTTACTTTCTCAAAAAATAAATATTTCATTAAAAAATTGTAATTATTTTTAAAAAACGAAAATTTCTTTATGAACTCTCTCAGATTAAAATTTGAAAAATATGCATATTTCTTGTAAAATTTTCTACAAAACATAACAAGAAAAAAGTGGGCACTCAACACGTATAGATAAAAAAATCAATTGTAATTATGGTATTCGGGCGCGTGGTTCCTGCCCCTGCACTAACGAATTGTGTTCGATCAGTCTTGGATACTAATGTCGACGAACAATAAAAAGAATGGCCCTCTGCCTGATTTGGCTTTCAAGAAACATTAGTAAATCTATGTTCACTCTTTCCCCAGAAAGGATGGGTGACAGCAAAACGAATGCTTTTCCTCGTGTCAGCGAAACGAATTTTACTGCGAGTCCCTTTGCGTCCTAGGGACGGGGTGCCCTCCTGACCTTGCTCGTTAAGTACAATCGTCCACTTGTCAAGGGACATGGTAAAATTTTCTCAATATTAGTCGCAATACAAATGAAGACAAGAGTGCTAGTATTTGTTCTGTGAATCGTGTGTACACTGTGCAACATGGGTGGCGATCAGCGTATGATATAGATGTTTCAATCCATTGAAACTTTCTGATCACGATTTTTAAAAAAGAAAATCTCCAAGACGCGTAAACCACGATTTGTTGGTGAATTTATAGGAGTCATTAGATTGGCGAAGTTGTGATTCATTTCGGAAGAAAGGGAATCGGCTTTCAAAACGGCCTTTTCTTAATGAAGATAGCATCGAAATGAGTGGCTCCCGTGGCATTAACGCAAGTAGCGGAACGTCCAGTGAAAAAAGTGGAAATCAAGGAAGTGACAATTTAAGCTCTTTAGATAGTTCAAGTGTCTGCGAAATGAATAAAGAGAAGATAAACCTGAGTTTAATTGCAATAGGAGAAACCCCCCGCCACGAAAAGAAAAATTGGAACAAAATGGCACCCCGATGATAAATTTTAGAAAGTACAAAGTGCCAACACAGATAATTTTTTTTTCACATTGAAGATCCTTCGACGTCCATCGAAAAATCAGACAAAGATACTATTTAGTAACTTATCGATTACTTTCACTCAACAGATGACATGATGTTGAAAATTTACATTTGACAATTTTTGAAAGTTGGACATACAATAAAATTAAACAACGCTTTGCAGCAACCGAACGCATGATAAAAGTGTCTAAAACGTTGGCTGAAGAAAATGGAATTTGGTCCAGAATTGAAGTAAATTCGGTAGGGCATTAAAACTGCATTGTGACGAAAGTTCAGGAATTTCTATGGTACGCGAGTATTTAAAGTGAGTTTTGGGGGACCAGAAAATTTCAAAATGTCAGTCAAAACCTGAATCAAGAATCCGTCATTTAATTATTTATAAATTTATAAATTATTTATAAATATATTAATATTATTTATATGTATATTACTACACATAAATATTATTATTTATAAATTCAATCATGAAGTTTCACCACCTCAAGAAGTACTTAAATTACTGCCTTATCCAAAGACACCGACGACCAGTAACGCAAACAACGTGTCTATTGCACTAATCTATTACACACCGGTTCCTAAAATATTAATATCTTTTAAAGTTACTGAGATCCCACTTTGATTTTTCTGGACTTATTACCAATACTCTAGTGAGTTTATAAATATTTTTTTAAAATTTTTAGCTCATCGAGTTTACAAAAATATTCAATTTTCAAAATGTCAATTTTTTTTAAAATTGAAAATTCAAAAAATTAAATATTTTGCAAAATCTTAAAAATTAAACATGTTTTAAAGTTTCGAATGGAATTTGAACGGAATTTCTATAATTGGTGTATTCAAATGTATAATATTTTTTAAGTTAGTGATGCGCGTCATTTTTAGCAAATTTCATTATACAATATTTCCGAAAATAATAAAGTTAGAAAAAAATAAAAATACACGTGTTCACTTATTTGATCTATATAACAAATAGAAAAAACAGAAAATAAATAAAAATAGGAATGTCAAATTTTGGTTTTTTTTTGTGCGATTTGACGTGGAATGGCTCAAATGTAGCTTCACTGTGCGCACGTTTTGTTGAGCACTCCTTTTGCTTGTAATGGTAGGAGTAGAATTGATGTTCATTACTATTTTGTTAGCAATGCAGAAAAATCAAATCAGTTCATTCACCGTTGAAATTGATTTTCTTTAACTCGGGAACAAACATTTTTCAAATTTTCATTTTTTTTTAAAATAATAATTATTTTCTAAATTCTTTTTACTAGTTTTTCAAATGTTGCTTTTTTTTTGGGCCTCAAGAAAATGTGCGCAGATAATCACTTTCCCCACACGTCATATACAGTTTTTTACTGTTTTTGATCAAATAAATAAATAAATAAAAGGATAGTGTAAGACGAAAATTGCTTAGATAACCAAAGTGTACATACAACTGTGCTTACTACGTGCAGTGCGGTGTGCACCTACTGAGGAACAGTTGTTCAGTGCAGGCATGGGTGGCCACGACTCCCTAATGACACAGACACAAAGAAAAAAAAAGGCAGACTCAAAGATTTGAGACATGTTTCTCTATGTATGTCAACGCGCTGAATCCGAATCTCAAGCAAGAATTGCGCCACCATCCTCCAGTTTTTTTAATCGCGATAAACCACCATGAAATTGTATTTTTTTTGTTTTCAGGGGTTGTTGTCAGATCCAAAGACTTTACACATGTTTCTCTATGTATGTCAAACCACTGAATTCGAATCTAAAGCTAGAATTGCGCCACCACCCTCCAGTTCTTTTTATCGCAAAAAAGTGTAAATTTCAAATTTTTCGGCGATTTAAAGAACTGGAAGGTGGTGGCGTAATTCTGGCTTTGGATAATGCGCGTCGACATAAGTAGGGAAACATGTGTCAAGTTTTGGGGTCTGACAACGTTTGGTTTCTGTAGAGTATAATGCTACAAGACACCCAAATCTAGTATTCACATGTGTTTTTTCGCGATTAAAAAAGTGGAGTGTGGAGGCGCAATTCCGGATTGCGATTCGGATTGAGCGCGACGTTTACCTTTCACAGCAAAGTTTCATATTGTTCTATACCCAGTTCCAGTGGCGTAGCTGGGGAGGGGGGCATTGGAAGCGGCGCACCCCGGGCGACATCATTCTAGGGGTGACACCAATTAAAATATTTTATATTTGGAATTATGCCCAATTTCAGTTTAAATAAATCTATACAATTTAAATCATTTACTTAAAATTTTATACATTAATAGTTTTCATAGTTTTAGAAGTTTGAAAATTTCAATGTTGGTATTATAATATTTCGGTGGCTTAGTTAAAATAATTTATATAATTTAATAAGTATACATTTAAATCATAAATGCTAAGAAAGCAAAGCAAAGAAATAATGAAAACTAAAACGCAATAAATTTAATAAATACATTGTACATAATTTTGTACATTACTTGAACAAAATATTAACAAAGATTGTAAATATAAACAAAGATTGTCCGCTATTTTATTAAATATAAAATTTAATAAAATAATGTACAATCTATTCAGCAATAGATATTTATATACTTAATTTATAGGGGGGTGACACCATTAGCTTTGCCTCAGGTGACACCAACTGAAGCTACGCCATTGCCCAGTTCCTTTTCCTCTAATCAAAGAAGTAATGTCGGCCCCGTGACCGAGATCGATAAAGCAGTAGTGATCTCGGACCTAGGGTTCGCGGGTTCGAGTCCCACCTCAGGCATGGTTGTATGTGTTCGTCCTTTCACCCCCTATCACCACCATATCGTTTCATCCTCATACAATAACGTTAAATCCAATGGTGGTCGCTAATAACCTAGTAGTTGATGCGACCTTAACTAAGAAACAAAAGCAAAAGACACAATGCTTTCCGTTCAAACAGAAAACTCGGCACAGTTAATTGTTCGTTCGTATAAAAAATAAACTACACTATCAGAACTTTAAGCACCCCAAAGCGTTCAGCAATCGACAGCAATATCAATCTTCTGCGCATGCACAATTCGAGTTGCACACAAAGTTTGAGAATCTCGACATGCGCAGAAAGTGGAGATTGCTGTCGAGTGCTCTACGCTACGCCGTGCTTGAAGTCCCTAATTCATGAATAAATTGCTCATTTTTCCTCCTAATATAAGATTAGATTGAAATGTTCAGATAATAACGAAAACTCCCTTTAATGTTATATTTAATTAGTTTGCACAAACGGGACTTTATTCTGGGGAAGGAAAGCTATAAGTGTAGTGTCCAGTCTTCAAACACAAAATTTGAAATTTATGCTACATTTAGAGGTAATTTTAGTAAATAAAATATTTGTAATTCAATTAATTTAAAGTAGCTTTTTAACTTAATTTCATCTGATTTGTTTTCGTTTAAATACAGTAAAATCTGTATGTGACGTGTGAGGAAGAAGTTTAATCTGCAACGATTTTCTTGAACTCCAAAATCCCTTCCATATACGTTCATAATTGAATGAAGAATAATAGTACCAAGAAAGAGGTTATCAACAATTGAAAATTAGAAATGTTCGCTCCCGAGTAATGGAAAACTTATTTACATTAGTAAACGAACAACAACTTTTATTTATAGCTAACAAAATAGCAACCCCACACGCCCGCCTCTACTCCTTTCCATCGATCAAAGGGAAAGCTCAACAAAACGTGCAGAGTGAAGCGAAACGTCTGTCCGGAAGCAAAACAAGGGACCATCTCAGCATTCGCTTAATGGATCAGAAAAACTGAACGGAAAACCAGATCGAGATGGGGATCATTGACCCTGAAACTGAGGAACAATATTCGTTACAAACATATTTAGTATTTTAAAATTATACAGAACAAATGGTAACTCATATATTAAATATCATTGTTAAAATCAATATTACTTTTCTTTTCAATGTTTGGTATAGTCTCTAGTAACAACAGTAATACAGCAGAATTATTTTAGTTGGCACTTAAAGTTGTATATTGATATTAATTAAATTATGTTTAATGTAATATAAAGAAACGTATATGTATTTCTTATGGTAAGCTGTTGATAGCGGTATCTGATAAAAGTGGCTCCTAAGACGATTGTTGTAATTATAAATATCTATATTGCATGAAAACATGTCCAACCCTTAATTAAGTCAATTTAAGACTTGTAAATAAATAGACAAGACAACGGTTAGATTCGAAGGTGAATGGAGAGATGCAGGAATCACATGGAAGGCATTGCTTAATATTCGCATATTTTTCTGTATTTTTTTTTTTTTTGCTTTGGGTACATAAGGACATGCTTCTTAAAATATTATACTATAACCCTACCTCAGGCGGGAATGTACATTCGCAAACTACACGAGCAACGAGATGACTGAATTTGAACTGAAGGCTGAGTGAATTTGAAAGAATTCAAAATGCATAACCTAAAGAGAGTAGTAGAGTGCAACTCATTTATTTGTACATTCCACATCAAGTTTGACTGAATTTAACGACCCAGAAATTTCTTTACCATAACATCAGCCAGATGCATTCTGTTAATCTGCAATGGCACTTTCCATTCCCCGTTTGAAATACAAAGATTGGATTTGAAAGGTGAGTAAACAATGTACTTTAAAGCCAGTAGGGTATTTCTATTCTTTGCAATCGATGTTTCGAATATGTCCAATCTAGAGTAATTTCGCGAGTTCAGTACGGAAGTAATTTTGAAAGCAAACTGTTATGGTCCATAAGGTCAAGAACTTTCAAAAGATCAAAAAAAGTTTTTATAACGTATACTAGGGAGACATTGAATGACTTTTTATTTATTTATTTATTTACGTCAAAAAACAGTTAAAAACTGTGTGTGACGAGCTATGGGGAGGAGTGAATTTTGTGCACGTTTTCATAATTCTATGATCTCTATCCTAAACCATATTCTAGTCGAATTTTGAATACAGAAAGAGAGGGTTTTTTTCGAGTTTTGTTGACAAAATATTCGCTCCTATATAATAAAATATGTTTTCAAAGGTAAATTAGCTATAAATTCCTGCCCTGCACCCTCATGTTCTTCATGAAAGAATAATACTTTTTGCTGCGATAATATGGAAAACGATAATTTTAGTAACTATATTTCCCACTGAAATTCAGAAGACTTACGATACTAATGCAAATGAGTCAAGAATATAATTAGGAATATACAACTGAAGCAATGATTCCATCGTCAGTGCGCTCTTGTAGATAAAAATGATCAATTTTCTGTTAGTGGGCGTTCCGAATCCGGAAACTCCTTAAAGCCAACACAATGCACGAGAGAGATTGCTAGCCGTGGTGTGTTCTCGTCAACTCCGCTAATCGCCCTCCATTTAACTTTCGATCTCATTCCACGTCACCCCGCCCAACTCCGTCCCTCCCCAATCCTATTATATCGCATCCACACTCGCTCCACTCTCTCCCGTCCACACTCTCTGCCGTCCACATTCTTTCATCACAACTGCCTCATAAATTAATTATGCATTATTAGACAATTTGGTAAACAAAATCCAAAGAGTGATAAATAAAACAAGAAAAACAAGACAAGCTCAAAATTCAGTAATTAATTTACGTGCAACACTACAGACAAAAATAGACTGATAAAGAATTTGAATTATTTAATAAATTCCTGTTAGAAATTTAAAAATTATGACAAAATCAAGAAAACTGAAAAGAAAAATTATAAAATATATAAAATAGAAAATTGAGTAAATAAATTATATTGTATACCCATAGATGTAAACAAGTTTATATGTATTGAATGTGACACAAATAGCCGAGAAAGTAAAATAAATCAAACCTATCCTACTATCTTCCTATCTATCTGTCTATCGCCATATTTATGATGTTTCTGGCTCCTTGCGCACCTGCAGGGCTGCCACCACTAGCACCGTGGCCGCTTCTTGCAGCCGCTGCCGGGCCTCCGGCGATCGCTTCACGCCCGGCGCGGCGGGCAACGGGAACGCGCCATGCCAAGATTCGCTGCGAGCGCGCGGCGCGGCGCGGCGCGGCGCGGCGCCGGCGGCAGCGCACAGTGCAAAGAGAGCACCAGGCACTGGACGAACGCAGTTTTCTCTCCATCCTCTTTGGAAATGTTTGAATAAATAGTTTATATAAATGATAATAATAATAATAACAATAATAATAATAATAATAATAATAATAATAATAATAATAATAATTGCTTTATTTGGAACAGCCCACATTTTGCGCAAAGTATTGTAGAGGCACCGATAGTCCCTAGATCTGCTTCTTAGGAAGCTGGTTGCATCCCGAAGTAGACTTTATAATCAACCTACTCATAACATCTCTAGTTGTGAATTAGAGGACTAGTAATAATAATTATAATAATAATAATAATAATAATAATAATAATCAAGAGTTTGGAAATGTAAAAGCACAGGTCGTACCGGCGCCGGCGGCAGCGCACAGTGCAAAGAGAGCACCAGGCACTGGACGAACGCAGTTTTCTCTCCATCCTCTTTGGAAATGTTTGAATAAATAGTTTATATAAATGATAATAATAATAATAACAATAATAATAATAATAATAATAATAATAATAATAATTGCTTTATTTGGAACAGCCCACATTTTGCGCAAAGTATTGTAGAGGCACCGATAGTCCCTAGATCTGCTTCTTAGGAAGCTGGTTGCATCCCGAAGTAGACTTTATAATCAACCTACTCATAACATCTGTAGTTGTGAAATAGAGGACTAGTAATAATAATTATAATAATAATAATAATAATAATAATAATAATAATAATCAAGAGTTTGGAAATGTAAAAGCACAGGTCGTACCGATAGTTATCGGAGTTCTGGGATTTGTTCCGCAAAATTTGTGTAAGAACTTGTCTAAACTCCCAGGTAATTCAAGTGATGAAGGAAGGATTTCAAGGAAGTGCAAGAAATCACTTTATTTGGAACAGCCTACATTTTGTGCAAAGTATTTTAAAGCCACCGACAGTCCCTAGATCTGCTCCTTAGGTAGCTGGTTGCAACCTGGAGTAGATTTTGTTTTGAGCCGACTGATAACATCTTTAGTCGTGATGTAGTGAAAATGCTGAAACATACATGCTGAAAATGGATAATGTTTCCATCCTTTTATGACTTACGAGTTTTTTTTTCATAGCCCTCAGAGTAGACATGATTAAGATCCCAACAACAGGGTCACATTTGCAACATGTAATTAGTTTTAGGAAGATTACCAAGTCCGCTTATATAAAAGTCATTCATTACAATATTTTGACGGACTTTGAGCTCCAATTATTATTATTGTTTTCCTCTTCTCTTAGTTACTATAAGTATTCTAGCTTTCTCAGCAATCGTCCTATACTTATCTCTACTTCAGTTGCACTTTCACCTGTTGGTTATTCTGCTCATATCAAAATCTTTGAAAACATCGTCTTCTCGGGAATTCTAGTTCAGAATATAAGCGCCCAATAAGAAAGCCATACTATAAGTTATTTAACTATTGTAAGTTAAATCCACTTTCCCGGGCATTGACAGATTCTCGTGATCTAAGGCGCCCAAAAGATTCTGAGAAGCGATAGTGTTAGACGGAGCTGGTTGTCTTTATACCAACAATCCAACCAGTAGACTGAATTCATCCTTTTTTCAGTAAAAAAATGAAAACTCCATTCATACTCTGTGTGCGACACAGGTAATTGGTCTTTAAATGTTGATGGCAATATTACACTCACTATTGAATTTCTTTTCGATTTTTTTTAATTTAGAAATTGGGCAGCGACTTTGGTTTTTTTCCAAAGGAGCATTGCCAAGAAATACGGACGACCAAACAAAGCGGCGGATTTGCACACAAGATAGATTCCAAGACGGTATATACAGGAAAAACATGCCCTTGGTAGCAAAATAAACGGCTCCGCTTAACATAAAATCTTTATTCTATAAATTGATAATATTCAAGATATTTCATTTTTCTTCTGCACCGACGATATTCCGCAGAGAAAATATTACTAAGTAAATTCAAGTTTTCCGAGCTTCCCTGAAAATTAGAAAAGTGTTCAGCGTACATTCATTAGCAGGCATCCAATCATGTGACGCAGTATGAATGACCAGTGCTGGAGCTAAACAATTTTGGGCCCACGGCAATGCGGAACCGTAGCGCCTACCCGAAAAAATAAAAAATGTGAAAGCTATCTCAAGAAACTGTATGAGTTATTTTATTTCAATAAATAGGAAAAATTACGAAGTTTAAGCTAGAAAAAGGTTTTGAAAATATATTTTAAATATTATTTTTAACGAAAAGTATTTGTCAAACAATACAATTTCCAACGTGAGCTTATGTTAAAAAATGTGTTTGTCAGTGTTTTAAAAAACCGCTTGTTGTTCTACATGAAATAATAAATATGAATTTCAATATAACCTATTTTAATGTTAGCGACATTTGATTGATTTTGTATGGCACTACCTTATAAATAATGTTTGTTTATAATTAACTAATTAAGTATACAAATTAATATAAAAATTAATTGAATTAACAAATTAATTGAAAATTCTGTTAAATATCAGACTACTGTGCCGCGACTTATAAAATTACGTTAACAATTTTCTCGTGTTCTAATTTCCTTTTGAATTTTTTAACTAATTTTCCCCCTCAGTCCCATTATTGGGCCCCTTGACTTGCGGGGCCCTGGGCGATTTCCCGATGTGCCCATGCTTAGCGCCGCCACCGTGAATGACGCGTCCGACTACGTGAATAGAGTTTTTGCACTGCGTGATGTATTAAATTGTATACGATATTACCCCGATTTTAAGCCTCTGCAGATACGTATCCTCCAACGTTTCAGGAGAATTACACTTGAAAGAAATACTTCACCAGAATTTTATTTAATCACGTGACTCGTATCTTGTACGGTACCAGTCACGTGATCACGGTACATGGAATTTGTTTCAAAATGCGGCGGTAGTGTATACTGCTAACTTTATATTCCCACGGTGCAACACCATGTTAGTGAACAGCTCTAGTCTAACAAACGCGTGTCAAGATTATGTGGAATTATTACAATTTAGCGTTAAAATATTCCTTTGCTGTCACCGTTTGGAACCACTTTCATTCAATTCGTAAACGTAGAGCGAAACGTTGTGCAAAAAAAAAAAAAAGGCTCTTTTACACTTCAAACGATTCAGGTCACCTGGATGCCTCTAATGTGTACCATATCGTTTTACGACTCGCCGTGCAAACTCTCCAATAATGCCCTTTCGACCGTTGAGACGCAGGCAGTTCCGCACTGTGCGGCGCGGCGGCCGCGATTGCAGCGGTTGTGGCGGCGGCTGCGGCGGCGGCGGCGCGGGCAGAACGCGGTCGCGGAGCGCACGACGCACGGAACACGGCTCGCCTCTGCTGGCTCGGCCTTGCCAGCGCCCCGCCGCCAAGGCAGCTCCCAGCGCGCAGCTGGCCACGGCAGGCCACGTCGCGCCGGAACCGCTGCCTGGACGGTACGGGCATCTCTGGCAGGAGCACAGGCGACGAGTTCACCCCAATATTTGTATTTTCAATTATTGTATTTTCAATATTATTATTAATTCATGTTTTAATTGATTGTTTTTTTTATGAATCCGGGCGCGTCAAATGCTATGGTTATTATTCCCGTAGTTGTAGTACATGTTTTATCACGGACGGCGTCGGTATTCTCTTCGCTGGATGGTGAGATCCGGCGCCGAACTACACGCCGGTTTGCGGGTTTTCCCTATTCAGGCCTCTCCTCAGCGGGGCACCACCCTAGCCATAACAAGCTCGAAGCTCCCAACTCGTCTTCCGACATGTGTGGTAGTGCAGTGCACGTCAGAATGAATGTGTGCAAGTAAGGGGTGAGCATAAGAGAAGAAAAAGGAAGGAAAGAACGTGAGCGGTCCGTAAACCGTTTGTTAGGGTACTACTCTAGTATTCTCCTGGTGTTGCTCGGAGATATCATGGAAAACTACCGATCAGAACTGCCGGCCGATGGAATTGTCCTCAAGACAGCTGCTGCATTCGACCCAGCGCTCTAGATTGTGTCAAAAATCCTGCCACCGTGGCAACTGCAATTTTAGAATCTCACGATCTCATGTTTTTGCTAAAGACCACTTCAGTGGAACGTATTACAAAGATCATAAACTTTTGTGTTATTATATAACTTTCCAACTGTGAAACTATAAATTGGTGTACAAAAATGTTTTCCCCTTCCTTCAATAATCAAAAATGCGGGGGCAAGAAGTACTATAATGTTCCTGATCTGGTGGGTAGATGAACGGCTACTCCAGCGAACCTGCATTTTCATACTACATATCTACCGAAAAGGAGCAGCATGGATTGCTTGAAATCACTACTGTTTTAACCGCCACCAACACCGTGGCTGACGATTTTTCGTGGGTTAGTTTATTGTCTATGTTATTGAATTCGTGAATGTCTCTCACATAACTCCATTTTTAATTTACTGCGGGCACCCTATTAACGTGCAAAAGCGTGCGCACATTAAAAAGAGGGAAGGGTCCACTTCACTTCTGGGCCCCCTTTCCCATTATGCGAATATGACATATGGCATCTTGCTAGTAAATAAATAGAACACAGCAAGGAGATTGAAATTATAACGTTAACGATGAAATGAATAGGGTCCAAAAAAAAGCGAATTCATGTTGAATCATTTATAGTATTACCAGACGGCTTGGAAAGTCACTTCCGCAAATGTCTTAGATGAATTTCCCAAATTGTCAGTTAAAAAGGAGGAATCAGAAATTAAATATATTTACGGAAATAAAATGATTTATTAAGTAAGGGCCTGTTTCACATTGTTTTCGGTGGGGCACGGCTCTCTGCACCGATCCTGTGTGAACACCTATGATAACTTCAATAAATCAATAAAAAGTTAAAGCTAAAATTTCGAGGAGGATCGCACTTTCTTTCATGCCCCCTCCATAAAAATGTTATGTGTCAGAGAAGCACATGCCAGTAAACGCCGATAAGTTTATGGAGAGGCGAGTCTACAATCGAAACTCCCTAGATCGGAATGTTCTACATCTGATTCCCAACAAGGGAACCTTTTTTCTGGAAAAGTCTCCGACGATTGAAAAAGCTTAATAGCTAGGTCGAAGTTAACCTCTGCCCCGATAAGAATTCTGATGACCAACTGCTTTGATCGTTTTTACTTTCTTGCCTTAGTACGCACGTAATGAAGAGAAAATATTGTAATCGTGTGGCGGAAATAGACTATTTTTCGACAGAAAATCTTTCATTCTCATAGATGTTCGCAAGATGTTGCCCATTCATTCCCAAAGATGTTCGCAAGATGTTGTTCATTCCCATAGATGTTGCCCCCAAAATCAAAATATCCCTTTCAAGATCGCAGAGACGCGGCATGTTCAGATCGATGGGAGAATGTCAATTTTAGAAAAAATCGTCTAAACAGTTTAGGCGCTAGTGTTGACCACAATGAGACGATCAGATAGACACACAAATAAACAAACAAACACGTGGAGAGATGTTTTGCCTCCAATCAATGTTTTTGTATCAAGGTCCCACAAAACGTGAATTTTGAGTTCTAAGTGTCTTGGAAAAAGTAATTTACTACAGGTAAGAACAATATTTATTCACGATTTCGTGATGAAAGTCCGACAATACGAGTTTTATTGTCGAATAATCGCCGATTTCCGCCGAATCATTACAATACTTTCTGTTTAGTACATAAGTTGCAAGGCAAGAAAGTAAAATGTCCTAGAAGCGTCCACGGTCCTGGATCCAGTGACCCGCGCCGGACTCCCGAAACATTATATAATGGGTGCAGAACAGTAATACATCTCAAAACTAGTGGTGCTAAAACAGCACGTACTTTCTCTCCCATACTTTGATGCAAAATTACGCGAAAAGTACTCAAATTTTCGAAAAATTGTACATGTCCGTATTTCAAAATCTATCTTCAAGAAACAGACTTCATTAAGGGAACACATCTCTTTCCTCATAATTGTAGTTGTAGGAAGACGCCGAAAAAGTTTGAATTTTTGCAATTTTCGAAAAATCAGGGTTTTTAACGAACATGAGATCTGTCACAACAACACAATTTATTCAAAAACGACGGGGTCATTTCTTTGAAATTTGAAAACGTTCCAGAGGCTTCATGTAAAGTGCCCACCAAAATTAAAATATCGGTTTCACATTCAAGGGGCCGTGACATCAGCCAGATCGATAGTGGATTATGAATTTTAGAGAAAATCGGCTGAACGGTTTAGCTGCAAGCGTTGTTCACAGACGGGCAGAAAGACAGACAGACGGTTTGCCGTCATTCGATTTTTCGATATCGAGAACCTACAGAACATAGATTATGGCTGCCCCACATGTTAGAGGACTCTTTTTCTAAATTTAGCAACTTAATTTATCCTCTTTTTCGTTACCAGGGTCCTGTAATAAAATTTTTTGACGAAAATTCGCCGTTTTTCACGCAGCATTACTTAAATTTCTCTCTACTCGATAGCGAGATAGTAAATATTATTGCTGAGCAAACACTATTTATTGACTTAACCGGAGATTTGAAAATGTTCAGCCTTGAAATTCAAAATATCAATTACACAGGAGAGTAGAAGTAGGCGCTTCCTGGTAGTTCTGCATAAATTCATTTATTTTTCACAAAGTAAATGATTAAGACATTGAGCACCCTGTAAATGAACGAAAATGTCGAAGTCACGAAAATACAATCTTGTCTATAGAAACAAAGAAGTTACAAGGATTTAAAGAGATCGAAGAGTCGAAATGACGGTGTGTGGATTTCTAGCGATAATAGTTCGTGTTATATTTCATTGCCTTGATTTTGTTTCTTGTTCTTGGAGGACAGAAGTGCACTTTTTCACTCCGTAAGTTGCAAAATTACAACTTCAACGACTACTCGTGAATTGTGCGTGGGAATTTTCTAAAAAAGGTATGGTTTCTGCGGTTGGCGAAGGGTTGTAATTTGAAAGCGCCATTCTTCTGACTGAAGACTCTCGCGTTTTTGACGGACAAGCTTCTTTGAAAGTAACGATTCCTTATTGGAACAGCGAAAGGACGGCATTGTGGTGTTTCAGTACTACCATAAATACTTGTTTAGTACATAATCTCAAAGGAATACAGAAATAATGAGGTGCGTAGAAATCTGTTCTATGGTTGGCCAGAAGACTCTCAAACCACCTCGACTAAGATTTGTGAGGAGAAACGTATCTGTTAATGTGCCTTTGAAGGGAATAGAAGAAAAGGTTCTGCAAAAGAGATTGTCGACCTCAGAGAAATATTAGTAACACTTTCTTTGATTGTTTAAGTTTTGTGTTTTTAGGCCATCTAATGTCATCGTATCGACTGCAGTCTGAGTTGCGAGTCCACTACTGAAGGTCACCTATGCCAGGAGATCCTACCGTTTGTGACTCCAAAATGGATTTTCGTTAGGGCGGCACTGCTGTCGGGTTGAGTACACTAAAATGCCGTCTACTCTCTACTGTGGTCCGCAGTTTCCATGGTGCCCTTCGATCCATTCCGTACGGATTTCGGAACAGTATCTTAAACGTCCCACTTCCATACTCAGACCCGGGCGTTGAGCTTATCGCTATAAGACCCATCTCGAAAGACTCCCACTGGCTGACGTGTCTCAGTCAACCAACGGATGTCACTGCAGTGCCTCTGACTGGGAAGTTCTAAAGTTCGAGTCTCGAAGGTCCCAGGATAATTAGATAGGCAGGTGAAATTCAGCGTCTGTCCGGAAGAGAATTCTAGTGGTCGGCTGCTCTGATTGGAAGTTTTCCGTGGTTTCTACTATCAACACCAGACGAATTCTGGAGCAGTACGCTAATAAACGGGCTATGGACAGCGCGCAATATTTCCTTCTTCTTCCCTGTCCTATCCTTACCCCTTACATACACACACACTAACATGCATTATGCTGCCACCCATAGCGAATGCCCGCGAGCTTAGAGCTTCTCCGGGCTGGGGCGGTGCCCCGCTTATGGGAGATACCTGAAAGGGAAAACACCGCAGTCGGCCTTGTAGATCGGCTCTGGATCTCACCATCCAGCGAGGGAAGAACATTGCCACCTCCTTTGATAAAACACGCACTACACGTACGGGATCAATGACCAAAACCGTTGATGCGCCCGGAAACACGAATTAATCGATTAATCAATTGATAGATTACCGTGGTATTGCCAGTATGCAGATGTCATGCTAGAGCACAAGAGTGATAGAGAGGGACATATCTTAAACAGTGAATTATCGTACTTACGGCTGGCATTAGGTTTGAAAAGACCATCCCGTTTACTGGATTGTGGACGCGTAGCATTGCGTCCGTATCTGATGATAGGACCGATAGATGGTTACCACATCGGGAACTGTGGTCACGCAGATGATCTTTGTGGTGGTAGCGGGAGGAGAAGCTTGGTTTTCTGGTGTTCACGCACAGACAACGATTGTCTCTGGCCCACTGACACCTCCCCTGCGCGCGAAGGCAGAGCATAGTCTTTCTTTTCCTCTGTGGCTTTCTTTCCGGGTCATTCGCGCAGCGAAAAGGCCATTTTTATTTCTATTTTTCTTCATTTTTTCTTACCCTTTCTCTAAGTTTCATAGTTTCTTGAAGTGTTTTCCTCCTTCACTTCGTATAACTCATATCTCCACCATATTCACGCAACTGCTAATAAAGCTTTGGTCAAAACTTCAAAAATATTTCCTTTAATTAACTCTAGATCTCCTACTAGTATTGAAAGCCGAATATTACTGTACAAATCAATTATTCAACCCACTCTAACCTATGCATGTCCAGTATGGGGCGGCGCAACACCCAGTAACCTTGAAAAGTTAGTTGCATTCCAAAATAAGTTCCTAAGAAAGACCCTCAAGGCACCATGGTTTATTCCAAATTCCCAAATTCATCGCGAGCTAAATATATTGCTATTAAACAAACACATAAACAAAATAGCTGACAATTTCTTTCAAAATCATTACTCTTCCCGCTGTTCCACAATATTTAATCTAGGTCGCCGTGATTCATGACCCGTATTAAATCAAGATTCCCCAAGGATAGACTGAGGCCACCGTAACTTCTGTTTCTACACCTTTCCTCGCACTACCTTAATTTCAACGTAACACCTCAAACCGAACCTTGATGCCTGAACAAATCTTCGAACCTTTGACCATGTTTTCACTAGTAGGAATAAATACTCATTTGCCGTGGATGGCTATAAACGTTATAATATAAAATGTACTGATTTTAAAACCCTCGAGAGACAGAAATGTCGAACGAGAAGAAATAAATTTTAAAAAACGCATATCTCTTTTAATTAACATGAGAAAACATTCTCAAATACGGCAGCAGAACCGTCTTGGTATCACAAGATGGTGCAATTAAATATGGAAAATCCCCCATCATCAACCATGTTTCATGTTTCTACTCCAGACCACATCTTTAGTCTCAATGTGTATAAAATTATTAGGTATCCTCTTACCTTTTCTTCATTCTTTTTTGCTTCATACACATTCCTTGACTTTATATATTCGCCACCACTTTGTTTGACACCACCAACAATTCAATCTTCTATTAATTAGGTAATTGCGAAGCAGATACGGTTGTGCAATTTTCTCTATCTCATTTATTTCATCTCACAACCGTCCATAATATTTCGTTTTATTACCTCTTAGTTTGGTCTCTTTTGCCAAGAAGCCAGTTTTGATATTCATGTATTAGAATGCCATCAGTTTTAGAGGACAACGTGTTTATATTTTTCTTTATTTTCTGTGAGAGCACGATACATTCGCCTCGTTGATTGCATTGGAAATTTTAGTGTTGATACTTCAATGTGAAGTTTGCATCCTCACTTGACACATTCAGTTTTTAAATTCTCGACATTTTACCCCTTCTCAAAATTTATATTTGTAATTATTTACGTTATAATTTTACATTTTTTCCGTCACTTCAAGTATTACTATTTCAAATATGTTTTATAACTATAGCTAGTAGTGAGCTAGTAGTGAAAAAGAAGAAATTCGTTTTCAAGCTCGTTTGAATCAATTCGTTGAATATGAATGAACTCTGAATTCACAACATAATTACCTTAATTTCGTGTTCAATTCAGTTATATGAGCATTCCATTTGAGCTTTGGCTGAATTAAAGAGATACAAATATGTTGTTACCTTAACAGTAGATTGCCTATTGTTAATTTTCAATAGACCATCCAATTGCCTGTTTGAAATGCAAAACTACTTTGAAACCATTTTGTATTCGTTTACTATTAATTTGTTGTTGCTAAACAAATATGAAAGATATGAAGTGGTATACTATATCTATATAATCGAGAAAGGTAATTGTTCTTTCGTTTCCAATATACGAGGGAATTTGGTTTACGTATAAAAGAAAGAGGATGGAGCCTAGTTCGAAACCTGCGAGACCCCATGTTCAATTGCCAAAGAATTGGAAAAATGAGTAAATAATAGTCTTTCGTTCAATCACTGAATTTCTACTCTTTGAGATTGATGTCTAAGGGACAAAGATATTCTTATGAACATGAAAGATTCCTAGAAGAAGCAAGTAAAAGGAAGGAACTCCTGTGAAATGAAATGAACTAATAGCACTACTTTTGGTTCAGTGGTACCCCGTGAAAAGAGCTACAAATTCGACTCAGAGAAGTACAGTAATCCCGCGTAATACAGTAATCCAGCGACATTCGTTATTTGCGAGTTCCGAACATTCGCGATTAGAGAAATGCTACCGGTTTTAACATTCGGGACTTCGACATTCGCGAGTGAGTCTTTAGGTCGTACGTTTCCTTTGAAAGCAAGCACATTTAATTTCCTTTATCATCATCTGGGAAACGAACTCGCCAGGCCTCGGAGCTCGCAGTATAACTTTCTTCGAAAATTACACAGATGAAAATTCAATTTACATTTATAGAATAACACAATTGTAAAATAATTCAATTCAGTTGCGTCAAATTGGAGGAAATGGTTTTGGCCAAATGAACAGAAAAGCCAGCCAGGATCAGTGCAACTCTCATTAAAGTGAGCTCATTGTAGAGGAGCTTCCGGAAATCATCAGTGAAGAAAACCTCCACGAAGGTAATGATGAAGTAACGGAAGCGAATCTGGGTCCTGGAGCAACTTCAATGACAAAACTGTTGATGACGTTCTAAAATCAACGAGCTCTGGTAAAACTGGCATTCGAATGTGATCCAAACATGGAAATATCTTCGAAATTTAAGAGAGAATAGAAGCAGGAAGCCTTTCATATTTGGATATTAGAACAACGAAAAAGGTGATGAAACAAAAAAAATTAGCAAATCCTATATCTAATCATTTTCAACTTCGAAAAAAGTTTCAAACATTATTTTATTTCTTCATTTTGGAATGTTAATTGTGAATTCTGTTTGTAGTAGCGCTTCATCAGTTGTACTGTAATTGATTGTCAGATATTTTCTTTCTTGTTTAAACAGTTTTTCGATATCCAAGAACCTAACCCACCTTTCTTCATTAAAAGATTGACTTAACATTCGCGGATTTAACATTCACAAGGTTTTTTGTGAAACTAACTCTCGCGAATGTTGAGGGATTACTGTATTAGAATTACACTTAGTTGCAAAAAAAATGTCTATTTAAAGACATGTAATCAAAATAATGAATTTTGTTCATTAATCGTTTAACAAACAATTCATTCTTCACCAATAAATACAGAGTCAAACATAAATAAATGAAGTTAATATATACAGATAAAGAAATATGCCTGAGAAATGATTGCCTATTTTTTCTAAGACCAACATTGTAATTAAAATTAATTCCAGACTTCACGATAAGAAAATGGTTTACTTGACTTTCAAATCTTAGTCCCATTGACGAAAGCTTCGAAAGAATTGGAATGCGAGCAAGTTATCATTACTGCAGTTCAGGCTGGCCGTAGAGCTTTTCCACAAAGACACTTAAAGAAAAGCGGACTTGGCTATTGTCACGGCTATTGTCACCGGAACGCCAATCACGGCCTCTATAGAAACATTAGCGTTAGCCGCGCTCGGATTGGTGAGACAAGCATCATAACCTATACCGAATTGGTTGCGTGTTACTTGTTTAGGGTTCTTAGGGCGTCTTAGAGAGGTAAGCATCATGGCGTACAAAAGTCGGCTTCCGCTTTCTGTAAAAGATGATGTGTGCTATAGAGGGAATTATTGGCTTCTACGCCTTTTGAGGATGAAAGCCAGTCCCCCACGGACTGTTGAAATTCTAGCTTCCCGTGGTTTCACAAACGCGAAAGTCATTGAAAATAAGAAGTTATTAAACGTTCCCAATTTAGCCGACTTTCTAATTCCACGTCGTTTTGGTCCTAAATTTCGTGCAGAATTGCATTTTCTACAGGCCACTATCGTCTAGTGTACATGAGTGAATCCGAGTGAATTGATCCCCTGGCCGAAGGGGTAAAAGGGCATATAGGCGACGTAACGAGACAAAACAAAAACTTCTGGCACTTTATACGTTCAATGTCCAAAAGGTGTTGCGAAAAAGACGCACCAAATTGTAAAAAACTAGTGGTGCTACAGAATGGCAGACTTTCTATTCTACTACAGAATGGCAGACTTTTCTATTTCCTTTGGTCTCGGCTAGCTGTTCGGACTTACCACATACTTTTGCCAGCTGTCATCTATCTAAAAGCGACGTAACGAGACAAAACAAAAATTTCTTGCTATTACTATCAGGTGCCCAGCATTTAAGCGTTGTAAACTAGAAGTGCTACAGAATGGCACAGACTTTCCCAAATTATTTTTCTATTTCCTTTGGTGTCGCCTAGCTATTCGGACTTGCCACATTCGCTGCCATTTATCCAAGCCCAAAGTACATTTTTAACAATTGACATTTTCTCAATTTTTCAGTTTCCTAATAGTAGAACGGAAATATTATTTTTTAAATATTAAAGAACAGTAAAACCTCCTCCTAAATGACAATTTTCTTTTAAAAATTTGGAGACGTTTTTAAAAAAATGGCGTTTAAGTGCTATTGTAAATTCGAAATTTGAAGCTCATTTTCACAGAAAAGCTTTGAGTTTCCGAAAAACTTCATTTGAAGTCATTTGAAGCACTTTACCTCACAAATACACTGGTGTTTACAAATTGTTGGAAATGTGTATGTTAACCGCTAGTGTAAATATTAACAATGTGAGACACAAGTAAAAAAATACATTTTTTGTAATTTTTGAAAAATCAAAAGAATAGAACAACATTTATGTCATCTCGTAAAGTACATTAGGCACTATCCCTTTCAAAAATTTAGAGAGAAGATTTGAAGCCATGTTTGAGAAAATGGAATTTTTGTTATTTTTTAAAATTCTAAATATTGCACGGAATAATGCCCGAAAACTTCTCAAATTTTCAAAAAAAAATGTACTTGACGTTAATGAAAGAACAAATGATGGACAACAAATTTCGTTGGAAGAAAAAATCTCTATCTTTAATTTTGTAGTTGTAGGAAGACGTTAAAAATATGCAAACTTTTGCAGTTTCCGAAAATTGAGAGTTAACTGTGAAATTCGGATCTTTGCCACCTTAAGAAGTGTATTTTACTCTATTCTTTATTAAAGAAAATATTTGGAGCCGTTTACGAGAAAATTTTGAAAATGTCCCAGGGGCTTCAAGTACTCCCAAATTTTAATGAATGTTTGAAAATCTCAAAGCTTCGACTCCAGTCAAATGGAAAGGGGTTTCTTCTATTTTCAAAATTCTCCGTGGAAAACATCCTTCACATGGTTTACGCGCTAGTGGTGTTCACAGGTGGACAGACAGACATGCGGACGTTTTAAAAAGAATCACTCTTTTCGTATCAGGGGACCCCAAAACGGGTATTTCCGTTGAAATCTCGAAATCGATTTTCCGCAGCTTTACCTAACTTTCCCTACGTATCTTCTTCTTCTTCTATAAATAAAACAGGTTGTTGGGTATGTATATAAGAGCAAAACTCCAACACCGTTGGACCGATGTCCATGAAAGTTGGCACTTCTACGTGTTTTTTCACCAAGGTTTATATGTTGTTAATTCTGTTGTAACTTCACAACATGGCGCTATATATTTACTACATATCCCCTACATATTCACGTCAAATGCAACCTGCAACATATTCGGCAGCCTTTTTGAATCTATATCGTTAAATAACTCCTAAATGAAGCGTTTCAGAGCCTTAAAATCTTTGAGGCCAAAGGCCTCAAAGAAACGTTTCTCACGCCGTAATCTACAGAATGAAATCTTCCTGAACATTTTATTACATTTTTTGCTGGTACGGCGCTTCCCGATTTACCTCACCTGCTCAGAGACGGGCAGAATCTGCAAGTAAATGTGAATCAGAGGGACAGAGAGCGGAAGGGACAGAGACAGACAGGGACAGGGTGAGGTAGGGAGGGAGAGACTGAGAAACGGCGATGGGAGGGGAAAGAGGGAGATGAAGGGCAGAACAACGTCTGCCGGGTTTTCCTAGTACTCCCTGTACTCCGTAACTACTTACGTATACGAGAAAGTAAAAATGACGCTTAAAAATCTCTCTCGCTCCCTCTCTCTCGCTCCCTCGCTCCCACGTAATAATATGTCGCACAACAGCCTTTTTACTTTCTCGCCTTATGAATTTCTTCGTAAGAAGAGAAAGATACGTAATCGTGCTTCGGAAAACGGAAAATTTTCGCCAGAAAAACTCTTATTGCCGAGCTCTGGCAACTAATAAGTGGGCAACTAAATGTAATAATTTTTAGAAATTTAGAAATTACTAAAAATTATTTATTTAATAGATTTAGAAAAATTCTAAACCAGCTAAATTTTGGAAAAAAAATCTCTAACATGTAATGTAGCCAGAATCCATGTTTTGTTGGTACTTGATACCGAAAAATCGATTGACGAATATTTTGTTTCTCAAAAATCCTTCCAAATTTTTTCTTAAAATTTCTCCACTTATATAGTACAATTTCAAAACTACAAAATTGAAGACAGAATTTTTGGCTCAAAGTCTGTTGTACAAAACTAGCTATTTAAAAAAAGGTTATGTACAATTTTTTTGTAAAAGTTAGTTGTTTTTGCCTAATTTCTGTTTGAAATTAATTAAAGATATATGAGCGTCCCGTCATACACAACGATAACATTGTAATATTGCGAGAAAGTATGTGCTGTTGAGCACCGCTAGTTCTTTGTACAAACGCTCTTCACATAACAACAAAATTACACTTTGCCGTCCTAACTAAAAATATTACTTCCAAACTCGTTTACGTATTTACGTAACGATGCCGCGTGTGAAGCGTTTGTGGATGGCATTCCATAACTCTACAGCAGCCCACAGTAATTTCAGTCAATGCGCGCGACTACGTCAATTACCCCCATTAAAGTGAAGGTTGTGTCTGATGTTTCGAATATCGCTGTGCACTAGAAAATACTTCATCCAGACGCAGTGGGCTAAATGGCGATAATTTGTGTGTGTGTGTTTCAGAAGGGAACGTTCAAAACTTCACGGAGGCTGAATCGACCAATCGGGGATTTGACGAATGAAAGGAGACTTCGCTAACGCAGAGTTTGCGTTAATTCTAAGAATGCTCTTGAGGAAAGTTCTCTTTTCCAATTCCCATGATTTAAACATTTCAAAGAGTGAAAGTCATTAATGAGGCTCCTAGATATAAATTAACTGTATCCCTAGTAGGTACTTCATGCTCAACGTCAAACCTATCTAGGGGAGGGCGGATGCTGAGATGGTACTTTAGATAGTAAACAAAATTAAATAAATAATCACACAAATAAATAATCAAACAAATAAATAAATAAATAATCAAAGAAACAAATTTAATACATAAGTAAATACATTTATTGGAATTTGGTAGTTTTAAACCCGCCTTCCACTCATTTACCCCCTCTACACACACACACATACACATGCTCACACTCGTACGGCAGCGCAGCCGAGCGTGGCACAGCGCAGGTGGTTGCCCTAGGGGCGGCGCGGCGGTACCCTCACAAAAAGAACCACCACGCGCGACATTATCATGTCGTTATGGCCACGCGCACCCGCCTGCCTGCAAACGCTCGCGCAGGAGGTACTACGTGATGAAATTCGCTCACCGAAAAGGTTCAAACGGATTTGAAGTCTGCTCCCGTGACGTTTGACATTTCATTAGGTTTCTCGGGGGAAGGAATGTGCAAGAAATGCCCTGTTTCGCCAATTGTGAACGAATTCAGGTTGTCGGGAATGCGGGGTAGCATTACTAAATATGTAGAGACGAAAACGTGGCAGAAATGTGGAAATCTTGTGGGGGTGGGTGAAAAAAGAGAGTATGTTGACTAATTGGTTGAAATAGTTTTCAATGCAGTCCCAAAAACCATAAGCTATGCCAGTTACTGATAATCTAAATAAAATTAAATGGAGATTTCAATGTATGTTTCTGTGCAATACATACTTAAAGATTATGAGGATACCCAAATTACAGAATCATTCCATTTGAATTCGAAGCCGTAGGGTATTCATACGTGACTGACATTATTATTTCCTAAACTGTAGCAGAAAACAAAGTACTGAATTCCCAGTTCTGTTTCAATGTGTGTTATTTGTACCATATTATTTTATAAGACGACAAATACTTTATTGTAGTAGTCCCTTCTATTTTATGAGTATTCTCTATTATTCTTTTTCATTAGAATTACTTTAATAAGAGATAGTTTTTCTTTTATTCGTATCTTTTAATTAAAGGGGCTTATAAATAGTCATAATTGCATAAAACAATTAATGCCTTCCTTCTATTTTAATGCAACTCCAACTTCTTTATAATTGTCGGCAATAAAACTAGTTTAGAAACTTAATTTACGTCGAATGAAATTGTATTCTGTTCAAAACCTCATGCACGTTTCACCAAAGACTCGAAAATTAATGAAAATGACTGTAACTACGACATGCATGATGTAACGGAAGAAGTAACGAAACCGGTATGAGTCACATGACGTCCCGAATTTGGTAAGTGGCGGCTGTCACGTCACACAAATAACATTACGCGAAATGTCAACAGTGATTGCAAGATAAATAATGTATTGTTAGAATGTTACAATTAAATTATCGTACGTTAAACGACCATTTTTTGCGTTACAACGCCTTTTGTGTTGCGACAAAGCAGTGCAGTGAAGTTTACTACTAGTAAAGCGATGTTGGTTGGGGCATCTTCGTGATCTCGTAACCTCGTTTGTAGTCTCATTAGTTTTATAAAAAAAAATGGGCAGATCAATGATCACTATTTAATGATCTAGACCAATGCAGAACAGAGGTAAAGTACTAAGGTCAATCCCTATGGGGTGCAAGAGAATGGAAAGTTTTGTTGTTACCACACGCTATAAAATTTATCGGCAGAAAGACAAGATCGGAGAGAGCTCACAGCCATGTTTACTACTCCGTTTGACCTTACTGTTCGCGCTCATGAAGAGCACGGCTACCGGTGCGTAACGGAACACTGTCATTTAAGTCCGTCAAGATCTTCGGTTACCCTAATGGACGTTCACCGTACAGAATGGAGTCACAGGAGTGAAAAAGCAGAGAACCGCCAATAGGGACGCCGTGTCCTGCTGTGTCATCATGGGTAATATGCTAATATATTTATGTTAATGTGTTGCTTTTTTCGTCATTTAGCCATAACTTCGTTTTCTCTCATTCATGCGGCACCGCATTCCCTCACGTGATTCTCTTCAAACATCTTACGTAATTTTTGCGTGATGTCATACCAGGTACAAACATGTATATTCATCACCACACATGACGAATCTTCTAAACGAAGGTATCAAAACGGCTAAATCCTTAAAGTTATCAAACCCACGAAAATCCCTAAGAGACACGAATATACTGAAGTTTGTGCATTCTCATCATAAATTCAATGTCTACATCCGTCAGTTCTTTTTCATTTTGTTATGAAATCGATGAAAGCCTGTATGCTATATAAGTAGAATAGAAAAAGGAAAATATAAAAATCTCTCCGCATATTTTTCCAGATGCAAGTTTTTAATTTACAATGCAATGTTTGGTTTCCCTCTTCCTACTTTAAAGGAGACATTAGTTAATACATTATACTTTCTAATTTACGAAAATTACTTATACTCATTTTTTTTCGAGAACGTTAATATGTACGTGCTTGAAGTGTTGTCATAGGTCTAAGCAATTAGAACATGTGTTCTGGGATATACCACTATAATTCATAGATAAAAGTAGGCCAACAGCGCAGGCCCTCCGATGTTTGAAAGCGCAACTTCGCGCAAGACCCAAGTTAATCCACAGCGCGTCCGGCCGCGTCCAGGCCCGCCGGCGCGGCGTCGGGATTGGGTACCGAGGTGAGAATTTGGAAATTCCATCCACTGGGTATGAAGGTAAAGGCGGGTCTCCATTAATTAACATTTCACTGCATCGTATTCAGTGTTCAGTGTTTTATTTTGAACTTCGCGTCGTGTAAATTCGTTACGGAATGTTTAATGCAACATTGCGATCATATATTTTAGCATGCTAGTACAGTTTTGTAACAGATATTTGGCATGTTAACAATGAAAACGGATTCACGTAAAGAAGTTCGATCTTAGTCTTTGAATAATGTGAACTCTTCATTTTATATTTTTGTATTTTCTGCAATTCTCGGTTATATTGTGATCATTTCAATATGATATTTTCTTTCGAAGGTGCCCTTCAAGTAGGTGAATATTATTTCTATCTCCCAGTATGCAACGCAATTTTTACCATATTCCTACACTTCTCCCGTATTCCTACATTCTTTGACGAAATACTCCATAAAATTCGAGGCTTTATCATCACCAACAAGAGTATCATTTGACTATTTCAGTTTACAGAAAAACCCAACACTACTGTAAAGTCAAGAACATTACAACTGCTACCATTGTCACACAGATCTTCACCGCTCGTTCCTAGAATAGTCAAGAGTAGTTTTTGCCATGGAAACTGCACGAATTAGTCCGAAGTTTAGTCGGACTGTTCTCCAATGAGCGAGTTGCATGAACAAGTTTTTTCATTCGAAATGGCGAACACACGTATTAAAAATGTTAAGTTTATATAACATAAATAGCATGACGAGTCAATTTTGCGCATACTTGTCAATGGCCAAATGTTGAAATTAACATATCGAATGTCGAGCAGTAGAGAACAGTAAGGAAATTACAACAGACGGCAAATCGGATGAAATTCTTGGCACTGAGAGAAAGAAATATCGAATCGCCATCTATTTTGATTAGTCTTACTCCACCTCTTCCATGGAGATAAATTCTTTCAGGGTAAAGTGTGACGTATCACACATCAATATATGTGATCCAAACATTATAGACAATGTGAAGTCTTATCTGTCAAAGAACTGTCAGGGAATTGGGACTTGTTGGTAAACAATTCAAACACCAGGCCGGGGCAAAAGGTATGAAGTATCAGCAAATAACTCAAGGCAGCAAATACCAGATACCGACCATCTGGATATGTACCGAATATAACTACTCTTCTAACACGCGTTTCTAAGTACATATCGGCAGAGTTCGAAATATCAGACATTTATTGTACCTAAATTAGACAAGCAAAACAGCATTCATTTTACTAAAATATGCATCCAAAAAGGCATTTATTCCGGCTACAATAGGGGTACAAAAGGGATGTACAGAATGAAAAATCACATTCAAAAGGAATTATTGTAAAAAAAATTAATAAATAAAATTATTTACATTTTCATTTTAATTGTAAAATTTACATTGGCACTTATGTGTAAGGAAAATATCTTTGTAATCTTCAATCCACATTACCAACCCGGAATGTCGACTATGAATTTGTTTTCTCGCAAGGCTGCCTCATCGAAATTCTATTATGGACTTCCTTTTTAAACTTGAAATGGCATCAATGGAAACGGATTTATATTTTTAGTTCTTCGCCAATACTGAGAAGGGTGTATCATTTACATAGAACTCTGTCCTCAAAAAGAATTGGAGTCGATACTCGATTGTTCGTGAGCCAACAAAGCCTGTCGGCATCATTGAAAAAATTTTAAAAATTGACTTTTATCGTCTTTTCATTTAGATTTTTTACACCTCCTAGGGCTGGAGCCTACGCTTTCACAGAAAGAGGACACACGACCCTACCTTCGAGTTGTCCAGGCTACCAGGTATGTTTTATTTATTTATTTATTTACGTCAAAAACAGTTAAAAACTGTGTGTGACGAGCTACGGGGAGAAATGAATTTTCCAGCTTGATCGAGATCGATGCAAGGAAAAAGTCAGAAATAAGACAAAATACCAAAAATATGAAACAAAAGCTTGAAAAAGGGGGAAGGCAAAATTAAAATCTACAAATAGAAGCAGAAGTAGGATATTAAGTGATTCCTACTATTAAAAGCCATAGAATCAAAACAACAATAAAAAGGTATTTAGCCAAACTTCCGGGCTCTACGTATCACAACAAGTGTCGAGAAGTATCGTCATTGAAACATATCAACCTTCTATCGACGAAGAAAGCCTTCTTTTGAGACGTACTCGTTATTACAAAAGAGAAGTAGCAGGAAGCATTCTATGGAATAGTGTGGGTAGTCAAGTATGATGACGTTAGCAAAGCCGCTTGAGACAAAGTAGTATACTATGCGCATTGTCTCGTAACGAATGCATTCGCTTCACCACGAGGATAGTCGTTTCTTCGTATGCACGTTCAAATTCGACGCGACTTCAGGACGTCGCTGTGATTTATCACCTCACCCGAGAAGCTATGATACTTTCTCGCCACCCCTAACGCGACGTCAACGTAACCAATGTGCGCATGATCTGAGCTTTCACTACACTTCACACTTTCCTTCCTGGCCGGAAATTCACCAAAAAACCTGTATACAGGAAATGAGTATTTTATGCACTGCTCAAGAAGACAGAAATTGTATTTTGGCTTTAACTCATAATGAAATGTATTTCTGTGGGACAACGATCTCGGTTCAAATTAATCTTTTCCTCATTTCCGTATGCTTTCGTAGAGTAGCTATTTAGGCACTTTTCCCGCGGGATAATTTTTATCTTGCAAGTCCTCGCATTGTGTACTACTCTTTTTTAACTAAGTACATTAAAAATTGAAGATCAAACACAAATTGTATTAAGTTAAGATATCAGCGCCGTGAACCCGATCCCGCACTTGGCAGGTCTGCACAAAGTGCATTATTTACGGATATTTGATATGGATTGTCACACTATTTTTATAAGCTGTGCAAGTATGCAAGAAAGTGACACAGGCTATAAGCTTTCGGGCAATAATATGCAGTTCGTTTTACTTTCTACTATATTGCTTCTTTGCCTAGGTCAAAGTTTTTAGTACTTCCCACAGTGAGCATCATTAATGTCAAAATTATTGACTATCTCCAATGAGAAAAACAACTGTATTTATGGAAGAATGTAGTGGGAAGAACAACTAGTACAGAAATTGGTGAGAGCCAATTCTGAAAAATAAGTATATTGAAACTAGCTATAGAAATTTTGTGGAAGTGAAGAAAGAGAAGAGAAGACAAGACGACCGAAGATTAGACCATCTTAAGGGAGGATGATAGAGGGAGACGGGGTTTGAAAGAAATGGAGAGAGAAGAACAGTAACTATTTAAACATTCTAAAAGCAAAATTCAGTCTGACAACGGACGTTTGGCAATCATTACTTTGCTTAGACAATTCACATCAACTCTTTCGCATTTTTTCTCGGCAACAAGCCACAGAACTTGGCGTCTCGTTTTGTATCGATCATCGCCTAGAATTCACTGGGCAGAGTTTCCGACACGTGCCCGAAGACCGTGCGTCTAGACTTCTCCAGCGAAAGGCTCGCTGAAAGGAGAATGCCCGTGGCCACACGTCATTCCCCATCCGGCCGCGGACGCGACGCGACGTCTGGCAGTTTCGCAAGCACGTTCGTTCGGAGGACGCCCTTTCCCCTCTCGCCGAGGGGGGAAAACCGGCCACTGCGGTGCCCCCCCGCTGCCGCCGCCACCCGCGGCGCGCGCAGAACCGGTCTGCACCGGCGTCGAACACTGGGGCGCGTCGGCATGCCTATGCGGCAGGTGAGGCGGCGGCGCGGTGGGCGCAGCCGGGTGGGGGGGGAGGGGCATGGGCGGGTTCGCGGGGGGGGCGCGTCGAAACGGAAAGTGGAACGGCAAGGTGGCGGCGGCGGTAGGGCATGTGCACGGCGCGCGTTGCGAGCCTGCCAAGTGCGGTGCGGGGCGAGTGACACGGTGCGGGGCGGGGCGGGGCGGGCCGGCGAAGCGGGCTGATGACGAAAAGAGCACGGCGAGGGGGGCTTGCGGGTGGGGGAAGGGGGCGGGGGCGAGTGGTCCGCGCCGGAAGGAAGCCACCCAAACGCGCGAGCGGCGGCAACCCGGCACGCGGGCGGACGGCAGACGGTGCTAGCCACCCCCGCTAATATTACGACAGTAGCAGGTTCCTTCTGTATTTCTGCAGCTAATTGCTCCGTGCCAATCTCTAATTTGTTTTCATTTTTTTCAACTTTCGTATTTTTTCCTCATTTCCACGATTTTTTTCAATTTGCCTCTCGTCCTTTTCGTAGTTGTGCTTCTGAAAGTTCACAACTGATTGCATAAAAATACACAGATATAACCCTAAAATAATGATTCATATATAAGCATATACATGCAGTGACAGTTTTTCTTGAAGTAATTCAAGCACGAATAAATTTTGTTGTTGTCATGTAAGCTTGGCAGTACGTAAACATTTAGGAACAGCCAAGAACCACACGGATATCTTTAAGTCAAAAAATGGGCAATAAAATAAAAATGCTAAACAGTATATTCAGAAAAATAACGAAGAGAAACCGAATTCGTTGTTTCGAGATCTGAGATATCTTGCACTGATACCAATAAAACCAATGATGCATTAATGTATTTGGCATTTTAGGGACAGATTAATTCAAATTTTGCCAGCTAGCGGTGTTCCAGGCTCCAGGTTCCAGCTAGCGGAGGCCAGGGTCGTTTTTATTTATCCTGTGGTTAAGGAGGACATGTCGCAAACATGACGTATTCCCTTCACCGTATCTCGCAAACTTGGCCTGCTGAACTTTTATTTCATGACAAGACTGAAACGATTTTAGAGGAAAACTACAACACTATTTTGTCCCGAGCGGGTATCGTACGCGGAATCGCTTCACAGGAAGCTAGCACGCTGTCAATGGGTCATCCGGGGATCAATAAAAACTACTTATTTCCAATTACTTCTAAAACCATTTGCATTATATTTACAATATCAAATTAATATCAATATGTTGAAATGTATTCACTATACCAACTACTAAAAAATAAAAAATCAAATAACACGGTGAGTAATTTACTATTAATTAATGATTACTATTCGGAATCTATGACAGTCACGTAAGTCATATTAAACTGTTTCTTACGTTCCTTAATATGTGTGTAATGTTAAATGTGTACATGACGTGATGGAAAATCAAGACTTGAATTTCTTGAACCAAGCTAATAAAAACCTGTGAGTGTGTTCCTTAAAAAAATAATATATTCTGATTTATGTAAATGTATTTACTCACAGCTATGACTAATAATATCCTGTTCCATTCTTAACAATTCTAACGTTTTATGAAATTTCCTATGCTCATAATGTTATGTAATGTTTATGTTACTCGAATTTCCTCTATAGTGTTAAATACATTTAAATTTAAGTTAAATTTAAACGTTAATACTCGTACATATTATATATATAGATATATATATATATATATATATATATACATACATACATACATTGTTACATTTTTTTACTTTGTTAGTAATATTAGCGTCATATAATCGAATATTTTTCAGAAATTTTATACTCGACAGTATTCATGTTGAAAGTACAGGAAATGGAGACTGAAAATGTTGTCATGCGGGCAAAAGGGGAGCTTAGTATAAGAATCTGTATTAGGAATGTTTCGAAGAGGGACTTGGTGGGATTTTGTTGTTCTGTAGAGGAAGTGTGGAATAATTTTAAGAAAATCATTAATACGTGAATGGATCTCTACGTACCGTATAAAATCATAACAAGAAATCCTGATCCAGAATATTATAATAATCGTATACGAAAGTTAAAAAGCAAGGCTGGCGTATGGGAGGAGAAAAATCAGTGATAAACGTCATGAAAACTTTAAGAAACTATCAAGAGAGCTTTTGGAGGTGAAAGTATTAGCTCAGGAAGGGTGTTTGGAAACGATCCTTACTGATGAAAATAAAACTTGGAGCAATTTCTTTAAATACGTACGAAGGCGCAAGGGAAATAGCGAAGAAATACCGTCGTTAAGAAACGGTAGTAATAATTTGGTGGTAGACGAGAAACAAAAAAGTAAATATATTTAACCAATTTTTCGCCTCAGTTTATACAGACAAAAGGAAGATCGTCGTAAACGAATGGGAAGGAGAAGATGTACTAAATCCGAGAGCACTTACGAAAATAATTGCTAAAATAGGTAATAATAAATCAACAGAACCGTACGGAATTTCGGGGGAAATTCTCAAGCTAGGAGGGGAACCTGTGTTACCGTATCTATTGCGGCTTCTCGAGATATCAGTGAATAATTCATGTATTCCTAAGGATTGGAAAGATGCCACAGTGGTCCCAATTTGCAAAGAGACTCGCGTCAATTTGTCGACAATTATCGCCCAGTAAGTCTTACATCTGTAGTGTGTAAGCAAATGGAACATTTGGTGGCAGAATACGTACGCGAAATTTGGGAAAAGAATAATATTATTAATATTTATGAAGGGCAACACGGTTTTTAAAAAGGATATTCATGTGAGAGTCAGGTAATCACTGTCAGTCAGGACATTGCTGATTCTCTTGTTGAAGGTTCCATCGTTCACGCAATTAATATAGATCGCACCAAAGCGTTCGACTTGTCCTTCATGATAAATTAATCCACTAAATTAGTAAGTTTAACCTAGAAGAATTGTTCTCTGAATTCGAGAATTTCTTGCTCGCGTCCTCAACGGGTGCGAATTGGATCTAATTTCTCTTCGAGGGCAGAATTAACGTCCGGAGTGCCACAGAGAAAGTGTCTTAGGTCCGTTGTTATTCATAGCGTATAATAGTTATATTTCGCAGGGAATTGAATAAAAAATGCGTCTTTTTTCAGACGATTGTATAATTTATCGGGAAATTAAGATCACGAGATAGAGAAATATTACAGGCTGGTTTAGATAGGTAGAATCATAGAATCATGGGCTACCGCAAATGAAATGAAATTAAATCCCAGTAGGTGCAAGTTTATCAGATTCGCGCGTTCTAGAAAGTCAGACGACATCAAATAAAAATTGGGAAATCAGTGTATTCCGACGGCTAAATGCTGCATATATTTGGGAATTGTAGTAATAGAGGCTCCGGGATGGGCAGAACACGTAAATTATGTAGTGAAAAAGGCGTGGAAGGCATTACACTTTGTGATTAGAGTACTTAGGAAAGGAAGTGGAAAATCAAGGGAATTAGGGTATACATCCCTGGTACGGCCGATATTGGAATTTGGCTCCATATGTTGGGACCCATATCGTTTAGGGCAAATAAAATCTCTCGAAAAACTACAAAAACATGCTGCAAAATTTGTTAGGAGAGGACGTTCTAATTCTGAATTTATATTGTGGTTACCTTTGGAAAATCGCAGAGAGAAATCGCGTCTTTGAGCTTTTTTTCAAATCAATAACAGGTGATCGTCCGGGGGGAGGGAAGTGCGGGCTAGGTTATCAAAACAAACATACGTGGCACGGAAGGATCATGGGTACAAAATACGGCAAAGAAAACTGGACAGTGTAGGCAAATTCTCATTTGTAAACAGAACAATACAAACTTGGAACGAATTACCTGCAACAGTACTGGAGACTTTCCCTCAGAATGCCAAAATGTTTTAATTAGATTAAATAAATTTAATTTTTTTAGAATATATAAGCATTACTTTTTTGTATTATTATTGTTATTTTATATTAGGTCAGCTTTAGCATATGGTAAATATTTTGTAAAATTTTATTAAGTAATATGTAAATATGATACTGTTAATTAGATTTCTCATTTGTGTTTTCTGAGAAAACGCTACCACCGGAAATATTCTATGTATTCCTAAGTAGCAAAAATAAATATTCTATTCTATTCTATTCTACGGGCAAAACAGCTGCAACAGCTGTCGTGTTACACTAGGATTGTGGGTTCAAATCCCGAGTAAGGCATGAATGTTTTCACCTCGAGATTGTGGCGTGCACGCAAAGGCAAACCACGACGTATTCCATATAAGCATCTCAATCACCTAAATTGCCATTCATCAATTCATAATTGGACAGGAAAGCCAAGAATTAGTTCTCTGTCCGTATTCGTCCGTATCGCCAGGGATAAGGTATTAGGAGAAGGAAGAGTTGAGAAAAGGAACTGAGTAGCTCTCCAGTTAAAGGGACGGCTCGCACAGGAAAGGTGAACAACCCCCGCTCCGAAGGTGCTTTTTTGGTCGTGCTGGGAACCCAAGCTATGCTTCGCGGGAGCGTTTGATCAAGGCGGAAGGGAGAGAGTCGTCGGCACAGAACGCCGCTTCCACGCCCATCTCCTTCCCCATTCTCCCGCACAGGGCGGCCTTGCAACGAAAGAATATGCTTAAGAGGACGCTTCAACCCATTGTGGGTCTTGACATACTCGAGTATTTTTCAAGTGAGAGGACGTAATATACAGGAACTGGCACTGGGGCATATATTCACAAGCAGTTAAGGAGTGGAATAGAAGGAAAGGGAAATAATGAGTGCGGCGGGAGAGAATAAATGCCAAAAGATAAATGGGATGAATTTAGTTTTAAAATGGACGGCGGAAAAAAACGGTGGTATCACTCGTAAACCCTGAAGCGATATCACATTACCCGTTACAAATGACATACGGGACGAACGGTATTTGAGTCGGGTACCTGGAGGTAGCAGGTGGGCACGCTATCTGTTGCAGTACGGGTAACCCTTCCAGCTAAAAAAAGGTGAATAACCTCATAAAATTAAATTTTCACAACATTCGAGCAATTGAATGTCATATAATATATAAATAGCTAATAAAATTCAAAATTTACATCATTAAGGCAAATTCTATTCCTGGTCTCCTTGGCTGTCTCCTATACTCAGAACAGGGATTATTGCCATCGCCAACGCTACCATTTCCAGAGTCAACTCTACGCCTCCATCGCCGTGCTCTTTCTTGGATACTGTTACCGCAGACGCCTCTGACACCACGTATCGCCTTTCCCATTCTCTAGGTAGTCTTCGCCACAAACTGCAATCGCTACCATTTCCACTATCACCTCAGACTGGTTATCCGTCGTAACCTCTGCGTTCCTCCCTGTCACTGCCCCTTCTTACGTGGCCAAAAGTTTCGTCCCCGTCATCGCCTCCGTCACCGCCTTGACCTCGCCCTCGTCACCGCTCCGCACCCAGTCGTCGCTTCCATTACCTCTAGCGCCAACACCATCTCTGTCATCGATGGCGTCACCTCCCACTCAACCTTCGAGTGATCGCTCGACCACTACTGCCACACAGCCTCAACCAGTGGCGGATCCAGGAGGGTGCTTTGGGGGCCATGATCCCCTCTCCCCAAAAAGGTCTATAGTTTTCGTTTCTTACATTCTTTTATTTGGCAAAATTGATGTAAATATTTATTTATATTAAAATTATTTAAATAATCTATAGTATCATTTGTACACTACAAAAATAATAGGCAATATAATAACAAAGGTCAATTATTTAACAAAAATCTATTATGGTCCCCTCCAAAACGATTGGCTGGACCCGGCCCTGGCATCACCGCTCGTTGTCTTCCACACGTAGGACCCTCTTCCGCCGCCTGCGAACAGTCTGACACCTCCCTCTGTCCCCGCTTCCGGCTCGCCTACCAAAAACGCTCTGCAATCGCTATCCAAACCGCGCCCGTCTTTTTTCTCCGCGTCTTCCGCGGTCCGCCACCCTCGACGCCGGCGGCACCGCCTCCGCCGCCCCGCCTGCCCCTCCCCGCCCCCGTCAGTCACCGCCACCGCCTCCGCCTCTGCCGCCGCCGCCGCCACCGCCCAGCGCCGCAGCCTCCGGCGCCAGGGCGAGCGGAGCGCCGTAGTCGCCCGCACCGCACCGCGCAGCTCCGCGCCCCGCCGGCTTCCTTTCACCAGCGCCGCCCTCCGCCGCCGCCGCCGCCACCGCCGCCTTCGCCTCCACCTCCGCCTCTACTCCGCCTCCGCGCCTCCACCGCCGCCGCTCCGCGCCGCGCCGAGCCGCGCCGCGCCGCGCGGTCGTGCGGTTTCGAACGCGAAGCCTTGAGAAGCCGAGAAGCGGGACAAGTTGCGAACAGCTTTCACTTGGAGCACATTGAAGCGGCGCGCGCGCGCTGCCAGTGCGGCGCGAAACCTGTTGCGGCGAACATGATCGCGCGGCGGCGCGCGCTCCGAGCCTTCCCGCGTCTGCTGCGAGCGGCCGCGGCCGCGTGCGTGCGCGACTGACTCGGCCCGCGCGGGCCCCCCCGGCCTCAGACCCCCAGCCCCCCCACGGCGTGCAGGGGCATCCACGCGCGCGCTCTTCGCTCCGTGAAGTCGCCGCCCGCCGGCGTCGCGACGCCCCGCCATGCGGTGCGCGCGCGCCTAGCGGCGTTCCTCCTACCGCCGCCGCCGCTGCCTCCTACTCCTACTCCGCCGCCGCTGCCGCCGCCGCCGCCACCGCCGCGCGTGACGCGCGCTTCCCGGCCGGGCGCGCCGCCGGCGCCGCCGCCATCGCCGCCGCAGTCGCGCTCCCAGCGGGCGATGGGGACGGCGCGCGATGGCAGCGTCGCTCAGTGCTGATCCTCAGGCGCACGCCGGCGCGCCGCGCGCCGACGCGCCTCCGCGCCGCACACCCCGCCGGCGCAGACGCAGCCCGCCCAGGAGGCCGAGTCTTCCGCGCAGCAGCCGCCGCCGACGCCGCCGTCGGCACCTCGGGATCCTGCAACCCCCGGCGACCCGCCGCCCCAACCTCGCCACAGCTTGAGATCGACCACGGCCAAACCGGCGGTGCCGCTCGGGATCACCTCAAACTCCCGCCGACGCCCTCTCACCCGCTCCAGCTGTTGAGGTCGACCGCTTCCACGCCGACGCTCAGAGACGTCCTGAAGCTGCCGGCGTCGCCGTTGTCGCTGGCGCCGGACGTTCGGAAATCGATCACGTCCAAACCTGCACCACCGCCTCGGGACCACCTCAAGCTGCCGGTTCAGCCGGTCCAACCCCCTCAGCATGGCTTGAAGTCGCCCACGTCGACGACGCCGTCTGAAAACTCGGTGTCGCCCGCGAAGCCGCCCCAGGAGCTCAAGAAATCGAAACCGGCGCCACCACCCCCCGTCGAGCTGAGAGCGACGGCGTACTCTCCGCCACCGCCGGACCTCCTGAAGACGCTCGCGAAACTGTCGCCTCCGCCTCAAGACGTGCTCGGCTCGATCACCTCTCCGCTCCCTCGCGATCTGTCGCAGGCAGACGCGTCCCCTTCGCCCCCGCCGCAGAATCTCGACCGGTCGAGCACGCCCTCGCCGACCGGCGACCCGCCGCGGAGCGCCGCGTGCGCCCCGTCGCTGGCGAGCTGCCTCCAGCCGCCGGCGTCGCCCCTCGCCCCCCGCTGGCCACGCCTGCCGCCGCCGGACTCGCCCCCGCTGCCCAGGGACATCCTGCGGCCGCGCACGCGATCCTCCCCCTCCCCGTGCGGCTCGCGCTCGCCCTCGCGCGAGCGGCCCCCCCGGCCGGGCCCGGCCACGCCGTCCCCGCTGTTGGCGCGGGACCTCCAGCAGCCGCGCCGCTTCTTCGCCGCGTGGCAGAGGCGCAACGAGCGCCGCACCGCCATGTGGGTGGAGCGCGCCGGCCCCGCCGCCACCCCCTCCGACGCCGCCGCCGCCGCGGACGCCGCCGCCGTCGCCGCGGCCGCCGCCGCCGCCGTCGCCGCACGCTCCGCCGACGCCGCCCACTCGCAACTCACCACCTTGCACCTCAAGCTGGAGCACCTCAAGGCGGAGATCGTAAGTATCTATCGTTCGTCTATTCGCCAGGATCGACTCTTTGGCGTCAGTCCTTCGTATGTTCAACAGCTTCGTACCGTGGTGAATGAATGGATGATGATCATGATAATAATTACATACAATTCACAGTGAAACGTGTGGTTTGCGTGTATGGAAAAGGAATACGTTCTGCAAACAAGCACCTAAATACAATTACGACTAACCCTTGGAAACACGTCAATCCCCTTTTGAACATTTGCTTGCCCTCAATTATCAAGCAAAGAGACCAAAATTGAAACTTGGCACCCTATGCTGTGTTATGCGAGTGTTACTCCCCCAGCTGGTGGCCGGTCGTAACACGAGAAGAGGTGGAAGAATATTGATTTCTTTGTCAGCTGTTTGGTCTTAGCGCTTAAGCATTTGTGACCTACTTGGAGAAATCACGATAATGATCATGGGTTGGTGTCGTAATTGTTACAAATTGGCAATGGACAACCTACACTAGATCTGGAATATTTTGTGAGAGCTGATATTTAATAATTGGCATTACCGATGATTGCGACAATCGGAATTGCTGATGTAATCGCCAGCTGTTAGAAGTAATTTAATTAAATAACACTACACATTGCGAAATATACCAAAGTATTATCCGGTGAATGCTACCAACGCATAAGTACTATTCTGTGTTGCATATTTCCTTGATTCATTTCCTGTGATCAAGCATGGAATTTAAAAAAGCAATAAATTCAATGCAATACAGAACATCCCGACAATTTGCATTTTTTATCTCTAATATTATAGTAATGTGCATGACATTTATTTAGCAAAAATACAATTTCTGTTCAAACTGTCATTTCAGCATGATTGCAAAATACTATAGCACATTAACGAGAGACGTATATACTGTGTGGAGTAATAAGTCTCTGATACGGTAGAACGAAGGCAGATGATTGCCAACGTATTACCAAAACATGGCAGATTGTACAAAGTTTAGGATGAGAGTTTTTTCAACAAAATTCATTTCGTGTCGTGTGATTCATCACTCTGTCAACTATGATGGATCCTTAGTGGCCACACAGCGCCTTATCGATGTGTTTGAACAGTATGTACACCGTTAAATATATTAATACCTACAAGAAGCAAGAGAGTAAATATTAGTCTTGCTCATAATAATTTAAACACGGTTTCTTTACTAAGTGAACGAATAAACTCAGTTTAAAGGCCAAATATCAATAAGACCAAGCTAGAGATTGAAACACGCACTCATCCGCTATTTGATCGCAGGGGTCATGCTTTACTGTAAGTTGTGCAACTGTTGTAACGGTGTGAGTCGACAGTGACGAAGGGCGATCACCCCGCACTATTAGGGAAAAGAAAGGAAATCTTTTTAGAACTCCGCATTGACATTGGCACGAGATTATGATCGAGTGGTAATTTAAATCCATGATAATCTTGGATAATGCTGCATCCGCCGCCAATTGTTATCTGTACAACCGCCACCCAACCCCGTGAGTCCTTCGAGTTGCTTCCTAGAGGTCTAAGCATTTCCCTCTTTCTGATCAAACCAGCCATTAAGTTTAATCTTCCCTGACTTCCTTGCCACGTTTTTCTTCTTTTTTTGTGAGTAAACTTAGACAACAATAGCAAACCTTGCGGTTCAGTTGTGGTCACCACCAGGTACCTGTAGATAATGATGTCCGCCTATACGTGTATATGTTTAGGGATGGCAAAACGATTCAAAATACAGATACACATATAGAATCAATATTAAAATATTTTGTGCTGCTACAACCCTAAACATTATATGAAATATACAAGTATTTCATTAGGCTGTATTTAATTCGTCGGCTCTACAGGTACTGAAAAAGAAGGAAATCACAGAACTCAAGACCTTAAATAGATAATCTAGCCAGTCTCTAAGTCTGACGCCAAGATATTTCGGTTTAATACCTAGGCATTTCGAGAGAAGCACTGCCCAATAATATTACGCCCACTGAGATTTAAATACAGCTGTTCTAAAGTTGCCATGGATTTTATGAGTTCCAATTAATTAAAGACGTTGATTTTCACCGTGTCAATACACCTATATATTGAAAAATAAATACTTGCATTTGAGGGTGTGAAAAATTACGTCTCACATTTCACGTTCCACGTTCGGAAAATGCAATGTGATACCACTGTTTACACAAAACGGGCTATCATTGCCATTTGTTGTCTTATCTTGTATTCACTTGAAATATAGAGGGTCCTTCTCCCTCTCTCGGTCATAAAAGCCAATAACCTTGATTTCGACGAAAATGTCAGTTACCCACCACTATTCACAATTGAATGTCTCATTTATGAAGTCAATATTACACTTCACCGGAAGTTCTTGTAGAAGAAATTGTGACTCACGCAGAACAAATATTTACTTCATCTTAAAGGTAGTAATCCCTATATTGAAAAATGATACATAAAAGCTTGACGTTACAGAAAGAAAAAGTAACAAAATAAATACAAAATACAAAATTGAAATTGAATTCCTTATGGGACAGAAGGACTATTACGAGTCGTACTCATTAGATAGTAGTTCGTACTCATCATTTTAGTATTTCGTACTCATTAGATATTTCTTTTTAAAATTATCAATGGCATTGCTCAGAGCAATCTTATTAATAAAATAATTTTAAAAACACGTTTATCAACAGTCTGCGCACTGCTGCTATCTACATTCCTATGTGTATATACACATATTCGTGGCCGCGGCTGGCGGCTCGCGAGCAGCTGGCCGCCCGGCTCTTCCGGTGCTCGGGAGACCGGCCTGGACGTGTCTGACGCGCGCGCATGTGGGCACTGGGGCAGTGGGGTAAACAAACCCCGGAAGCCCGGACAGCGAAAACCAGAAAGTGCATCGCGCGCGCACGGCCGAATCGCACGCCGCTGGAGAGAACAGTGACACAGCTGAAAACGATTTCTTTGCAGTTTGAGCACATCAGGTGATGGACACGAGCGAGAACACACAACATCGGCAGATTTTAAGGGAAAAAGGGCCATTAACTGTAAAGAAAAATGGGTTGCGGAAATTCAGTATGTGACGTCAGTAATATGACATAAATTGATCTAAATAGTTTAGTTTTAATAAAATCGGAAATGTAATTTACGGTTGATTTCTATGTAAAATAATAGGGCAAAGAGAAAGACTTTATACATTTCATACGTGCTAACCCACTTTTTCGGGAAACAGCTAGACGCAAACTTGGGGCTCACCACATCTTGTCATGAAGACTCTAACATTCGTATAGCACCTCTTATAAACATAACGGAGCCTAATAAAAAAATCTTTTTCATAGTCTGATAAAGGACATCCTTTATTCTAATTCAATAATTACGCATACGTATATAATCTTTCTACGACTGATATAATGTGACGCATTTTATTAATAATATTGCATGAATAAATAATATAAGTTTTTACTAAAAACATACTATTGGCTTACTTTATTTAAACCTAGTTGGTACAGTTTACGTGAGGTACAAAACGAATGCAAAGTAGCGATGTTGTAGAAATACAGATAAGACGTAAATGACAATGTTTAAAATAATCATCAGAATGAATGTATTGATTATTGATAACTGGCTTAAATAGACTGATGATAATACGATCCAATGTCATCTATTAATAATTAATAAATTTATGTGGCAACTGTTTCATCTTTCATTTCATTCAAGGGATGATTGTGTTAAGGCTGTTTCCTTCGTAACCTTTCCTTCTACGAAGTATTTTAGAGATCAAAGTAAACTCTTAGTAAGCATTGTAATCGCTGATGAGTCAGCCACAAGAATAGTTCTCCCCTCCAAATTTGCGGTAAAGCATTTATCTCAAGTGCTTTTCTTCAGATCCACTCGAATCACGAGAAGATAGTACCCACTTACTGTTCACTGTGAATTCATTGTTAATGATTAACTTTCAAAACAAAAGTCAGAATAGCATTTGTATTTTAATTTCAAATTTGTAGTCAATAGCTTCGATTGTGACATCCTAACACTTTTATTTTATTAAAAAAAAGTTTAAAGTTTTTTGTTAGTTAAGTATATTATGTTGAGGGATATTCGAAAAAAATACAAAAATATTTTGAACACATTTGCGATTACTATTACTATGAATCATAAGAAACGATACAAACATTAAATTATACAATACATCTTTTGGACGATGTCCTATGTTTCCCTATATTTAAACCAAGGTATCCTTAACAACGATCGCCATTTTCCAGACGATCACAAAAAGAAGTTTGGCTATACGCCATCGATATCTATATGTTTCCATAATATTAATTTATACATTAAACAAGCGACTAGACAGCACAAGGAACCCAAATTCGGGTCAAATGAAGATACGATTGCAGTGCATACGATTGCCCTGAATTATGCTTTATTGATTGGAAACAATTGCGACTGCACAGTTAACTCGCTTTAATTTTGTATGTTAATAATTTTTTCAATCATGTATTTGAAACGTTTAGTCCCATGATAAACCGTCAATGAAATGTTTTATAATGAAAATTTACCTATTTTATCATGCCAATGAAAAAGAAAATTGCTATTTCATTTGTGATAACAGTATTTTTACTTTCCCGTATACGTACGTATACACGGAGTGATATACGTAGTATAGGGAAAGTTATGTAATGCTGCGCGAAAAAATGGCCAATTTTCGGCGGAAAAAAATTAATTGCCGGGCCGTGAAAACGAATAAGTGGATAAAACCAGTTGCTAAATTAAGAAAAAAAATCCTCTATCTCGTGGTGTGGTCAAAATCCATGATTTGTTGCTTCTTTATACTTAAAAATCGATTGACGGCATTCCGTCCGTCTGTCCGTCTGTGGTCAACGCTAGCGCCTAAACCGTTCGGTCGATTTTCTTCAAAATTCATATTCCCCAGTCGATCTGATTCTAGTCGAAGCTTTGTGATTTTGAAAAAGATTCTTTAAAATTTGGGGGTACTTTATATGAAGCCCCCCGGGGATTTTCAACATTTTCTCAAGAACGGCTCCAAATTTTTTCTTTGAATTTCTTGTATGAATAGAGTAAAATACACTTTTTAACATGGCATAGGTCCGATTTTCACGTACAGCTCTGAATTTTCGAAAATTGTGAAAGTTTGAATTTTTTTCGGCGTCTTTCTCCAACTACAAAATTGAAGATAGAGATTTTTTCTTCAAATAAAATTTGTTCTGCATACTGAGTTCTTTAATAAAGGTCATGTAAATGTTTTTCACAATTTTGGTAGTTTTCGTGCAATATTGCGTGCAATATGTGCAATTTTAAAAAATTACAAAAACAAAATTTTCTCAAAAACGGCTCCAAATTTTTTCTTTAAACTTTTGGTAGGAATAGTGGTAAATGTACTCTATCAATGACATAAAAGCCATTTTGGTCTATCGGTTGGTTTTTTCAAAAATTACAAAAATGTAAATTTTTTTACTTGTCTCGTTAATATTTACATTATCGGCAATTTTTTTACATTATTATATTTACGAGTATATATGCTTTAAATAATGTCAAGTAATGTTTCTCGAAAACACTACCGTTTTCTGTGAAAAGTAACTCAAATTTCGGCATTTTCAGAAATGCTCAAATGTCATTTTCTCGTATATGGCTGCAATTTTTTTCTTGAAACTTTTGTAACGGATAGTGCTAATTACACTCATTAGTATAGCGTGAAGTTTATTTTGAGTTTTTTTGTTTTTTTCAAAAATTATATAAATGTAAATTTTTTGAAAGATCTCTCACATCTTTAATATGCACATTATCCGCAATTTGTAAAGATGATTATATTTGTGAGTGTAAGTGCTTCAAATAACTTCAAATAAAGTATTTTGAAAACTCAAAAATTTTCTGTGAAAATGAGCTTCAAATTTCGCATTTTTAGTAGTGCTAAAACGCCATTTTCTCTTAAACGGCACATAATTTTTAAAAGAAAATTGCCATTTACGGCTAGGTTTTTGTGTTCTTTAATATTCTAAAATTAATGTTTCTGTTCTACCAATAGGAAACCGAAAAATTAAGAAAATGACAAAAAAATGTACTTTTGGCGATGATAGATGGTAGCTGGCAAGAAAGAGTATGTGGCAATTCCGAATAGCTAGCGAAGACCCAGGAAAATAGAAAACTAATACGGGAAAGTCTGTGCCATTCTGTAGCACCACTAGTTTATCTAAAAACCGCAGCTTTCAATTTCCAAAAGTTAATGATTACATATGTAAGAATGCACGTAACAGTGATTTACGATAAATTAAATAAGAAGATTCAACATCATATATCTTATTTTAGCAGTTACTTTCTACTGTTTTCATTTACTTATTGATTATTTCAAAACCACCTTAAGTCAAATTTTGAACAAGCACATCGCCTTTATTACTAATTACTAATATTACTAGGAAGATATGTAAATGTATTGCAAGGAAGATATGTAAAAATTTGTTTATATCCCTGGTTTAGAGAGTCGATTGTTAATGTTTTACCTTTTACATAGGTTACGATTTTACGACACCACCGATTTTACGATACCAGCTAGTATTTGTAAAAATGAGGATTAAGTTATTCTTGGTACATTATTGCACCAGATAATAGTAAATGTTAAAGTAAAATTATTATTTTATATTCGCGTGTTGCTAAACAAACGGCTGTTTGTGTTGCTGTGTTAAAATGATGTTAAATTTGTGTACATTTATGTGACGACTTTACAGTTAATGGTTTGATTGGTATTAAATCCATCGGCCAAGAACGTCCTTAGATGTGACTCTTATATAAATTTTAAATTTAATAGTACACGTGGTTTTGAAGATGTCAGAAATTTTAAAAAATGTATACATTAATTCACATTTTGATTTTTTTGAATAAATGCAGCATGGTGGGCGATAAAACTATCAAAGAATATGTACTCTCAAATATCGGTTGCTCACAAGTTAATGGAAAATTAGGAGCCCAAATAAGCAACAAATTGCTGGTGTTCAAAGACACATGAGGGCAATGCAATAGATGCCAAAAGAGTATTCATCAGATGGAAGTGTTGAATGAATACCTACGAACTGCTCTTTGGGAGTATCAGAAGTATAATAATATTGGTCTGATATTATATGAAAGCTGAAGCTGGAGAGAAAATATATGTTACATAAGAACTGTAGAATACAAATGTTAACTGCACCAGACCAAATTACGGCTTAAAATTCTCGTACTCACGTTATTGGTAGACGCTATGAAACACTATTTCGTAATGATTCATTGCACAAATTCGAGCTTGCTACCCACAAATATTAAATATATAATTATTAGGTTTAAAATTCTACATACTTCATCGCGGCAATTACGAAGTAGAAGTAATGCGAAACCAAAAAGTCAGGCTAGAAACAAATTGTTGATGATTGTTGATGCACGTGGGTAGCAATGCAATAAATACCACGAGACCAGATTTGATGCGTAGTGAATAAGTGGTGAAGTCAATTTTCCCTACTTTTCAGGGCACGACTTTTAACTGATTTCATTACCGATGGCAGTAATCCTTCACCTTTGTAATGGAGATGAGTTACTAATAATGAGACACAGATTACCAAATTTCATCGATTTATTACAAAATCCCGGTTTTACCGACTGTGTAAACTTGTTCATACACATGTACAAGTTATTCCCTGAAAAGGAGAGAAAGTTGATTTAACCATTTATTCACTACACGCACAGATGTAATAGATGGAGGTCTTATAAAAACACAAACTAAACATACAATCATCAGAATCAGGATTAGTAGTACTGCAAGAGAGGAAGTTAAATAAAATAAAACGTGGAGAGTAAGGCCGTCCGTCACTGTTTGAGGCAGTGTTACGCTGCTTTACATGGGGTAGGAGCGTCATAGTTGAGTATTACGTAAGGCTGATACGTATTTTTAAATTTTTTCGACATTCGCAGAAATAATAACTTTTATTTAGTCTTGTATAAATCATTAAAATAACAAATTAAATTTAAAAATATAATAAAATAAAAATGTATGATGTTTAATTTGTTATAAAAAATGGATATATTTTTTCATCAGTGGTAAAATGATTGAATTTGTTAGATTACGATCTGACTTATATTCTACTGATCTAACTTATATTCTACAACCCACTCAAACTGGCAGAGTAAAATTGAGGCCCATGTGTCATCCACGATGGCAGGTACACGGCTGCTTACTGGAAATTTTTTCCTTAGCCATCCATCCTTCATTCAAAAATTTCCCCATATTGCAGCACGCGTTGCAGGGGGAGAGGGGGTAAAACACTCCAAATTTGCGTTAGGTTCATGGACGGCCCCAAATAACAACCGTGGAAAAGAATCTGTTCATTGAAAAATGACAAATATTGAAATAATTCTAACGAGCATAATATTTATTAAGTAACGGCACACCCATCGCCACCGTTCTCGGGAATGTTGCGCCTCGCCACCCGGAAACAAGCCACAGCGACGGCGGATGTGGAGCGCCGAGGCAACCCGCAGGCCACGTGAGCCGAGAATTCCGTTGACGACGCGAGGAAGCGGCGAGAGGAAGTTGCGGTTCGTTCTCGTGGTCGCCTTCGCCTGCTTCGTCTGCCTCGCCCGGCGGCCTAGCGGAATCGACGATGCCAGCGGGACGGAGCGATGAGAGGCGTATGGGAGGCGATGGGTAGCGCCGCGCGGAGCTCTCTGCGGTCGGCCGGCACTCGCAACGCACACTGTCATTTGGGACAAGGAGGCGGGCAAGAAAATGATTTTCGGCTGTCCTGCGCCGAAAAAGTCGACCTCGATCGCCGAGGTTGTTTGAGCGCGAAGCGACTCAATGTTGTCTTTTTTTAATTTTATTTATTTGTTAACATCAAGCATAAAACTAAAAAACTGATGAATGCGGGAGTACGTCACAATAAACAGGTGTTTTTGTGAAACGATGAAAACGTTTTTTTATATTCTCAAAATATTTATTGTACCAGAAAGCGTTACAATAGTGCAAATTATTTCGCAATAAACATTCTCAAATTTTGTCATTGTCACATAGTTTGGAAACCAGCTCCCTTATTGACAATGCTTCCGATTCCTTCCATCACTGGGCCTCCCACTTATATTGTGTCATCTTAGTTTGAAGGTTGTGGGTCAGAATCTCTCCCTAAGCATGGATGAGTATCCCTTGTCTTTTGTGAGGGTGTCGAAGTCTCGCGTACTGCTGAACCCAGATCCTGGGAGCCTATGATTCATGATGCTCCCACTGAAGGGTTGACGTAATTGTCTTTGACCGGAAAATGTCCAAAGAAAGAAGACTGTTCTGAAAAACTGGAATTATTTCCCGAGTATATGTAATGGAATGCGGTAAGAAAGAGTCTATTGTTCAGTATATTGAACGCTGTTTATGTGGTACATGCTTATCAGTAGAATGAGAGAGGACTGAATGCCAAACTGTTTTTCTAAACCAAACAAAAGAAGAAGAGGCGAAGAACTCGGCAATGTGTATTCAGAACATAGAAAGAGCGATGGCAGAAATGAACTTGAATCAGGACGATATCTGAAACACAGCAGACTGAAACGCAGAAAAGCCGTTGGAATTGTAGTTAGAACCCGCATGAATATGATGTAGTGGAATTCCCAACGTTTGTGAAAGAGTTCTCGATTTCCCCTTCAACATGTAGTAGTCTTATTCAAGCATATTCGAACTTATCCTCCGCACCGGTATTTGATCAGTCATAGGCATCTAACTCATTTGTATAATTAATTGTCGTCTTTGATGCTCGGCATACATTTCGTTTCTCACTCTAGAACATCTTAGTACTTTTCATACATTGTCGTTACATAAACAAAATAATCAACATTGCTTTATATCAACAGGCTGTTCATGAAAATGTTATTGTTTTCGTTTCATCACATTAGCGCTTTTCGGAGACATAGTACAGAATACTCAAGTGCGTCTATGGCATGTGAAAATTGAGGGGGGGCAGCAAATGAAATGATTTTAAATGCTAGCACCGTAGCAACATTTTAGTACAAGCCACATTCTTTATTGAAGTAAACAGGTGCACGTGGTGGATTATAAAATGTCAAATTATGATACAGTTACGCATGATTTCAATAATACTCTAACAACAAACTTATACTTAGGTTTTTCGTTCTTGACGCACCAAGGTCATAAAAGAAAAATGTAGAGGGAAGGCTTTCTCCAATAGGGTGCTTCCACGTCACAACATAGTAGTGCATATATAGATGCCTATTGGAGAATGCCTTCCCTCTCCATTTTTCGTCCGTGACCTTGGTGCGCCAAGAACGAAAAGACCCAAGTATAAAAAACTATTCAATACGAAGAAATGCATTCACGCATAATATATTCACAAAAGCAATACGAAATTATCTCACATACTTCTTATTTTGTAATGCTGAGTGAACCAAAATTGTCTTTCGACGGTCACTGAATGAAAATTAATGTAGCTGATAATTCATCTAGGTTGAGAAGGTCCAGCAAATTTTGATGTATGAAGTAGATCACAACTTTATTCAATTGCTTCTGTGTCATGCTGTTTCTTAAGTACGTTTGCTCATAATTAATTGATAACAATATATCTTCCGATTGCCGCAGGCGCATGAAATATAACCGTCTAGATATTGATTCAAGACCTTTCAGACTTGCCTCGATGATGGCCAACTTATCTTTCATGCAAATTGGTTTCACTTGGTAAATTGGTAACTTGATTTAAGGATTTGAATAATTTCTGAAGCAAATTCAATTGTGTTAATGAAGCCATCTTCAAATTATTTAGCGATGATTCCTTTAGGTTTAGATGAATAAGAAAACCCACGTCGTCCTAAGAGAAAATGGTTTGGGAAGATGTGTACCCATAAGAAAGTAAGTAGGAGACTGACACATTTCGTTTCAGGATATAGAAGACGTCAAGCATTTGTCCTACACTGTAGAATGATTTGAAATCAATTTTACATTCTGCTACTAGAAAACCTATCATTCTGACAACAGAAAAACTTATTAAAAACAAATCACTACGTTTCGAGAAGCCGTCAGCGCTAAAGAAAACCTAATGGAATGCAATGGACCTGACAGACAGGCATCATCCAGTGAAATTTAAAATCCCAGGAAACCTTGACTTGGGAACGGTGACGTCTAATTCAATGCGAATGGGCCCATTCACAATGCATTGCGAAATACTTCTAGCCGGCGAACGGGGACATTCAAATTGCGGCCGGCGTCCAAGCGGAATTGTTTAACTACGTTGTCTGAAATCACGGAAGTTAAGTAACTCGAGATACCGCGGGTTCCTGAATGGGTGGCCGTCTGGAAACCCCCGAAGATCTAACGCCGCCGAGCCATTGGCCGATGAGATAAAAGGCAATAACTGACTACAACTGACGATGACTGCCCAGTTTAAAGGAGGATTACTGCACAGTTCGACGCCAGTAAAGCGCTTATATTAGAACTTTGTTACGGAAAACGAACAAGAACTAAAAAATCTTCATTTAGAAGCTCCAACGAGCCATCTACATTCTGTTTTAGAAATAGCTTTGGAAGCGTTTTGAGTACTTAAAGTTACTTTTAGGTTTAAGAAGTACCAAGAAGTTGAATATTATAATTCGTATTAATTTCTAGACTCTCGTCACCACTGTACAATCATTTCGTAGAACAAAGCGGTTTTATTTTTATTAAGCGGTTAATGCTTCCATTGGACCTTTAGATTTATATCCAAGTACAAAATAAGCCTTCCTCGCGCTTTAAATTCCTTAGTAACAAAGGGCACTTAACGAGTGCAATGCATTGCATTTTTAGATGCAACAGAAACATGGCAACATTCCCCTATCATCTTTTTATCACAATTAGGTACATATAAATCTAATGACTGCCTGGTTTTAATTACATATTGCGCTCTATTATATTGATTGATGTTTCCAGGCACGTCAACTGCTATGGTCATTCGTCCCATTAGTGCAGCGAATGCTTTTTTTTTCTCGGGAGATGCTGGAGTTCCTTTCCCGCTGGATGGTGAGATCCGACGCCGACCAACACGTCGGCATCCAGAGGCTTTCCCTAAATCCGCCTCTGTCGAGTCTCGACCCTAGAACCTCCCGGTCAGAGTCGTTGCTTCCGAGAAAAAAAATAGATTTTATGACATGACTCCTTCAAAATTGAAAATATTGGGGTATATTGTTGTCCATGATGTCCATCGTCGAGGTACAATGTTAAAATTTTCTGATTGTTCGGCAACAATGCACTTTTAAAATCTAAGACTTCTTGTGAATACCTTTATGTTCTTCAATTTCTTTGCCCCAAAATAAATCAAATATAACAATATTTTTTCTCTCAAAAACCCCTCCGAACAGAAAATTTTAATATTGTACCTCGACGATGTAGGCAACATGGACAACTATATCCCAAAATATTTTCAAGTTTGAAGGAGTCATGTCATAAAATCTACTTTTTTGCATGGAATGATACTGCTGTGACAGCAGCAATGTTGGCTCTGAGATAAACTCAGACGGTCACTCTGTTGTAGAAACCAATCACATTGCCATCATACGCCAGCCCCGGAGCATACTACTGGGTAGATTTAGTCTACTTACTATGTCGTTTATGTCAATAGTAAGAGTGAAATTAGAAGAAAACTATTGGATGTATTTCAAAATACTGAGGTGTAGTGGTCGTGACCCCCCCCCCCACCTTCCAGAAACGTCTGTCTTGGTGTGGTTTTTAACAGCTATGAAGGCATTACAAATTAAAACTAGTGTCTTTGGTTTCTTGAACCTATATGGCCAAAATTACACACTGGACAACGGGACACCAGGGGCGGATGCGACGAGTGGTTGCCTGGAAAGGGGAGAGGGGAGGTATCCTAGTCTTCCAACACGTCACACGTCAAGCGAATGGATTTCGGATACCGTTTGTCTCCGTTCGACAGTTTACCCAGTCCTTCAAAATCAGAAAGGAAAGGAAAGAAATGACGCACTGTGATTGGGCGCGCACAAATGATTTGTCCGACTGCATGAGTTCTGCGGCGATTGTTCACTACCGAAGTCGATATATGCTGCGGTCTTGACATCATTCCATTTTCGCCTTCCAGGAGTCGTCCGGGGAAGTAGTAATTGAAAAGAGTGATGCTTCACAAAAACATTCTGTAAGAGAGGAGAGATCTAAGCTGCATAAAAGTACCATTTTCGTAATGATTTTATTAGGAAATGTAGTAAATAGGGGTTGAGTTACGTTTCTTATCATTATGATACATACAATTGTTACCTTTTTCCTCACCTTGTTGGACGCGATTACGCTCGGATAATATGTTGCGCTGTCGTAAGAAATCCAAATAGTGACCATGATACTGAGTAACAATGCATTTTAATAATTAAATTTCTTCAATCCCGATCGGGGTGACAAATTCTTTGAACAAATTTAATCATTATAATACAATAAATAATTAGAGCCTATAGTTTTTTATTTATTGTACAAACAGTATTCGAACGACACTGTTACTTGCGGCTAGCATTTTGTCACGACATAACAGCTTTTAAATACGAATGCGCTCATTTGGCAAAAACAATTGCATTGAAAGAAAAGTGACAAAGATAATACCTACCAGTAACATGCAACAGCTAAAATGCTGCTAAACAAAATCACACAAAATTGTTTTCCAGAAATTGCTCAATGGTTGATGTTCCGGAACTGCACAATGTTTGATCGATTATTTCGTGTTTTTGAAAGGTTTCTTGAAAGGTCCTTAGTTCCGGATTGTACTATATGTTTTTTCTTCGGGAGGAGGTGGTGATCTTCCCCCGCGAAGTGGTGAGTTCCGGCGCCGATCTACATGTCAGCGTTTGGGATTTTCCCCGAATAGGTATCTCCAATTAAAGGGACATCGCCCCAGCCGGGACAAGTTCTCAGCTCCTGTCATGTGTTCATCTGATCATGAGATCATCTGAGATCCACCGGGAGATCATCCCGACATGTGTGGTAGTTTAGTGTGTGTGTGTGTGTGTGTAAGTAAGGGTGAGGACAACTAGGGAGGGGAAGGAAAGATCGCGCGCGGTCCGTGGCTCGTTTGTTAGGGGAATATTCCGATATTCGTCTGGTGCTCGTCGGAGAAACCACGAAAAATCACCGATCAGAGCAACCGGCCGCTATAATTCTCCTCCAGTCAGTTGCTGAATTCCACCTAGCTATCTAGCTCTGTCGAAAATCCTGTCACCGCCGGGAATCGAACCCTATGACGTCTCCGTCAAAGGACAATGTTCAAGAACAATAAATGAAATACTCTCTTATAGCACAGCAATAAATTAAATGTTTTTACAAAAACTGTCTTCATGAATACTGCAATAACACACTACTAGTACAATATATGCAGAGTACAACAGTGTTTTTACATACCATGTAGAAGTAAAAATGTTGTTCCACTTTCATCCATAAAATTTCGTAACAAAATATTTTCCCTTTTTCCGTCACCGTTTACCTCTTTGTAATTTGTAGAATGAAAAATGTATCTTTAGTAGTATAATAGGTAGATGGTGTACAGATGAATCAAAACAATCTACAATGTTTTACTCTGTAAATTTGTTTTGGGGACATTTTTTGTCTCTATCGTGCCAAAATGGCTCCAAATGATACACACATTTGTGTACTGTAAGTACACTTTTCAATTATTCCCATTTCTCTTTGCTTATCAAACAATTTCATTGCAAAGTAACCAATCCTCACTTTAATATCGTGTACATATTTCTTAAATGAACTCATTGCTCATTGAATTTTTATTATTTTTAATTCTACTCCATTTTTACTAAAGAAATTCTCAGAAAAGGGAAACGGAAAAGATTAAGTTGTACGTATGTGATAATATGACAGAAACAAAAACCAGTTACTCCAAATCTTCAATAAGCTCTACGAAAACGAAGCAGAAATTTACTGGCAATTTTCACAGCCATTTGAGCAGTTTCACGGTTCCAAGTGGCCACTGGTTCTCAAGCACTAAGGCGAGAAAAATCGAGGAAGAACAGGGAAAAGGATAGAGAACGAATTGAAACTGTTTTTTGAAGATTCGCCAGCAGTGACTTGGAGTTCAGAAAATCCCATCGTCAGACTACCTGGCACCGGTACTTGATTCTACGGTTTCCTGAATACAGGTCACGTAAAGGTACCTCATTGGCTATCACTAGACAAAAAATGTAATTTGTGCTTTCCTCAAGTCCTTGAATACACTCTGCTTTATATTTTTTAGAGCTCATTATGTTGGTTTTCATTTGTCAAAGTTTATTCTCCCAAACTCGTGGAGAAATTTGAAATAACAGTGCACGCTCTGAATAAAGCCTTTGTTCGAATTTATTTTAACATGGCATCACTCGTGAGTAAAGATCTAAAGAAAACTGAGGCACACTTCTAAATCTATCATTATAACAAGTTTATCGACCATTGGTAATTATTGATGAAGAGACAGTAAATACGTCAAATCTTCGGTGAATAAGATAACTAATCAGTACTCATGTTATAAAGATTATAAATCAAGGATGCTCGGGCAAACAAAGTACACTTGAGCCTAGATATATTGTGTAATATGCAGGATGGGAGTGGTACAAAGACCTCGGCAATAAGAGATACATATGCAGACTATCCTCTCAACTTGAGCTTCAGATGATCTTTGGACCTTCTCCTCTCTGAGAACACGAAAGGCAATGCAATTGTAAACGTCGCACCGGTGATAACTAAAAATAAAACTATTTTTGAAACTTTATAATTTTCATCACAATGATTACTCGGGTGGGAGGCCTGGACTGGTTAGCACAAGGAACTGATTGGCACTCAGGTACCAACTTTCGCCAAGTAGCTTCCATAAGACCAAGCTTTGGAGTGCCATTACCTTCTTCTTATTCTTCACTCCATGTGCTTGTTCCGTCTTCACAATATTTTCTTTATTATTATCACTATTATTGCCACCTTTTCTTACGTCTTCCGACATGTCTTTTTCCAGTGGGTCGATAGATCATTGCCAAATGGGGGATTCTATGACCTTCAAAACCTAACCAAACTTCTCACAAATCTCAGAATGATCTATGGAACGCTGAAATGTGTTTTAGAGCTTGGTAACTAATATTTTCGGCGTCATTTGATTGTCTTCTGTAGTATTGGGAATGAATGATTGTATTTATTTTTGTTCGGTCGAAGCCTACAGCCAAGCACTTGATTTTCTTTCACCAGGTTTCTTGTTTTGATTTCTCTTGTCACCTTTGCGGCTATACCAGTCTGCCAACCACCTCCACAAAATGGAAAAAAATCTGATATTTTTATTAACATCTACAAACTAAAATTTTGACAACGTATACATTTTTTGTGTCAATTCTGACATATTTTGAATAGTAGAAGCATATCTATTCATGGTGTTTCAAGTCAGGTGCTAGAATAAAATGTTTAATGGAACGGGATACCCTGAAAGTACTTCTCGACCGAATGAAGAGAAAACCCTAGTTAATGTGATGGAAAAAATATGAAAATGGCGAGCTTGACCGATAAACACGGTCGAAATTTGGTATTTCTTTTCAGATATAACCACCAAGATTCCTGCCCTGAAGTTATTGAATTTTTCTAACAAAATGAACTTTGTGAGCATGAAAGGGCTCTAATTCTAGGCTATCAACCGGCGGTATTTTTCTTTCCTAAAGAGTATTTACTCCGTTATTCATGTTAAAGATCCATTTTTCTTTGTAGTTTAAAGCTGCAACTTTTACCCTGTTCTTCTATCGTAGATTTAAATTCTATCAGACGGTATAGGAATGTTTTTAAACAATTTAAAATAAAGTTAATGTTTCAAAAATAAAGGCTAATTTGATGGAAAGAAGTAAAAACGTCTGATTTTAAATACTTAATTTTGAAACGACTTAAACTTCTCTAGTTAGCAAAAAGAGAGTGTTCTCAATGGGGGTCAGAGCAAAAAGCGATAAACGTGTCTGCATTTATTCATTTAAACAAAACATTGTAAAATATTATTTTTGACAGTGACATTGCTTTTCATTCTCACGGAAATAATGTAATAAAATACACCAGGCAAGTGCCAAACTACCTCAAGTGCTGCACCTCAATGTCACTTGTGAGGTTGGTAGGCATACCTTAATTCGATGACTTTCAAGGATTCTGAAAGTTCGATAGGAAAACATTCAGGAATAAAAAATACCATTAAAGTAGAGTAATAGATTCAGTGTACCAAAGCTACAATAAAACTTGTAATTAAAACGAAGTTGCATAAAACAATAATCACCACGAAGTGGACCTCCTTTCGCTACATTACGAACGATGCAGTTTAAATAAATCTAATCTAATTAAAGATTAAGAGTAGATCTTCCACATTAATTATTTTTTCTCATATAATATGTGTATATGAATAATTGAAATATAAAATTAAACACCTGAATAATGATATTAAATAATCATATTTCACAACCGAAACATAAATTTTGAACATTCAGCATCGTTCTCTGAACTTACTCTTCTCTGGCAAACGGAATAATTTTATGTATGTCGCTATAGTGTATTAGCTTCTTCTCGTATGAATACAACCGTTAATCACTTCAAAATTGAGGAAAAATAAATTATGTATCAAAGGAAATGAAACGTCAGTTAGTTTAATTATTTATTCATTTCTCAAATCATGGTTGAAAAAGTGAACGATAAAAATATTTAATATATTGAGAAATTTACATTGAACCTTTATATATTTACTTTCTGGCATACTACTTGCGTAATGAAGGGAAAAGTATTGTAATGCGGCAAATACTGGGTATTTTTCGGCTCTCTTATTGTCGAAAAACTTATTGTGAGGCTCTAATAAAAAAAAGTGGATAAATCTTGTTCCTATATGCAGTAAAATATTGTGTAGTCAGAATCTGCGTTCTCTGGGTATGGGTATAGAAAAATTCGTGGACGGCAAAACGTCTGTACTTCGTCTGTCTGCCTGTAAGTCTCTCCATCTCTCCGTCCACGTGTGGTTCAAACGATTGATATTCCAAAATTGATATTCCGCCGATCGATCTACCGAACCCGAGGTCGTGGGAATTTGAAACGGATATTGGGAGGTACATTACGTGAAGCCTTCACATTTTCAAAATGTTTTCAAAACAGGTTCCAAGCTTTGGGATTATTTCCCACTCTCAAGTAGAGCTAAGGATGCTAAAAATGAGGCAGTTCCCATTTTCGTTGAATTCTTTGAATTTTCGAAAGTTGCAATAATGCAAAAAAGTATATGCTGCTGAAGCACACCGGCTCCTTACAAATGCCAATTCGAGAGAATATTTTCCTCAACGTTCATAATTTAATCAAATACAAACTTGATATTCCTTACATTTTAGCAAAGTTTGAAGAACCCTTCATCAAATGTTGATGCAAACATCAATTTACTTACAGAAGTGGCTGGTATCACTGGAAAACCAATATTATCCCAGTGAACAAGTCGCTCACAGACGCAAGGTGTGGAAAGATTAAACACAAATGCTTACGCAGGCCTTAGGGAAACACGCGCATATCTAAACAAATTGTGCAAGTTGTCCATTAGAAGTTTCAAAAACTGCTACATACTAGCAGTTATTTGACTAAATGGTTATTAAATCGTTCAACTTAATTAAGGGAAAACCTAAACAACACGTAGAATTAAATTATTACTCTTAACTCACTCTTTGCCTTGTGCTAAAATACAATGTCAATGCATTTTCTGAAGAACTCTTTATTATCGAGTTCTATAAAGCTTATATATATGTCGTACACATGGTAGATGACATGTATTGTGATTATAAGAATATTTGTTCTTACCTTCGAAAGAATTTTACTGCGTTTATAATTGTCACAAAATATAGTATCATCAGTATTTCTTTGGGTAAATTATTTTTAAATAGTTCAATATCACTATTACATTACAATATTTTGTAATTCAACTCTGCAAGTTTAGTTTTTACTTAATATGTGAATTTTAGGAATGTACGTAACAATGTTACTCGTGAATTAACATTATGGTCTGCTTAATCCATTCGTAAAAAAATTATGATTCTCTGATGGGCCTCCAAACAAATACAAAAACAAAAGAAATTTATTTAGTTGTGCTACCATGAAGTAGATTGGACAAGTTACTGAATCATTGTTGCATCAAGTTTTATAAAAAAATGTCAAGCGAATCTGTAAGGGGTAGTGTCAAGCTTTCTGTAACAAAAGTTTAGCATATAACAGTCAAATCTTGACACCCCATGACACGTTTACATTCTGCAAAGAAAATATCAAAGGAATTACGTAGTGTCTGTAAAAACTAAAGAAGTTCAAAAACATACTTCTAATAACTTAGAGGAAAGATACTCACTCGCAATATAAGGCTCTAACGCCTGTTTTATACCACTACCAGAAAGCATGACACAATGCAAGTAGACATCATCATCATCAGAGTATGAACTTCATTAGATTCAAAAGCGGCACCATTCAAACATCAAAATATAACTTAATTCTATTTTTAACGATTTTGTAATACATTGCATTTCAATTTAACGGTTTTGGCATCAAAATGAACAAATTTTAATTTACAAATAAATTTAAATGGCATTAGAGTAAAAATAAATTATAGTATATATAAATGGCATAAATTATAAACAAATTACAGTGTATATTAATGGCACTGTAGTAGGATTCAAAATTATATATTAGGAAGCGTTTATATTTTTATAATAAAGTAATATTAATTACTTGAAGCAAGATAGATTTAAGTTCAAAATGGCTGAAACAATTAAGATTACTACCTACGACAACTTCTCCCCAATGTGGAAATGAAGAAATTTTTTTGGTTGCAATTACCTGAATGTAAACAAATAAGGAAGATAAAGATCACTTTGATTTGCAGTTTACTGAATCCAATGCGATTTAGTTTAAAAACCCACAAAAAACTAGCGCTGAATAAGTTACCAAATCTTAAATGTTCTCAAACGCGAAAAATGTCATGCGGCTTAACACAAAAATGGGCATTTTTGAACCACGAATAAGAAATGTTTAAAAAACAATTGTTTTGGACAACCAAAACTTAAGAGAATTTCTATACAAAGTATGATTTTTTTTCTGAAACGTTGAGGCGACCAATTTATTTGATTCTGGACCACTTAAAATGGAATGATGCTTCAGCCTTACAATTTATTTGATTCTGGACCACTTAAAATGGAATGATCATTCAGCCTTCTTTGATTAAGAAAGTCTTGCGATTCGGGCATTTATTTGTATCCAAAGAAATTCCGTTGATGATAAACAAGACACAATAGATTCAGTATAGATACAGTAAGTCTATTTTTGATACAAGTGAGATTCAAATATTCATTAAATAAATGTCTTAATCAATGCAATCTCTAAAAATAGAAATTAATTCCGTAAATGTTCGTTCACATTACCTGTCGCTCTTTGATTTACTGATTGATTAGTGACTCTAGACGCGTCAACTGGTAATGTCATTAGTTCCCTAAGTGCAGTGCATTTCTTATCGCGAGGAGGCGGTGATCTTCCCAAGCTGAATGGCGAGATCCGGGGTTTTCCCCAAACAGGGTTTTCCCCAAAAAGGTATATCCCACCAGCGGGGCACTCCCCCAGCGAAGACAAGCTCTAAGCTCCCGACTAGACTCCCGGCGTATGGGGTAGTGTAGCGTATGTAAGTGCAAGTACGTATGTGTAAGTAAGGGATGAGGTTAGAACAAGGAAGAGGAAAGAAAGATCGCGCGCGGTCTATGGCTCTTTTGTTAGGGTACTGCTCCGGCATTCGCCGTGTTGATCGAAGAAGCCACGGAAAACTACAGATCAGGCCAGCCGGTCGTTAGAATTCTTCTCCACACAGCGACCGAATTCAATCTACCTATGTAGCTAGAGTCAAAAATCTTTGCCGTTGGAACTAGAACCCTAGGACCTCCCGGTCAAAGGCACTGCATTGACATCAATTGATACTCTTCGGTTTGCGCTCGTGCTGTGTGGGGAATCATTCTACAATACCTACTAAGTAGTAAGAATCTTAGTTTGTGTACTGAGAATATCCATATAATTTCAACATATTTGTATATAGGAGCGTTTATTTGGGAATACGGTTGTGTTGAACAATATCGTCGTCGTTGCATATGTATTGTCTAACAAATTGCGTTCGTTACATCCCGAATCATATAGAATAGGTAATCGATTAAAATACCATGCACCTATGAATATGTTAATACAATAAACTGTATTGAAATGTTTCGAATGAATGTACCTCCGCAGGTTTGCTCGTTTGAAATGTCAAGGACGTAGCGGTTAGAAATCATAACGGAACGGAGAACACGCAAGCGAGAGCACGATATTCCCTTGAGATGATATAAATGCAAATAGTAAATAACATAATAATGGCAAGCATTAATTAATTTTTTTAAATTCATTTCGAGGAATTTTGTTTTCAAAAGTGTAAATCTAAGACATTTCTTTCTTTTTTTAATGGCTGAAACGGACGTACTAGAGATACGTTTGGAAAATGTTATCTCTTGCTGTAGGCACTTAAAGATTTTTCTTTGAATGTAATGAACTGTCGTTTTTAAGAATGATATGCGATAGGAGCAACATACGTCACACTGCCATTTACATTAGGCACTAGGGAACGCAAACTAGGGACGCACTAGGGAACTGGAATGTTGGAATGCAATAAAAAAAGTTTTCAGAAAGTGATACCAAATATAGGGAAACGTTTGCTACAATATCATTTCTTAGGGCATTTGGCTGTGTATGATATGCCAAAATGCCCTAAGGAATTCTACTGAAGAAACTTGCGGACAACTAATCATTTAGATTTGCTACATAGTATCAATTATACTCTCAGTGGGGACTGGATGTGAATGTGTTAGATATTTTTAATACAAAAATTGAAATTGATTTTAACGTTTAAGTGGGTTTAAAAGAGAGGTTGAGGATTGCAGGACTGAAGGAAATGTGCATAGATTGTAATTCCCCTGATACGTCACATAGAGTTTTTACTGCTGTTTGACGATTAATGAGTAAATTATATAAATAAATAGAAATTTAGAAAACATCTTTAAATTATAAATCAATTAATTAGCGAAAGAAATATTCACGTTTTAAGATCTTAAATTAAATGTCAAATATCACGAAACTTAAGCGTAGGAACTAACACAAATCGAGTATGAAATTCAAACTAATCATGAATCCTTTTGGTGATTCAATTGCCCCTATGGGTTTGTCTAGACTTTTATTCATTCTCGATGGGTTTTTTATTTTTGCAATACAATAACATAAGAATATCGAAGGTAAGTAGTACCGTCTCATATGCTGTGTCAAGTAGATATCGGCTGAAATTACAGACCAGCAATCCAGTGAAATAATGAATGCATTTAGAGTGAGATTTTGACATGCATAATGAGTGGAACATCTTGGACTTCCGTTCGTTACTTAAATGCTGTAAAATGTATTTTCCACGGGTGGCTTTGTTGCCCGGAAGATTCTAGGTTTGACTCCGACTTAATCAGACTTTCTGCACCAGTAAAGTAGTTAAGTCGGACTTTTCCACTGCCAGCACGAGAATTCTAGATCTTCCGACTTTTTTGATCAGTGGTTCCATAGTTTCTTCCGAACCACGGAGCTGACGAGATTCTTAAACGGACCATGGACCGCGCACGGTTCTGCCTTCTGTGTCCTGCTCCAATCCAATCTTTAGCGCCAACTGAAGCTGACTCCCCATCTTCATTTAGCCCATCCCGCATGACCTAGGACTTCGATTGATCTGCGAGTATTGCAGACCGTTCTCTCGTCCCTTCCTCCTTAGCGTCGTCGGTGATTATTTTGTTTCACGCCGCGTCAACTGTTATGCTTTCACAAGTGCAGTGCATGATGTGTTCCGGGAGGTTTCCGCGGTTACTCCCCCCTAGAACATGAGAACCAGCGCTTACCTACACGTCGGTTTGGGGAGGATTGATTCCCCCTAAAGTTATCTTCGCCAGCGGGGCACCTCCCTAGTCGGGACAAGCTATAGTTCCAGAGACGTTTCCTAACATGCGCCAGCGTAGAGTATGTACACTGCGATTTATTCAACTCTGCCTCTGGCAGGTCATCAGCTGTCATCAGGTCATTCAATCGGGACCTGACACGTCACTACAGTGACGTCACTGGTGACTTTCAATCTTCCGATTCGACGACACCAAAACAGCTGAATTACGTCACAGGCAGAGTTGGAAAAATCGGAGTATATGTGTCTGTATGCGTTTAAAGGGAGAGGAGGGAATAAAAATGATTGCCCGTTTGTTAATGTTCTGCACTGGCGTTCGCCTGGTATTATAGTGCGATTTTTTATATCTTCGCCTCTCAAGGTCTGACGATGGAACGTGTCACGATAGATTTCACGATGGAATGTGTCACGTTATTTCGCATCTTTCTCAGTCGTGCCACTAGATATCGCATGATCGCGACCGTATCAAACAGTACTTACGATCATGCGGCATCTAGCGGCAAGACCGAGAAAGACGCAAAATGCCATGTGATACTCCATCGTAGCCATAGGGGCTTGTGAGGCAAAGTTATAAAAATCGCACCATAATAAAAAAACGGAAAACTACCGATCAGAGCAATCGATCGCTAGAAATCTCCAGACGGCGTCTGCTTTGACAAAGCTTCGTAGCGTATCGATAATCCGCAACCGTCCGGACTCCAACCCTAGCACCTCCCGATTTGTGATGCTGCACTGGCAACATCAATATTGCGATTTTCGTAACTTTGCCCCTGACAGGAATCAGCTGTTTCGCTGCCATCCAATCGGGGGCTCATATTTCGCGACAGTGACGTCACTATGGTGACATTCAAGCTCCCGATTGGATGAAACCGTCAACAGCTGATTCCTGTCAGGGGCAAAGTTACGAAAATCGCAGTCTACTGCCCTGAGCCGTCTCAGGCGGTTCTCTTCGCCCGCGTTCCTGGAGGTGAAGTGAGAGGAATCTCATAACCGCATTGTGGGCCCACCCTCTCTCTATTCGGGCCTTTCGGCCGGCCTCTCTATTCAGACCGCGGATCTAGTCCGTATGCCTCGGCTCCGACCGCGAAATCCCGGCGTGGGCGTCGAGAGGCTTCCGGAGGCGAGCGCCGGCACGCAGATTGGAAACGGGTGGCGGCGCGCTCCGCGAGCACGCATCCCACGCATCCGCCACGCGCACGCGCGCACTCGCTCAAGACGCTCGCGTGCGCGCCGCCACCGCACGCTGCACGCCTCGGGCTGACACCCTTTCCGCAGCCGCCCGCGGATTAAGGCGAGTCAAGTGCGAATTTTCCAACTCTGCCCCTCAAACCCCTACGGCCACGATGGAATATCACACGGCATTTCGCGTCTTTCTCCGTCGTACCGTTAGAAGCCGCATGCTCGCAAGCACTGCTTGATACGGTCGGGATCGTGCGATACCTTGCGGGACGACTGAGACGTCGCGAAATACCGTGACATATTCCATAGTGAAGACGAGCCATGACGGGCAAAGTTAGAAAAATCGCAGGTATAGTCTCGACTCATCTTGATCAGGTTTTTCGTCCAGTTTCCCTGGTCCCTTGAGCAAATGCTGAGGCCTCTTCTTTTGCTTCCGGACATAAGTGCAACTTCATTATCTGTGAACGTCTTCTAGAGGTCAGTGGGAAATATAGTTGACGAATTATCGTTTGTCGCGGTAGAAGTAGGAAAGATAAAAATCCAAATCTATAAAAAAATAGGGCTGATTTGCCTTTGAACATAGATTTTATTACATCGGGACGAATATTTTGTTAAAAATGTTTGCCAAAAACGCTCATTTCTTTCTGTATTCAGAATTCAACTTGCATGTATATGGCTTAGGGTAGTGATCCTAGAATAAGAAAACGTGCCCAGAATACACTTCTCCCCGTAGCATGCCACACACAGTTTCTGTTTTTGACGCTAAATAAATAAATAAAAAATAAATAATCCACTCACTAGCTAATAGTTTCAGCACGGAAAGGTGGCTCAGTTCATCAACTGATGCCATTACAATGCCTCTGACCGGGAGGTCCTAGGGTTCCAATCCCGACGATGGCAGGATTTTCGACACAAGCTAGATAACTAGGTAGAATTCAGCCGCTGTCCGGAGGAGAATACTAGCGGTCCGCTGCTCTCATCGGTAGTTTTCGGTGGTTTCTCCGATCAACATCAGGCGAATGCCCGAGCAGTACCCTATCAAATGGGCCACTGACCGCGAGCGATCTTTCCTTCCTCGTCCTATCCTCACGCCTTACTCACACACAGTTTCACTCACATGCACCACACCACCGCATTGGTCGGGAGTCCAGGGGGAGCTTAAAGCTTGTCCCGACTGGGGCGGTGCCCAGCTTCTGACAGGAGATGCCTTGTTAGGGAAAATGCCCGCAAGCTAACTTGTAGGTCGGCGACGGATCTCTCCATTCAGTAGGGGAAGATCACTACCACCTTCTGCGATAGAAACAAGCACTACACTTATAGGACTAATGTCCTTAGCCGTTGGCGCTCTTGGAATCACTATTCAATCAATCATTCAAACGGCCATTAGCGTTTTATAATAAGATGGTTATAGACCAATCAGGGCTCCTCTTACTGCAGATGATATTCAACTTACTGCAGATGATGCCATCGTGTTACTGCAGATGATGTTCAACTAATTTGGAAAATAAATAAATATTCCTTCCATGACGGAAACTGCAGCAATAAATATAACGTCTGAAACAATCCACCAAGAAATGTGTTTCCATTTCTAACATTGAATTCATACTTTTTAATTGATTAATGACTTTTATTCGCGAATAGTCTAACTTAATTCCACTCGGGGTTTGAAACTTCTCAGATAAGTTTCAAAGCACTAGTGAAATTACTTAAGAACAACCTACGCAGCCACTCAGATTATCAGCGTCGCCGCAGGCCTTCCAAAGGAAGAGATTCCTCCTATTCTTATTCCAATAGTATGAACCTAATGTTGAAAATAGCGAAAAATATTTCTTGGTGGATTCTTTCAGACGCTATATTTATTATTGCAGCTTCCGTCATGGAAGGAATATTTATTTATTTCTCAAATCAGTTGAACGTCATCTGCGGTAAGACGATAGCGAAAAGTACATATGTGAAGTTTTCGATTTGAGGCGCCCGTGATTGTTTTATAACCTTATTATAAAACGCGAATGGCCGGTTGAATGATTGATTGATTAGTGATTCTTGGCGTGTCAACCGCTAAGGGTCGTTAGTCCCGTAACGCAACCAAACAGGAACGAAAAGCAACTTTTAACGGCCGGCGTCCATTGAGAGTTTTAACAGTCCGCGTGCGTTGAGGACAATCGAAACAAATATTACTAAAATGGCGTATAGATACTCCTATTCCAACCAAAGGTATTTCGTATTTGTATGAATGTTTCTTCTAAGAAGGTGGTATTACGGAATGTACTGAATGACACACAGCCGTTACAACAAATAACATATTTGTTTTGTTTTAAACCTCAGCTGTCACCTTTTGCCTAATGAGATTAACTTATTTTAGATTCGGTTCGGTTTATTATTAATAAAGCCCAAAAGTACATGCAATAATTTTGCCTAAATTAGGCAGGCGACATAGGATTTATTTTTACCAAAACAGTCATGCGAAAAATCATTTATTCTGTCTAAAATTGGAGTGCAAAAAGCATGTAAACATGACAGACGAGCATTAAAAAGTATACGGAATGGATTCAAGATGATTTCCTATATTTAAATATGTTTTAATCCATAATGTGCAAACAGCAGTACCGCCAGTGTAAAATACGTTTTTGTCGATTTCACACACTTAGCAATGTAATGTGAATGAATGAATGAATGAACTTCCTACTTATTATCACTCTAAATCTCGGCAGTATAGCTGCGAATTTGTTTGCTTTTCTGTTGTCTCTACGAAGTGCTAGCGTGGACTGAACTATTGTCTTTTGATTGGCATCAGTGAAAACATTATTTTCGATCTTCAAACACTATGCCAGCCCGTATTTTATAAATACAAAACACTGTCCCAAACAAGCCCAAGTCCAACTCAAGCGTCAGATAGGATTCGTGACCGAAAAAATCCTGTCTGCATCAATGAAGAAAATCCATGAATCTTGACTAGTACTGTCTCACTTTCTGGGAGCGGTTTGTAACATCCCCTGGCCCTAGATCTCGAGTAGAATCACTGTAGGGAACTAGTCGTTTTTAAACGAGAGAAGGAAAAAACAAAGTCCGGGTGTTGTTGGGAGGCATGGGAGCTCTTAACTCCTAAAAGACTATAAAAGAGTTGAGTGTATGGGTAGTTAAAGTGGTTCGAGCAACTGGGCATATTCGGAGAGATCCGGGTTCGTTTCCCGGCTGGGTCAGTCAATGTTTTGAAATGTAAAACATCATTTATATTATTATTATTATTATTAGTATTAATATTATTATTATATCATTATTACATAGTCATAAGAGCTTCACTGATCTACTTCTGCCTTTAGCCTGCGTAGCAAATACGGTATTGGTTTCGGGTAGCCCAGACCGATTGACATATCCGGGGCGAGCCGGATACGGCCCACTCGGGCGGGCGGTAGCGCCTCTGCACTCCTGCATTGGAAATTAAGGGCACGCGCGCTCCCGCGATTCTATCGAGGCCTACGATAATCACGCCATACGTTCCTTCATTTCGAGAAGGTGACAGAGCAGCGACGTCGCCCCACCGGCAACGGGCGCCCCCGCTCGATCTTCTCTAATGGCAAATCGAGGACGAGAAATTGTCGAGAGCGAACCGCGATGACGCACTCTCCCCCCTCCTCTCCCCACCCCCGCTCTCCTCCCTTTCCCCCTCCCTCTCCCGAGGTCGTGGCGCAAGACCCACCGCGTGACCTTTCACGGGTGCTCGCAAGTGTCAGGTCTCCCGATTCACTTCACCCCGTTATACCCTAGGCCTCGGGTTCGCATGACGGTTCACGCTCCTATCCGCCGTCTTCCGCGCCGCCCGGCCGCCGCCGTATCATCGCTTCTATGCTGCCCGCCACAGTGGCGCGCCTTCACCGGTAGCAAGCCAGCTTCTTCCTCGAGATGCTCCGGGCGAAAGTACAGCGGCGTGCGGAGACCCAAAACGTGCGATGACTCGGGGCGTTTAGAAGGCAAGGCCCTGCCGATGCTGAGGGTGCATTCAGAGCGTTGATTCGGTTTGGGAAGCGGGGAGGGACATACAACGTAATAAGCACCATGAACGCAGTAAGATTCGAAACGAGAACAATATTGTAGTTATACTATTTATCATATTGATTGATTGTTAGGTGATTCCAGCGCGTCAACTGCTAAGGTCACTAGCCCCAAAATTGTAGTGCATGTTTTTTATCGCTGGAGATGGCGGTGACCTTCCCCCGCGCGCTGGATGGCGTGATCCAGCGCCGACCTACCATCGGCTAGCGGGGTTATTCCCAACCAGGAATCTCCACCAGTGTACCACCGCCCCAGCCGGGACAAGCTCTAAGCTCTCAACTGGTCTCCCGGCATGTGTGATAGTGTACTGCATGTGAGTGTGTGTATAAGTAAGGGGTGGGGATAGGACAGGGAAGAAGAAGGAATGATCGCGCGCGATCCGTGGCCCGTTTTTTACGGTACTGCTGCGGCATTCGCATGATTTTCATCGGAGAAACCACGGAAAACTACCGATGAGGGCAGCTGGCCCCTCAATTTCTCCTCCAGACAGCGGCTGAATTCGACCTAGCTGTGAATTTAGTATCGAAAATCCTGCTACCGTCGGAATTCGAATTTATCATATTGGAAAAAAATATACAGTATTTTTCAAAGAGGTAAGAAGTGTAAACGAAAGTAAATCTGCGAAGAAAGAAACCAACATACAAGGCAAATATTCCGTTTTTCTTTACACGATTGCTTTGGCTTATTTATACATCTGATATTATCTGATTGTGATATTATGTAACACTGTATTCATCTCATTGTTAATATGAGAAAATATTAATAAATACAAAAGACAAAACAAGGGAGCCATGAAAGCGTCACGAAGAATAAAATGAAAATGAGATAGAAACCCACATTTGGAACGTGGTAGAAATTAATAAAGAAAGAAAGAATGAAAGAAATGACTCGAGTGTATTTTGTGAAACATATCGACGTAATAAGAGCGTCGGCTTCCGCGGCCGCAGTCAGTAACTACTTGGCTGTCCGAGACGCATGTTTTGAATTTGCACTAGACTTGTGGATGGGACATACTTAAAAGCTCCGTGATTGGACATGGACGCGGCGCACGAAACGCCAGCGAGACATTTCTCTGAGACATATAGTCTTTGAAGAGACAGACAGCAGACAAAAACTGTGGTTAGCTGGTGCATTCGAAAGGAGTAGTGGCAGGGCGCTTATTAAGTTTATGAAAGTTGGTTAATGTAAAAAAAAGTTTGGGGCTGAATTTTCAACTGGGAGGTGTGACATAAATGGGAGATGTCTTGCCTCTCTCTTCAATGAGTATGTGTTTTAGAGAGATGTGTCGCTTGCGTTTCGTGCGCCGCTTCACTGTCCAATCAGGGAGTTCTAAAATAAGTCCCATGCACAAGTCTAGTGCAAATTCAAAAAATGCGTCCGGGAGACGCCCGTCCTAAACAATATATTATATTGCTTTTGATTTTGTAGGGGAAATGTGCCTAATGGTCCATTTTTGTAAAAATATTATTGCCATTCGAGTTCAGGGTAAAGATTAACGGAGAAGCGTAAGATCTGAGTCTGTTCTCTTTGACTGAACTATAGCATATTGTTCTTTTACGCAAAAGCTAGACGCATGTAATTATTTGAAGAAACAAAAATAACTTATGATTTGACCAGAATCAAATGTCGAAAGCAAATCAAAATATTTTTGAATTGAAGATTCTCAAATGTTATTATAACATTTACAAAATTTGAAATTAATAGAATATCTAGAATATCTTCTACTTCTAGTTCACATATTTTTTACATAATAATTGTGAATTTACAGAAATGAATCTTTTCGAATACGTTCCTGTAAGCAGTTTAAAGAATGGAAATAGTTAACACAGTGGTCATAAATTACGTAATGCTCAAGAAGGAGGGGGTTTGAGGCAGGGTTACGCTATAATAATGGAGGTGTTAGTTTAGTGGTACGCACGTAGCAATATTTTTCAATATTTACAAAATAATTATTTCTATTCAATGGTATACTAGGGCATCAAAGCATATAATTTATTATTATTATTTTCGAGAATGGAGGACGATACGGATCTTAGAGTTTGTCCTGGCTGGGACGGTGCCGTTCTGTTGAAGATACAGGAAAGAGAAACTCTCCTTAAGTTGATGTGTAGGCTGGCGCCGGATATCATGTTTCACAAGGGGAGGAAAGTCACCATCTCCCACGATATAAGATGCACTGCATTTACGGGAATAATAACCACAGCAGTTGACGCGCCCGGAAACACAAAGTAGTCAATCATTCAATCAAATAAACAAATATCTTCGTTCTTAATGCCCGGGCAGGCACTTACACATTGATCTACTGGCTCACCCCCGACATGGGCGAAATTGCTGGGAATTTCTAAGTTGGCGTACACACTACAGGCTTCCAGAGTGCCAGTACAAATTTGACTCCTACGATTACATAAGCCATCAGGAAGCACCAAAATAGTGGTCTCAGTAATCTTACCCTTTATCTGAGTCGTTTCCCAGTTAAGAGATTAAGAATCAAATAAATATAGAAATTGTCGGAGTATTTAATTTTGCCAACATTCAGCCAAGTAAATTATGTGCATCATCATTCAAACAATTCTCAAAAGCAGTATTTGTTTTCTCTTAGATAATACTTCTGAGTAACCATATTGAGAATCCTCTTGATTCGCATATGCTGGACTGTGTCTGTCTTTCGGCGCAACAGCCTCTGACGAAGCCTGGCCTTACCAGCGGCATCCCGGCCTTGTGGCCATGGGTTAGCCTACAGGGTACGTGTGATTAGTACGTAGGCATCCCTACTCCGTATTCTGGTCTCAATCTGAGAAGTGATTTTTCTCATCGCCACACAGCAACATATACTGGAACATTGCGAGGAAAACGTACACTAGAATCTTGTGCGACCGGGCTAACCGCGAGGGCCACTTGTTCGACTAGAGCTGCCAATTCACCACTGTATATATAACTAGCGGAACCAAGTAGACGTTATTCTGCCCTTTATCTCCCTCTTTCTTATTTATTTATTTCGTAAAAAAACGTAAAAACTGTATATGACGTATGGGTGAGGAGATTATCTGCACACATTTTCTTGAGGTCCACAATGAAAAGAAAAGGGGGAAAAGGCCCGAGATTAGCATTTGAAAAACTAGACATTTTCGTTCCCGAGTTATAGAAAACATAATTGCAACGGTAAACTACTGACTTGATTTTTCTGCATCGATAACAAAATAGTAACTTACCTTAATTCTACTCTTAGCACTACAAGCAAAAGGAGTGCTCAACGAAGCTAAATTACGTTCAGATGCAAAACAAGGGGCCATCTCAGAATTTGCTCAATGAAAAAGGGAAACTGGACAAAAACCTGATCGAGATGGGGGGTCATTGACCCGGAAGCTGTAATACATTACTTGTCACAGGCTATTAATCTTTTCTTAATATATACAATACAAATGTAAACAAATTCATTATATATCATTGTTTTGTTAAAGTAAACATTATTTTTTTCTTTTTGACGATCAGTATAGTTAATTGTATAGAAACAGTTATGCAGGCAGAAAAGATTTTACTTTTAACTTAAATTTGTGTACCGACTTTAATTGTTTAATGTCCATCTGGCAATAGTTGTAAAGTAACGTATAGTCGTAAAGTATATCTATATATATATATATATATATATATATATATATATAATAGTGTATGTGGATTTCTAGTACTGAGCTGTTAATACTGACACTTGATGAACGTGATTTCTACGGCGTGTGTTGTAATTATAAATATCAATATGGCATGAAAATGATGTTCCCACCGTTAAGTAAGTCAGTTTTGACAAATATTACAGATTCGTAAATAAATAGGCAAAGAATGGTAAGATTCCAAGCTCAATGAAAAGAGGCTTGCAGTGATCACGTGGAAGGCATATTTTCATTATTCGAATAATTTTCTTTTGCCAATCTAAAGGGTCTGGGTACTACAGGATGAGCTTCCCAGAATATTATGCCGTATCTCGGCGGGAATGTACATTTGCAAAATAAACATAACGAACTCCATGAAGGCTGACAAAATTTAAAAGAATTCTGAATGCGTAACATATGAACTTAATTTAGTGTTTAATTCTGTTATATGTACGTTCCATTTTAGGTTTGTTTGACTTCCCTCTCCTCTCTCTCCAACTCTCTCACCGCCTCTCTCTCTCCGATCTCTCCCTCCGCTCCGTCTCTTCCTCTCTCCATCTCTCTTCGTCTCTCTCGTTTCTCTGTCCCTGACTCAGTCTGCCTGAGTGTATCTCTCTCTTTCTCTTTCTCTCTCTCTCTCTGCCTCTTTCTGTCCCTCTCATTCACATTTAGTTGCAGATTCTACACATCTCTGAGCGAGAAATAAAAAGCACCCAATTTACACAATTCGACTCCTTTTATATTTCTCGCTTAATTTTTTCTTTCTGAACAAATAGATTCATTTCTTTTGTAAACAATAAACAATTTATATGTTTCTGGAGTATTTCTATACTTTTATAATGCAATTTTTGCCTAGAAATCAATTTTTCAAAGCAACTTTTGAGTGCTTATTGCGGCTCAACCATTCGGAATATCCACGTAGTTTATTAGACAAAATATGCTTAGAATGGTCTTAAGAGCTTATTTTCGAAGTTTCGACGTTTCCTCCCCGGATATGATATATATATATATATATATATATATATATATATATATTATATATAGGTACACACACACATCCAGTTTTGTATATATAGATTAATGGCATCAACATAACGTCGCATCATGGGAGTATAGAGTTAGCAGAATACCAATACCAGAAACAAAAGTAGCGACACTGGATGTATCGAATATATCGCGACGTCCCTACATATGAGAGCAAAGTGACGTAATCAGCCCAAAGCCCGCTTTCGACGGGAACTTTCGCCATTCTTCCGTGAATTCACTCGAGATTACAATCGGGCCGGCAGCAGAGGCGAAGGCGGCGGTGGCGCGCGCCTACGTCACAGACCTTGGGGCTGGGGATAGGCCTCCCTGGCCTCCCAGCTTTCATTTATTATTTATTTATTTGCTTATTTATTTACTTAAGGGCAAAACAGATTTAAAAAACTGCGTGACGTGCTACGAAGAAAAGCGCAATCTGTGTATGATTTTATGAGCTCTGGGATTTCTGTCGTAACTCATAAACATATTCAGTTGAATTGTGAATACAGGTAGCAATAAGGGTATTTGGCAAGAAGTACTAGAACGAAAATATTAGCTCCCATGCAATAAAAACTATTTGCAAAAGCAAATCAGCTACAGAATTCTGCTATTATCCCTTACCTTGCTCTTCGTGACGAAATCGACTTACTGACGCGAGAAAAATGGGAAACGATTATTTGAATAACCCTTAAGTTATTTATGACGAAAACCAGATTCATAAATCAGGGGGAAGGCAATAAGAGACATCCTAGCTTAATAAAGTGAAGCTTACATGAATCACGTGGGTGGAATTTGCTTATCTTACGTACAATTCTTTCTGTTTTGTAAACGTCCAAGAGCTATAGAATGTGTTTCCACAGAATATTATGCCACATTGCGAGCAGGAATGTACACTTGATAAAACACTTGATAAAAGTACAAAACGAACAGTAAGCAGTTGACGAAATTTGAATGAATTCTGAATGTGTAGCATAATGAACTAAATTTTCTATTCAATTAATTTATATGGACATTCCATTTCAAGTTTGACTGAATTGAAATACCCTAACATTCTATTACCTTAACATCAGTCAATGATGCATCGATAATATTCAATGGAGAGTACAATTGTTTATTTGGAATGAAAAACTCCAATGAGAACATTTCCCTTTGTTTACTATTTTTTTTATTGCGGAACCAATTTGAAACATCTGACATTGTCCTATTTACTGTTTCCTCATTGCAGATATGTCATAGTTGTAGAGGAGCCATCTTTAATCCTCGTTAGGACCTTATGAAATTCGGAGCCCTAAAGTCCTGAAAATTTCAGATATTGACTTTCGGTACATTTTAAATATAATTCAATCAGTGGCACTACAACAGCACATGCTTTCTCGTTGTACTTGTAACGGATATGCAATATTATAATACTGCAATTGTATCCTTCTAATTGAATCTCGTGAAGTGCTCTTTAGCACAAGAAGCGCAAGATCGTCAATTTTACCATTGTCAAAGATTTGCAATTTTTCTGATGTTCACGGGTTTTAATGAAAATCGATCTTAGGCATTACAAATATTTCGAAAACATCTCCTTGAATTATTTAAATATCTATTATTGGGGCATAAATTGCATTGAGAAAGAAATCTTCGAATCTTCAAGAAGATAGCTTCAATATTGAAGGACATAAACTGGTTCGGGGAAAAAAAAGATTATTTCGTTTTTCTAGGCGCATACACTGCTGTGGTCATACAACCCGCAAGGGTAGTGCATGTTTATTAGGGAAGCTGTCGGTGTTCTCACCCCGCTGAATGGCGAGATTAAGCGCCGACCTACACATCGACTTGCATTTTTTCTTCCCCATCCAGATATCTCTCACCATCGGGGCACCGCCTCAGCCGGAGCAAGCTTTAATTTCCCGCTTTATTTCAGTCATGTGTAGTAGTGTAGGGTATGCAAGTGTGTAAGGGGTGAGGATAGGAAAAGAAGGAGGAAGGAAGATCGCGCGCGATCCGTGTCCCGTTTGTTAAGGTACTGCTCCGACCTTCACTACTGTTGATCGGATAAACTTCACTACTGTTGATCGGAAAACAACCGATCAGAGCCGGCCGCTAGAATTCTCCTCCAGGCAGCGGCTGTCTTCGATCTAACTATATAGCTAGTGTTGAAAATCCTGCCATCGTCGGGACTCAAACCCTAAAACCTCCCGGTTAGAGGCACTGCAATGCCATTAGTTGAGCATTGCTTTATTCGAGCAAATATTTCAAGAAAGAATTACAATCATTTTCGAATAGCAATTGAAATTTGAAGTGCCGCGATATCATCCGGATCCAGCAATATCCTTTGGTGAAAATCCTGTGTACGGTTTGGATAAGAGGTTCCCATCGAGGTCGGTGTCAATCCCCCGGGGATCGATGGAATTTCATAGGTGGTCAATAGTGATAAAGGGGTCGATTGGGATCAATAGCCGTAAATATGTTGGCGACTGATCGGTAAAATTCAGATCTTTTTGATCATAAAATAAATGTATGAATCCGATAGGTACCTAACTGCTTTCTTACATAAACCTTGAAATGATCTAATCATAAATTAGAAATTCGGTGCTCTTTTGTAATTTAATATCATTTCTACGTATGGCATGGAAATGTTTGTTAAACGAAACAGTAGTATCTGTATTTTATTTGTATCAACAATATCTGACATTTTATTTCTGAAACGATAATCCTATTTGTAAACATTTTAAATTATAAGATAAAACAAAAAATAATTGTATTGTATACTGTTTTGAAGCAGAATGCTCGCTCTAGCCCAGGCGCGGCTCGTCATTAAAGGTTGTAAGGCGGAGCCTCTCTTAGAGAAATCGCCGTCCAAAAGAAATTTAAAAATATGTTTACCAATGTATTTATTAATTAATAATGGAATTCTGAGTTGTATTATGTTACAATCATATCAAAATTTTCTTTGTCGGTTCGTTAACGGCCGTCCATAACGCATTTAACCCATTTTGCGCCAGTGGTGCGTATACGCACCATTTTATATAAGAATTTTTTATGGTAGGTATTTTTTACATAAATTGACGCAGTTTGTGCCATAGAAATATTGAATATCAGATAAACATATGAGTATTTTTTTGCTTGAATTTATCTTCATGTAATGAAGGAGAAATGAAGTAAAATATTTTGTAATTTTCACCTGAAATGAAGATGAGTTTGAATTATTTCTTGTAATTTGAAAAAATATAATTCTGAGTTTTTTTATGCTTGTCGATTATAAGGAACAATTGTATTTTCATGTAATATTTATGTGAATTATTTTCATTCTTTCATTTTCATTAAAATTGGATTTTATTAACCATGGTGCGTCAATGCACCACTGGCCCATACCGTTGTATCTCCAGATACCTCTGCTGCCCGACCCTTCGAGTGTTGCTGCTAGGAATGTTATGAAAACAAATGCTCTGCGAGCGAGGGGAGCGCGAGTCGAAACAAAGTGGGCTCTGTTCATTCCCAGAAAACTATTTCTAATGATTGGACATGAATGCAACAGAATTTTTGGATTCTACAGTTGAGAAGTTCAGTTGCTTGGTAGGCGCGAATGGAGTCTCACGTCTACATGTTGCAATTGGATATCTTTGTCAGTGGAGAGAGAAGGTGGTGGTGGACAGTGTGTCCGATTGTAGAAGAAAATTAGTGTGAAAGTATATCGATTTTAATTAGCTATAACTATTTATCTGAAATTCATTAACATTTAATTTCATA